>JAMJFZ010002601.1:582500-1052500 GCA_026225945.1 Cricetomys ansorgei | reverse complement strand
ATCATATGATTTTCCTCTTTAATTCTATCAATGAAGGAAATCTTATTGACTGTCTTGTCCATTGTTTTGTTTGTTTATTTGTTAAGACAGGGTTTCTCTGTGTAGCTCTGGCTGTCCTGGAACTAACATTGTAGACCAGGCTGGCCTTGAACTCAGGGACCTGCCTGCCTCTGTCTTTCATTGCTGGGATTAAAGGCATGTGTCACAACATCTGGTGGCTGTTTTGTCAATTGCTAAACCAACCTTCCATATCAGAAAAATTCTAACTTCTTTCCTTCCTGCTCTCCTGCTCTTCTCCCCCCTCCTCCGCCCTCCCCCTAATCCCCCTTTTCTTCCTCCTCTTATTCTTTCCTTTTTTTCCTTTTTTTTTTTTTTTTCAACCCGAGGCATTTAACCTAGCCTCTCAAATGCTAGGTAAGTACACTACCAGCAAGTTACAGCTTCCATCCTATTTTAATTTTTTCTTTGAGATGGGATCTCACTAAATTGCCTAGAATGGCCTTGAGCTCACTCTGTAGCTAAGTCAGGTTTTGAATTTATGATCCTCCTTGTCTCAGCCTCCTGAGTAGCCTGTTATTACAGGCCTATGCCACCAGGCCTGACTCTGTTTTCCCTTTCACACATTTCAGCTTTTAATTTGCAGATTCCATTTAGAAATATTACCTCTGTGTTAACAAGCTCTAAACACGGAAACATGTACTAGTCAGCAAAACACAGAGCAGTGGGGCAGGGGTGTCTAGGTCAGAATCATCATGGTGGATGCTCTGTGGTGCTGGCTGCCTTCTGACTTCTGGAAAAGAAGAAGCCAGTGAGGACACTGATCTCTTCTGTAGTTCTCAACCAAGCACTTAACCGGATTATAATTCTATTCAAGTTTGTTTATCTCAGTGGTTCTGTAATAAGTTTTGTCTGAGGACCAGTAGGGGTTCCTAATTCAGAGGAGTTGTGAGGTCAAAACTATAAAACTAAGGTAGCAACACAAAGATTATCTTGCCTTTTTTACTCTTATCGTTTCATGACAACATGGTAGAGAGTTCCAGGAACTACATAGCATCTGATATTGCATGAAGTGACTGTTGTTTATTGAAAGCGACATTAGAGAGACTTGCAAATAAAAGTACTCTTCTTTACACTCCCTGTTTTGAATCATATAGTCACGTTAATAAAATGTACCATCCACATTAATATGTAAAGGGTTTATTGCTGCAGTTTGAAATAATTTAATAAATACTCTAAACAGTTTCTAGACCTTGATTTCTACAATGATAAATATTGCTAGATCAAACCTACAGGAACAAAAACTCTTGAGTTCTCAAAAGGACTTAGCCATATAAAGGGGTCCTGAGAACAAACGTTTGAGAATCATTGGCTTAGCTGCCAGAATTAAGATCATGTGAAAAGAATATTATCTTGGGTGAATCAAATAGACAAAGATAACTATTTACAAATGATCTTGCTTAGGGATCCTCTAACTTTGGGCAAAATTGAAAGCACCTGTCTGGAAACTGACACATTCAGTCAAGCATTTCTAATGTTTCCCCAGACTCAGTGTTTAGCAGGTCGTGGAGAAAACACTCTGGATATTTGGATGAGCAGGGGCAAGATCCATGGTGAAATTCTCATCCAATTACCTGGTGCCTGTAGACTCTGTCTAGGCATTTTCCATTTTAATTGGAAAAGTTTGCAGTTTCTTGCTTATAGCACAAGGAATAGGAAAACAGGCATACTTATGTGAAATAAAAATAGAAGCAACTCCTCAATTTTAACTCCTGCAATGTTTCCCTTGAAATGCTGCCTACAGGCCTCTCCACCCAATTACTCTGCACCAGGACGTTCTAGCCACTATCCACAGTGATCAAGCTTGAACCAGACTCCACAGAATATTCAATAACCCCATTCATTGGCCTGTGATCTAAGAACTAGAGGCACAGTATCTCCATCACATCTTAAAATAATTTCGACCCTGTTGACAAAAGTAAAGGTAAGGATACCGCCAACCATCATGGAGGGAAACGTTTTGTGGTATTCATGAAACAAACAAAGAAAGTGATAACAACAATGAAACCTAACTCCATTCTTTCATCATTCCAAAGAAAAACTTCTGTAAGACCATATATATTAGTCAAAAACTAAATTAGCTCTTTCAGTTAGGTCAAGGAAACAGCAAGATTTCCATTAAAATAAAAAAATATATATTTTAAATTGGAAAAGTTTTGCAAATATTTTTCTAGCTTTAATGTGCTATACTCCAGGAAATATTTGTGTTTCTACCATATTTTGCAGGCAGGAATTATCATATTATTTTGAGAAACTTTCTGTTTGAGTTGAGCCTTTTGCAAAGCTTGACTCCACTTTTCCTGTTTGAGATACGCTAGTGCAGATTTAGACAAGATAACGTATATGAAATTGCTTTGCCCTGTAACTGTATATATTAATATGAGTACTTGTTGTTCTTGCAGAGGACCAGAATTCTGTCCCTAGCACTCATGCACCCGTGCCAGGAGGCTTAAAACCAACTACCTGTAACGCCAACTCCAGAGGATCAGATATCCTCTTCTGTGCCCATATACACACATTTATATACATACACACATATATACATACATTCATACATAAATACATACATACATTCAGAAATAAGCCTTTTTTTAATAGGAAAACAAATGATCTCTTCAAATAAAAAAGCTACTAAAAATATTCCTTCCCAATCCTCTGTCATCAATCAGTAACAGCTCCTTACTGAATCTGAAGCCTCTGTTTTCTTGACTAATGAGACATTTCTAGATTGACACTTTCAAGGACACACACCACAAGCAATCAATCCATAGCTTTCTTTGGTTAAAGACCTTCAAGTGGTTCTAATTAATCCATTTCTACTAAGGAAGTTCTCTAACGTATATTCCCTTACTTATGTGAATATTGAAACAATAGTCATCTATAAGTCCTGTAATAGACCAATCTTTCCCACTGTATATTCTTCACATCTGTGTCTGTGATGCAATGATATACCCTGAAGACTTAAACTTTTCAGTTCAGATAGCCAACAGCTTCTCAGAGGCTAGAGAAATTAAAAGAGAGAGAAACCAAGCACTGGAGTAACAAACTCACTGCGTTTTTACTTTTTGACCCAGTGATGCCGAACAGCAAAGAATTATATTCAAAGAATATAAGGATGTCAGATCATTATTTCATTATTATATTACCTTCAAACAGGTTGCTAACAGCTAGAGTAGCATCATGACACTGTGTGATAAAAAGGATAAAATGTATAAATTCACATTTTGACATTAGAATTTTGTAAAATCTTTCATAAAATGACCATGTACTTGGAGGTCCTTGATCATATCATGCTAATTGTCTTAAGATTTTCAACATAACTATGATTTAAAAATGAGGAAGTATCTACAGTGATGTGCTTCCATGTTTTATATATCTACGTGTGTGTGTGTGTGTGTGTGTGTGTGTGTGTGTGTGTGTGAGTGTGTATGTGTGCATGTGTGTGTATCTCACCATATAATCCTAGCGAGCCTGGAACTTACTCTATAGACCAAGCCAGCCACAAACTTAGAGAAGTTGGCCTGCCTCTGTCTCCCGAGGACTGGAATCAGGCGAGCATCATCATTCCTGGCTGTTATATAATTCTAGACGCCTCAGTTCCTGATAGTACTATTACAAAATGAACACAAGGGAAGGACAAGATGGAGAATACTTCCTACATATTCTGAGTCATCAACAAACATTTCTTTCGAAGGGCACTCCTAGGAAGAAGGAAGAAGCAGAGGAGCGAGGGAACTAATTAGTATACTTTAGGAACACAGGTGTCCTGGGGTAACATTTTTATCCTTAAGTGCCTCATGCTTTGGAAGAAAGACATTGTTCTGTGGGAAAGGGTTAGATAAGAGTGGAATTTCAAGTGTCACTTCTTTCTTCTCTGAAGCACCTTTGTTCCATAAAAGAACCAGGCTGTTTGTAACAGCCCTGGCAGATTCCTGGGAAGTTGTTTTGAGCTAAGAGCCAAGCAATTGGAATCTTAGGCGATCTGGGCAAAGGATTGTCCCAAATGGACTTATGAATTGTTTATGCTTCCTTATGGAGGTGTAGGGTAGGTCAGCAACCCTCACCTGAGTATCCAACTGTCCCTTACCACCTGTTGTATACAACTCTGCCTTAGAAGAGAGAAGCTTCATCTATGCCACTACAGAGAAGTTATGGGAAAACCTGCATCCTTGTTGGATAAAAGCATTCCAGGTGTGCAGGTGTGGCTTCTTGTGTGTGTGGAAGGGGGGACCACATCCCTGCATGTAAACCCACACCTATGTGCTGTAAAATAATTCCAATAAATTCACTGGTGTCCCAGAGTGAACTCTGGCAGAATCAACCCTTGGTTTGTTACTGGGACCTTAGGAGAAAAGGTAGATATTGTTCTTGTCTCCTTTTGGGAAGGAATTCTAGCGACAGAAGGAATGGCACAGGGCCTGCCCACAACTGTCCACCTTCCATGATTTCCAAAACAGTGAAATCATACTTCTGCTCCAGATAAACTCATGGATCGATGAAACATGGTAAACATGATCATAAATGTATTAGAACATAGCTCCATATATTTAAAACGTTCTCTGTAACACTAAAGGAGTTTTATAAATGTAAGTGCATGAAAGGGCCCTTATAACACTTACTTCACACAAACAGCACAAAACATTTGGAGTCTAATATTTAATATCTGATATAGCAGAACTTTTTTGCTAATATTTCAAGACTTTTCTCCATCCTGTCTCTTGATAATGTTGCTAGAACAATGCTGGAGCACATAGCCGCTGACCTTCACCTATTCTGCTTGTTTGAAGCTAAGGGAATCAAGTAGCAGAGTTACTGGGCAGAAGTGGTTGGTAGAATAAGGGCTGAGGAAAGGGCCTGTGAGTGAGGTAAGAATATTGATTCCTTAGAGTATTGAAAAAATAAATAAGTTGAAAATAGTCTGAAGTGGGCTTCTCGCTGTTGCTGGAGTTATGAAAACAGAAAGGGTAGAAGTATTGCCAGTGGAGTATCCAGTACTGCTGAACTGGAATGAGAACTATGAATATGGAGTCATGATTGTTAAACAAACATTAACAGAAATGCAGCTGCACATGTGCATGTGCCCACACAGATCTCCTCTAGCTCTATCTGCAAGGGTGACCTCAATGCAACAACATGGGAGGTAGTTAAGGGATTCCGGCCTTGATTTCTAACTAAAGGAAGTCAAGTGCCTCGGGGAAACAATTGAATCCAAAGTGAGCACACAGGAAGAAGACGAGCTTGGAACAACTTCTACCAGAAAGAAGGAAGAGTCCTTAAGAGAGTCAAAAGGGCGTAGGATTTATCCTAAAGATACTTTTTCACTGGCAAAATATGGAATAAGTCAATCTTCAAAATAAAATAATGATAGCAACTATTATTGTTGTTGTTGTTGACATTATTATTACCATCATCATTATTATTATATTGTGTGTTGTTGTCTTTTCTGTTGCAATGACAAAACACATGCCCAAGGCAGCTCATTGGAGAAAGGGTTTATTTGGGCATGCGGTTCCAGCAGGAACAAGTATGACACACAGGGGAGTGTGACAGCAGGCAGCAGGCTTAACCAGGATGCTGAGGGCTCACATCTTGAACCACAAGCAGGAAGCAGAGGGGACACACTTGGAATGGCACCTAGCTTTGAAACCTCAAAGCCTACTCCCCACAACCACCCTAGTAACATACTTCCTCCAGCAAGACTACACCTCTTAAACCTACCCAAACAGCACTACCAACAGATGACCAAGTACTCAAGCACTCAAGTCTATGGGAGAATTCTACTTGTAGCCACTATAGATTGTGACTCATTGAAGATTCTGAGTTGGTATTTGTATAAAGAGATGATAGATATAGAGATGGTAGATGATTGATAGATGATAGGTAGATAATATATTGATAGTAGAGAGATACGTGGTTTCTAGCTCTAACTACCAAATTGTACCATGTGAAAAAAAATACAGAAAAATTGTACAAAATCACCATTTTCCAAATATTACCTTAACACATTTTTAAAGTCACTCATGGCAGCCCACACCTTTTATCACAGCACTCAGTATTCAGAGGCAGGCAGATCTCTGTGAGTTTGAGGTCAGCGTAGTCTATATAGACAGTTGCAAACCAGCCAGGGATATGTAGTAAAAACTGGTCTCTCAATATATATATATTATTGAAGATCCATCAAAAGATGATAAAAATTGATAGGTAAAATTTTGATAAAAAACAAAATATTTACACGGTGTTAAACTATTCCCAGAAATTACTTAGCTGCTTATTAATTAATAGCTACAAAAATACTATAAAGAATTTTACAGTGTAGAAATCTGGAAAATACTCTTCTCACCTGACTGTTGAGAATGTTAGGTGACGTCTCACCTAACATAAAGCACACTAATATCCCACACTTCCAGAAAATATCTAATGAAGAATGAATAGTAATTCTACCATACTTTTGCCAAAATGCATAGGTATCAAGTAAACTTTGAGATCTAAATTTTGGGATATTCTGCAGAATAACTGGCCTGTAATTTTCAAAAATATCAAGGTCATAAGGCCAAGAAAAAACTGTGGAACTTTCCTTTATTGAAGAAGACTGAAGAACCATGTTGGCTACATGTAGCCTGTGGGCCTCTAAAGAATCCTAAGTTCTATGAAACCTTTTTATTTGGAAATTGATAAAATTGAATGAGATTCAAATGTGTTAAATGGTAATATTTCCTGACTTTAAAGGATTATCTTGGATTGTGTAAGGAGAGTGACCTTAACTTAAAAAATAATAAGTATTTGGACATAATAAGATAGCACCTCTGAAATTTAGTTTCTTTAGCTTCAGAAAAATAGCAGCATGTACATATCTGTACATTGCATGTGCATATGAAAAAGAAAACTATAGCAACAAAGGTATAAAACATGTTCTGGGCTAGGGATGCAGCTAGCTCAGTTGGTACAGTGCTTGCCTGGCATGAACGATGCTCTAGGTTTGATCCTCAGCTGTACAAAGTGGGCAAGGTGGTACACAACTATAACCCCAGCACTTGATAGAAAGGCAGGAAGATCAGAAGTTTAAAGTCATCCGCAGCTATATAAAAAATTATAGGTCAACCTGAGATACCTGAGGTCCTGTCATATACATACATACATGATTGCCCTCTTGGCAGTGTGATTAATTGGGGCCCTAAGAGGTGACTATGTCCTTAAGAGCATTAATGCCTTTCTCCCTGGGCTGGATTAGTTTCTACTAGAGTAGGGTGCCATGAAGCAAGGTGCCTCTCATGCCTGAGTCTTCCCTACACATTTGCTGGTCCTTCTGATTTTCTGCCACTATGGTGTGTCACAGAGTCCTCACCAGATGTAGCCATATGATATTGGACTTGTAGTGTCTAGGTCCATAAGCGTGTATGCTGTATAAATTACCTTGAATCCAATATTCTGATATAGCAATAGAAAACAGATAAAGACATATGTTATGCCAGACGCATGTGCATTTGTTTTGTATGTTTTTATTTAAATTTTAAATTTAAGGTCATACCAAAGTAAGAATAAATGCAAAACCTTAATTTTCTACAGTACTGAATAAAAGATCAAGAAAACATGATTTAAAAAAAATACACATACACACACGCACACACACACACACACACACAACAATGGCTAGGGAGTTGACCAAAAGATAATAATTCAGGGTTATAGCAAACTAAAACAAGAGAAAAACACTTATCCGTTTCACACTGCTTTAGCTCCCAAGAGATGGATCTCAAAATTTGAGTTCCAAATGTATATGCACTTTTCTCTGTTTCGGTGTATTGATTCCCAGTTCCTCAGAGAATTATTTTGGCAGTTAAGTTCTTTTCTAATATTTCTTAGAAGACCACCTTCCAAATGTTCTACCTAAGGTTTATAAATGTTCCCAGTGTGGCACATATATCTCCCCTATGTGAGAAAATAGAGAGATTTTTAAATTTCTACAAAATTCCTAGACAACACGTAGTATTAGTTTGAAGTATTGTGGATGTAAAAAATTTTTTCTTCCTCTAGCTGCTGGACTTAAATGCAATAGAGAAGTAGGGCATTGCTAAAGGCAGTTCTTAGGAAGAAAGGGGATTTGACCTGCAAACAAGTCCATCTTTCTCCGTGATCTTCTCTAGTTTTGTATATCACGTTTCATGGTTTAAGTCTGAGACTATTTCCTAAACCTCTTATTAAGAGAGCAAATCTTGGTCTCAATATTTATTTGAGTTATGAATTGCAATAAGCTACTCTGTTATGGACGTCTAACTTAAGATTCTTCAAAACAGTTGTACTTGAAGAATTTAAACTAAATACTCTGTTGGGAAGATAAAGCAATGGAATCTAGGTAGAAGCCTTCACTTCAGAGAATGGGGTAAGGTGTTGCTGATGATCATGAAGGAGGATGAGGAAGAATGATGGTGGCTGGCAGGATATTTAACCTTCAGTACTCTATTACGTAGGAGCTATGATTGTGTTCATTTTATTAAGTGGGGGAACTGGGTTTCAGCAAGAATAGTCTGTTGTCAAAAGTCACAGAATAAATAAAAGGTGAGCCAAATTCCAAACCCAGGCCAATGTGTCCCTCTTACTCCCACAGAATTTAAGAATCTCTCTTTTCTTGGCTTCCTCTGCATTCACAAATCATTTAGATTTCCCATTTTGCTAGAACCCAGATGATGAATGGGAAAGCGTTATAATTTTGTTAACTATTGCAATTCATATCTGCGAATCTGTCTGACTTACACTAGGACTATGGAAAAAAAGATCACAGACAGCAACAAAGTAGACCTACTCTGTGATGTGTATGTGTATGAGAGAGACAGAGACAGAGACAGACAGAGAGACAAGAGAATGAATGAACTCAGAGAAAGTGATAGTGATTCATAGGTGAGCTAGCACCAGTACCTACCTGAGAGAGGACAAGACCATTTCAGAACATAGAGGAAACACTATTCTGGAATCCAACCTAATCTAGAATCAGGAAGACTCCTATGTCTCAGTCCAGGGAAGATAAACATTAAATTACTAAATGAAAAGAAACAAAGATGAAGGTTCTAGCAACTCTACCAGGTGCCTCTCTCCTTCAGCACTGTACCTGATGAAGAGGCCACTGTAGAAAAAAGATGGTACTCAGACCCCAGTGAGGAAGGCAGTCACCTTATCATGTCCAAAGTAGAAGATGGGTCAGCTCCAGTACCTGTGTGGCCTGAGGGATGGGAGCAGTTGGCATCACAGCATCCAGCTCTGAGAGAGACAGTCTGATCAAGAACTACAACCCAGGTGGGCTGAACTAAAACTGTGATGTCACACCAAGAACCTTGAACTAATCCCAGACCCTCAGAAACTGAGCACCTCTGCTGGCAGTGGAAGAAGATCTAGAGGTCTTTGGCTTCAATAAAACCTTGACGATACATTTTCAGAGCCTCATGTCCTAAGCAGGCACCCAGGGGCACTTGAGTTAGCATCAGTGAAGAAGCTAATCTTTCAAAAACAAGAATCCGGATTTGCTTTCTGTTGCTGCATTTTTTTAAGATTCTCTACTTTTACTCTATAACTTTCTGTAATAAAAGATGAGCCAGCGGAAAGCTATGATTGTGTGCACTTTCCTGACCTCTCAAGCATTCAAATGTGAAACTGACAAGCTGCTGCCATTCACCCCGCTCTTCTCACACGTTGGTAGAAGCTTGTCCGGGTGTTTGAACAGGTCTGGTATACTACCACTGCTGCATTCACTCACTCAGCAAACATTTGTGGAACGAGTTCTTTGTGTCAAGTACTTCACAGATACACTGTGATGCAGGCAAAGACTCCTCACTGTAGAGTTAGACTAGGAAACCAGGAGAGGGGAACAAGACCTGGAAGTTGGGGGAGGTCACATGTGAAAGTAGAAAGGAGGCAATGGGAGAAGGAAGGTACCAGGGAGGGAGGGGTACAGGGAGAGAAACAACAGAAAGAATTACTTGAAAATGCCATTATGAAACCTACTTCTTTACAGCTGATAAACAAACTAATTTAAAATTATTATTTTTTTTAAAAGCAAAGATTCTCCGTTCTCATGGAGATCAGTACTGGGAGCAGCACGAGCTTAATAAGTTACTTATTAATTAATTTTCTATGGAGAAAAGAAGAGTGGAGGTTGTGAGCAACGGCAGGCAAGGGCTAGACAGCAGGCTGGAGTGGGAAGTGGGAACAGCTTCAGGGTTTTGTCATGGGAATCAATCCAAGTTCTTTCATCTCACTTGGTCCCAGGCTGTTTCCAAATGTATTGCCAACAAGTCACCATAAACTTGTGCAGATGAAAATTTCAAGTGGGAATAACCTAACTGAAACGGCTTAAATTATTAATTGCATCGTGTAACCTTGTATTTGATGACACCGTTGAGTGATGTGTTACAGAACTGAGAAGCTGTCAAAGAGGGGAAGTCTCATTCGAAAACTCATAAACTCATCCCATGGATAATGGAATTAAGACTTAAGATTTAAGTAACTTAAGCTCCAAATCACAAGACCAATAAATGGCATAAGGAGAATTTAAACAGTTGTATGAAAAAAATTATTTTGTAAACAGCATTTTCAATTTTTATAACAAGTTTACTCGTCTGTTTACTGTTTAGTTCTCATTGCTTGTTCCTATACTGTTGCCAATTCTCTGTGCCCTTCCCTGCCATGCTCCTTGAGTATTCAGGGATGTGTGTGTGTGTGTGTGTGTGTGTGTGTGTGTGTATCCGTTCTCAGAGGGTATTTTTCTCAAGTACAAAACCATGCATATTATGTAATTTCTTTGGAACACAAGCGTCACCTGCAAACACTGTTCTATACTTCTGCTCACTTGGTTGCCTTTCAGGATGAAACTCCTTGCCTACCACTATCTTGCAATGAAAGGTGTCACACTAACTGCAATCATCTCATTTTCTGAAGACGGCAGTGTAGAACCGGGTCCTTTGGTCAGTTGGGCTTTCAGCTGAAAAAGACACATTTTTATCTCCAAAGCCTCCCATATGCCCTTCCTTGCACTCTTTCAAATTCTTGGCCTCTTTTTTCATTAATTGTTGTTACATACATGTATGTATATGTATATGCATGTATATTCTTAAATGTAACCTGCTCAGTAGGTATAGTGTTGCTTTTGTGTATGTTTTCCTTGTTTTTTTTCTTTTCTTTTCTTTTCTTTCTTTTTTTTTTTCTGCAGATAACAAAATCTGACTTACAGACTCAAAGAAATAGGCACTTCATCCTTGTCTTAAAAGCCAGAAGTTAGGGTTATGGCTGGCTCTGACTCAGCAGTGCGCGGTGAGTCAGGGACCTGGATCTGGATTTTTCTTGCTGCCATTGTTCAAAGTAGGCAAGCTCTGCCTGTGGCCTCCTGACTGTAAAAAGCTCATGAGCTTTTAGGCACTATCTTTATTAGGAGAAGTATGGAGAGGATGAAAAGACCCCTTCCTCCAGCATCTCTACATAATTATTCAGGAGGGAAAACCCTACCTGCCAGTCCTCCTGTTACATTGAATCACATGACAGATTCTAAACCAATCCCTGGATAATAGCTAATCAATCAGCCCAAGTTCTTTCCCACCCTCCCAGAGACCTCAGAAGAAAAGAAATCTGAAGTAATTACTGCATGGTTGTCAGCCACCAACTCCTAAAACTCCCTGGGGAATTGTATTCACTGAGTCCATTGTTAGCAGTTTGTACACTGTGAGAACCCTGAGCTGCATTATATATGTCTTCTTAGAACTCACACCACTGTCCCATTAGTGTCTTAGGCAGCTTTCTAGCACTCTTAACAAACACTTGAACCAGTCAACTGCTGTTGCAGGATATTTTATAGAAATGGATAATATTCCTGTAAGCTGTCCTTGTAGTATGTAAAGGATTCACTTCCTACCTGTGAACAATGGAGTGGCCACCCGTTTCTCCATATGAATGGGCCATTCCTTAACCTTAAGGCAGATGAAGGTTAGGCTCCATTCATTTGGAAGGTTGGGTGGAGACAGGGAGGATTTGGAATGAAAAAGCACCTGGGGCTGGGGCGGAGAGGAGAAGCGGAGGATAGAAGAGGAATTGACCTGAGAATAGGGTGAGAAGAAACATGAAATGAAGTCTCTGCCTAGCCTCCTGGGTATTGAATCCCTGAGAACTGACATGGCTTGTAATTAATTAAGAGCATTGAGAAAAACCAACGATGGACTTATATTAAGCAATTGAACATTCACTTAACAAACTTCTAAAGAGGAAAGCTCACTCTGGCCACAGCTTCAGAGGTTCTGAGGGAGCCTTACTTGGGTCTGAGGTGAGGCATGTTATAATAAGGATTGCTGTGGGGGTCCAAACTGCTCACCCTATGGCATCCTGGAATTAAAGTGCAGAAGAAGGGCTGGGGCTCTAAGAATCTTCCAGAACACACTCATTTGGCCCAGGGACTTCTCTTTGACCTCACTTTGTAAGATTTCCATGGCTTCCCAGTAGCACAAGAGTTGGACATTAGGAGACACTTACCCAAGCCATACCAATTATGTACTTTTGCTTCAATATATACTTTTAAGGGCATAGATATTAAAACATTAAAAGGAAAAATTACATGAAATAAGAAACTTTTAAAAATGGGGTGAATAATGACTTTGATGCCACATGTGAGAAGCCAGGCTCTCTAACCTGCCTATATATTAAGGTTATTTCAAAATATAAACTTGGCAGACTATAAAGAGGAGGTTTATTATAATTATCCCCAAAGGATACTATATGTATGTGTATATGTAAGTGGATGTATGTATATGTTTGTATCTGTATGAGGGGTTGGTATTGAAGGAGATCTTACTCAAGCAACTCTGCATTGTTATTTATCTCTCTTCTTATTAATATTTACCAATTACAAAGAAGAAAAGAACAACCTCAAAGCAAAGACACCTTGCAGATATCACCTTAATCAAGGGGTCAACGTTAACATCACCAAGAATGAGACAAACTGAAGTCATGTGCTACTGGATAGGCTACAAAGAGAAGATTATCTTGCCAAATGTGAATAGCCTGCACCTAATCATGAAGAAGCATAATACAAGCCCACATGAGGAGCAGGCCACAAATTGCCTAGTCTCAGTCATCTCAGGTGTGAAGGTCATACAGGTCAGGAAGACAAGATTGGCAAGAACCTGAGCAAGGAAACTGAAGCTCAATGGTAGCTAAACACCATGCTTGGCATAAGGAAAGAACATTAGCAAGATTATAAAACTTGACAGGGGTCCAGTGGTTATATGGGAAGAATGTACTGGTAACATATCCTGATGGTGATATTCACGTGTTTGTTTCAGCATTTTATAGGAGAATGCCTTAAAAAATAATACATGCCAAAGTGTTCAGAGGTAATAGAACACTATAACAAGGGCTTGCTCTCAAGTAACTCAAGGAGGAAAATATGCTTTTCATTACTCTTGCAAATTTTCCATGTGCTTGATACCATTCCAAAACAAACCAACCGAAATATATTTCTTTACCATTCACTTGATATGCAGCAATGCCAATTCTTAGTAATGTCTGTATAGTATTCTGCTGAATGGTAGCAACTAGTTGTTTGTGGATGGCATAAGGTTGCTCTCAATCTTGTGCTATTGTAATGGGTGTCTAGGACCTTGTGTCAATTTGCAGGTGTACTGCTTTGTAAGGTAAATCTCCACAGGTGGGGATCACTTTAACTGATTGTTAATGAAACCCTGCTATGACTTGAATGTATTAATTAAAGTTCATGTGTTGAAACTTGATGCCTAATTTGAGATGTCTGGGTCACAGGGCACCGCCCTCCATAGGTAGTTAGTACTCTATTATAGAAGTGTTTGTGGTTTGGGGAGTGGCTGCCTCATAAAAGGACAAATCACCCTCTCTTCATTTCTTTGTCCTATCGTGAAATGATTGCAATATGGGCCCTGGCCAAGTTGTAGTCACGTGATTTTTTGGACTTTCCAGTCTCCAGAACTATCAATCAATACATTTCTGTCAATTAGAAATTACTGGTCTCTAGTGTTCTGCTATAGCAGTGAAAAATATTAAGATAGAGACAAGGTTCCAAGATAAACAGCACACAGTGAAGTAGGTAAAATTAAAATAGGGTAAAATTCACTGGCAGGATTTTCAGGATGATAGATCTGGTTGAATGTCTCCTTTCATTGATCCAGTAAATCTTTTCGGTTCACTACTCTATAGCAAACTCTACATTTATTCTGAGAATATAACTGAATAAAAATGAGAACACAAAGGCTCCAAGGCATGGTTGAGGAGAAGGGTTTTATTTTAGATAAGAGGAAGAGTTCAGCCAGAGGTATCTGGAAGGGTCCAGAATGAACTGGGCCGTGAGAAGAGTGAGGAGGAGAGCAAGAGAGAAAGAAAAAAGAGAGGGAAGAGGAGAGAGGGCAAGTGGACTAGAGAGGAGCCACAGACCAAGATGCCAAGAAAAAGCCAAAAGCCAAGAGAGCATGTGGCCAAAATGGCTGGTCTATATAGGTATCAGAAGCTGGGGAAAGGGAAGGGAAGGGAAGCCCACTGGGCTGAAGGGGTTTAGGATAGAGGACGGGGTGAAGAATGCTGGGAGGAGCCATAGATATTGAGTGAGATTCTGGGTTACAGGGCATGGTTTTCTTTGGGACCTGACAATAACTATAACCTTTGCCTTACCAGGACACCAAAGCTTAAGAAAGCCAAGCAGGCTGGAATGAATTAATGTAATGTTTTCTAATTTAAAGTATGTCTTAACGCTGATAATTTTTCAATTACTTTTTTTAAAAAAATGTAATAGTCTTTGAAATACAACACTACTGTAGCCGAGTCCAAATTTACAACTGATTCCTAACTTGTAACAGATTACTACTGTGCATTTTACCCTCCGGGTCAGGAAAGATAGAAAGAAATCTTCACTGCTCTTGCAGGCAACCTTGAAAGAAAGGATGAGAGAAAGAAAAAGAAATATCTACTGTCCTTTTTTTGGCCTTAGCTTGGATAACAGGAGCTGCAGAGAGAACTAGCATCTATCTGAGAGCACTGGACTAAAATCTCACAAACCAACCCACCAACTGCCAACTGCCCCCCCCCTTTATATTCTAAGCAAAGTTCCCAGAAGTCCAAGCAGCATCCAATCATAAGAAAGGCTGCACAGGACAAAAAAAAAAAAAAAATTCTTCAAAACATCCTACCACAGGTCTTTTTCCTTTCCTCCTTTAAAAATATTTTTAGAATGTGGACTCTTGAAAAGTAGACACCTTAGTAAATACACAGCCCTATTAACACTAACTTTGCTGTTGTGGAAGTCATTTCCAACCAGTCTAGTTTATAGTTTGCCACAGGGATTCCTGATTTAAGCTTTGTCAATCGGGTCTTGAAAGAGGATACCATTCCATCTTTTTAAAATATACATTTTTTTCGAGTTTCTTTTCCTCACATATCTTCCGAAAATAATTCAGAAGCAAAAACATTCATAAAAATATTTCAGACATAAGTGGAGGCCACTGAAGACACTCACTCCAGGAAATTGATACTTAGAGAGCTGACAAATTGCTCAAATGGCCTTTTATGGATATTGATACCAGCTGTGCAGAGGAAGCTCTCCACCAAGAATTTGTCAAAAAGAGCTACAAAATAAACAACTGCAAATCTCAGAGTATCCCTAGTCAGAGTAGTTAAGGAATAAATAATAACAAACAATTAGGACACCATTACAAGGAAACAAAATCTCTTAAGGTCAGGAAACTAATTGCTCTAAATCGAGGCCCTTCGGGTTGGAGTCAGAGCTGTCAAGTTTGCAGGCTGGCTACGGTCTTTACAGAGGCAGGAACAGGTCTGTAGATGGGAACTTGGTGATGGCTTGAGATTCCAGCTGTGCTGACTAGAGTGGAAGCCGTAAGTCACAGGCTGTGATAATTTCGATTCAGGTCTGGGTAAAAAGTTGGCCTAAGGTTCCATCATGCCTAACTGAGCCAGCATCGTCCATCACACCTGTCTTTACACCTCATCTAGTACATAAGACTTTAAAAACATCCCCACAACCCCCATTTTCTACCACATTGTTTCGCACCAGTGTATTTCCCTCATAATCAGCTCCAGGATACCATCCACTAAGGGTCGGAGGAAAGCAGGAAGGAGTTCAGCAGAAAATGGGAGGTGAGGCTGAGGCTCATCCTTTTTGGCCCAGCTTGACAAGGGTGGTATACTGAAGAGCTAAGCCTAATGTTATACTGTCATTCTCCTCTCTCTCTCTCTCTCTGTCTCCTTCCCTCCTTCCCTAACCCCCTCCCCAGATTGAACCCAGGGCTCTGCACATGCTAGGTAAGCACTACACCACTGAGGTCTACTCATAACTGGGCTAAATCTAAAAGACTAAGGAGCATTGTAGTAGAAGAGAGATGAGGCCGGATATTTTCATTTAGGAAGATAATCTGCTGCAGTAAGGATCAATTAGGGAGGGTAGCAAAGCTGCATATCCAAATTGAGCCTGAGAATGAGAAGTTATTTTCTGGGGTGCTTTCTTCTCCTCTGTCTTTTTGGGGTCTCCAGAAGCTGATGAACCTAGTGAGAATGTTTTTAACAGGAATTCTGGAGGCTGAGAAAGCATTCGGCAATGAGTGTCAAGGTCCTCGGGGTAGGAGTCTGGCTGTGACAGCCTGGCTTCTCCCCAGAGTTTTGTCTCTGCCCCTTTCCCTCTCCAACAGAGAAGTCAAAGGGTGACACTGGCATATTCTGATTTTTTTGTATTAGAGAGAGGACAGAGAATTGAGGACTCAAATGAGGAAGGAGCACACTGATAAAGGCAGTTCCCACTTTCACACATGGTCTCTGCCAGAGGCTTTCAGTTTCTGAGTTCTGTTTTATCCTGCAGTTATCATCCACCTGGAGGCTTATTAAGCCATACACTGGGTAACTCTAATTGTGCTAACGGCCAGGAATGTGGCCAATAGTTTCCATTTTTAACAAGACCCCTTGAGAGTCTATGCTCCTGGTCCTTGGGACAGCCTTTGAAAAGCATTGTGTTGTTTATTTGATCGTATCCTCCCAATAACCTAGCCCGGTGGCATGGCTGCAACAAAATTGCAAACTGTCATTAAAGAATTAAGCAAACTGCCCTCTTCCCTACAGCGACTAGTAAGCCGGAAACAGCCTGACTTCCACTTGCTGTCTTTCGAGAAAGCCCATGCTTCCCCACAGTTCCTCTTCTTACACAGCTGAGGCTTCATGGAGTCAACCGAGGTAAAGCTGCTAGCTCTTTCCATCACCCAAACTGCCTTCAGCATCTAAGGGTGACATGCACTGAATGGACCTTCTTGGCCTTCAGTGTTTCCTTTTGTCCAGTAACAATGCCTTTTCATCATTTCAGTGCCTTGAGCTGCAGCTTCTCGTTCTAGCCCTGAAGGTTATCCAGATACTGCATGTGCATTTGCTCTGACACTTCCTCTAAGTTGAATTTGGAAGGAAATACAGTGTGTGAAAGGGTGGAACCCGCATACACCATCTGCCTGAAATGCCTTCTCCAGTGAGCCTCAGTGAGCCCCAGCCTCCCAGACTTGCACAGGGGGCCACTCCACTGTTCTTGGGTTTTTCCAATTTTTTCATAAACATGTCCACAGGCTGAGGATGGCCTGCCCAACCTTGTTTCTCACTTTGGATCATTTGAGTATCTTCACTTGGCTGTTGGTGCTGTCCATTTTGGGATGTAGGGAGGGAGAGAATCCTCCTGAACCTTCCCCTTTTTTTAGTTTTGATTTTTTTAAACTTTTAATTGACAGTAATTACACATATTCATGGTTATACATGCTTTAATATCTGTTCAATGTAGGAGATAGCCAAGCTCTAAAGTGTAGCCTGTACGTGGAATTCTCTGGAACACGTAGAAGGGGAAGCAGTGCTTGCCTTTGCAGGATGCTACTGAACAGCTGGAGCATAGATTAGAATCATTACTTTTTTGTGTATCTCCTTTGCTACTTTTAGAGTTCTTGACACATGCTCACGTACTGCACTTCACATTTAAGAAATTATATTTAAAACATTTAAATGTTTAAAAATACAATTGGTTTTGTTTTGGATCAAAATACTAGAGATAGCAGCTCAGAGAATTTCAAGGCCAGATTCCTGTATCCAAACTCTGTTTACTGTCACCAGATAATACAGAGAGAAATATAATTCAGAGAGAAAGGAGTCTGGATTCAAACCTGATGCTCTCAGATGGCAGCACAGTGACCTTGAGCTAAGAACTTGTCTCATCAATCTTTGCTCACTTTACCATGAGATGTGGGGTGCATGGCAAGGATTCTGGATTCTGCTTTCCTGGGGATAAGCCCTGTCAAAGTCACAATCAAGATCTTGGAGAAGTCCAACAGCTTTCTTTATCCTCAGACTTGTTTGTTATGGTTATTTTACCTCTATGTCAGTAAATCTAAGAAGCCATGGATTGCTTAAAATGCACATTTTACCTTTTAATAATTTCTAAGAATTACAATTGGAGATACATACTGATTTCAAAGATGTTAAAAAGTAAAAAAAGTCTATCTTAGAGTCATTGTAATATAATGACATTTATCAGAGAGTTAAACACACACACACACACACACATACACACACACATACACACAAGGAGGTCCAATGGTAACGGAGAAATAAGTAGATAATTTTTTTTTTAAAAATCAGACACGCTTTAAGACATTACAGGTTTTGGGAGGGGAAAAAGTGGTATACAATGAAGAAGTAAATATTTCAGTTTCTACACAGTTTTCACCATGGAAGCATAAACAATTTGCACATGGATGTAAGAATATTAAAAATATAACACAATACTATTGAGATTGCTTCCCAGAAAGGTTGCACTGGCTTGAAGAAACATAAGAACTGAAAGCTGTTCTATGTCTTACAATGGCAAGGTAGTAGGAGGTGTCAGA
The DNA here is from genome assembly GCA_026225945.1 of Cricetomys ansorgei. Taxonomy (NCBI): domain Eukaryota; kingdom Metazoa; phylum Chordata; class Mammalia; order Rodentia; family Nesomyidae; genus Cricetomys; species Cricetomys ansorgei. The sequence continues at coordinate 1,033,535 of JAMJFZ010002601.1, read as the reverse complement.
TGTGCAGTTCTAAGTTGAACAGGTAACCAGATAGCACTGAGGTCTTCTCAGGTGTGTTTAGGGACAGATCCTCTTAAGCCAGCATCTTAGTGAAATCAAAAGAAATGATAAAATAAAAAGTTTACAGAATAATTCAACCTCAGCAGCAACAAACTATAGGGAACTGTGGGCCTGCTTAGTCTTTTGCACCTGCGAGACAGAAAAACTCAAAAGTAATGCCAGAGAATGTTCAGAATACCTTCACAGCTCCAACACTTACCTGGTCAGCACTGTGTACTGGAACTGACTCTAGAAGGAGAGAGCTGTTTACAGGAAGGAGATGGGCCCTATTGTAGTGTCTCTAAGATGACAGGGGCCCAGATAAAGCTGTCCTTAATATCTTCAGGAAGGATAGGTTTGGGAGTGGGCAATGAAGACAACATAAGCTATTACTTCCTTGATGTATTGAAAGAAGAAATTACATCATTGTGTAAGTCTTCGATAAACGCTATTGTTAAAACATGCTTTGTGGAGCACAAAATGAAATTCAAATATTTAGACTATACAGTTTAAGTACCAACAGATCCTGGTACTTGTACAGGAACTAAGTACTTGGTACTGAGATCCTGGATCTTGAGGCTCACAATCTAGACTTAGCAACATGCCACACTATGCTTTTGTCATGCTTTTAGACTGAACCCTCTTTCAATAAACTTTATCATAAATGCTTATGCACAAGTAATATTTTTGCACAGAGATTATGTGTAGCTTTTAGATATTTCCATAATACTTACATACAATGTAACACAAAACCAGATTTTTCTTTTAAAGAGCAAAGCCTCCACAATTTCTTTGAGTTTTGTTCTGTCATTTGACTACATTAGATTTCTGATGTTCAATTTGCACAGTACATTATGGACTTCTCTAGGGAATGAGATTTTTTTTAAGTAAATGTAAAATGCTTTGATAAATCAAAACATGTGAGTGAAATTTCTTGAAAATGTCCCAATCTGTTTTGAGACTTGAAATAAAGCTTGGTCTTTAACATAATAAAACCTATTAACCTAAAGACAGCAACAGACTTTTTTTTGAGAAGTAATGCATAAGGCTTATTTTAAAAGGTTGTTAGCTAAATAAACTACAAGGAGAAACTTGCTATAAGCTAATTGTAAAGAAACTGAAAGCTATTAAAGTCTGTGCTATTTGATTCAAGTTGGCAACATTTGTAAATTGCTTGGAATCCATATGTAACTGCTATATTGTAAATTAGCAATGGCATCTCTCATGAAGAAAAGCCAACTAAATATCACAGAATCATATTAAGTTAGTATCATGGTAACCTCAGTGTTACCTTAATAATGTCAGGGACCTTGACTAGACCATTCATAGCTGTATTTCCTATTAGAACAGTGTTTCCCATATGCGGTTACTTGAATGAGAATGGCCCCATAGACTCGTATTTGAATGCTTGGTTCCCAGTTAGTAGAGCTGTCTGGGAAGGATTAAGAAGTGTGGCCGGCCTTGTTGGAGGAGGTATGTCACTGGGAGCCGGCTTTATGATTTCAGAAATCACCCAGGCCCAGTCTCATGCTCTGCCTATTACCTGAAGATCAGGATGTAGCTCTTAGCAACATCTCCAGCACCATGCCTGACTGATTTCCACCACATTTCCCTGTCATGATGATAATGGACTAACCTGTGGGACCCCTGGAACTGGAGAGCAGTAGAAGCAGTAGCCAGAAAGTGCTCTCACTCCCTGGAAAAGTAAAGCAGGATGAAACGCTTGGCGAGCTCCTCCTCTAGTCCTGGAAGGTCCCTAGCCAAAATATTATAACTTGCTTGCTTCACGGAAGCTAAAGAGACATGTTTGTCTGTATTGCAGCTGAATCCATTCATGGAGTAGATGCCTTTCTCTCCCGCCTCTGGTACCCGCCCTGCCCCGATGCTAATCAGACTTCCCCACCCAGAATACCTGGACCCATTTCCCCCCCCCCCAACTCCCCTCTCCTGGAGGGGATAAAAGGGGAAGGGTTGCAAAGAATAAACTGAGTTTTGTGATCCACCAGATTCGGCTCCAGAGACTTTCTTGGCGTCTCGCTATTCTCAGGTCGCGGGTGGACAGCCCTCTAGAGAAACCAACCGAGACCCACCACCTCGGTCCTGGAGCCCTTTCCCGCCGCTCAAATCCGGGCCTTTGCACTCCTGGCCAAAGAGGGAAGCCTGGACCGGTGGGCGCAGGAGATTCAGCCCCTGCTGCAGATCGGGTGCGGTTCGCATACAGGACCAGGGAGAAAGTAACACTAATCCTCTGAAACTTACACAAACCCCCAACTAAATGTTTTCTCCTGTAAGTTGCCTTGGTCATGGTGTCTCTTCATAGCAAAAGAACAGTAAGTAAGATATTATATCAGATCACAATACATATAGATTTCTCAATTTAATTTTTTTTATTTTGTATGTGTACATGTATATGCACATGCCACAGTACATGCTGTGTCAGAAGTGAACTTTCAAGAGTCAGTTCTCTCCTTTCAACATGAATTCCAGGAACTGAACTCAAATTGTCAGTCTTACACAAAAAGTAATTTTACCCACTGAGCTATCTTTCTGGCCCTTAAAATAATTTTCAATTGAAATGAACAATATGTGTAGGTATTCAGAAACCTCAGTAATGACAATTCTACATACCAAAAAAAAAAAAAACATAACCTTAGGGGGGAAATAGTTTTGTGAGCTTCCAAGTTCAGTTTAGGTCAAAGAGCAATGGAACAGAGACCTGGAAGTCTCAGGTCAGCTAATGAACCAGCTCTGAGTAGCAAGCTACACACAGCCTCGTCATGGAGCATCTCTGGGTTTCAGTTTTCTCACTACTAAAATAAGCCACGGGAGTAGATGATTCTAAAGATCCTACTAATTCTAAAATTGTATGGTGGTTGAAATATAAAGCCCCACATCAAAGCATTTGAGTATATTTTCATTCATTTTTAATTGAGATGGAAACAGAAGCTTGTAGCTAAATCACTATCAAAATTGGTGGTGCATTAGCAACTGCTGGGTTTCCCCCAAAATCTGTAGTCTTCTTCCCATGCAGAAAACTGAGGTATGTTTACTTTATAGCAAAGTACATACTCATGTCTATGTTCTAGGAAAGGGATGCAAGGGCATGCACTGTGACTCATAAAACCCCTTATATTCCTCCAAACTCTAGCCCTTAAATCTGCCTCAAAGGATGACTCCCAGCATCACCACCACCACCACATACAAGGAGTAATTTTGGAAGACAAGTGTTGAGCATATAAAGCTGCATCATCCTGAATTTCCCAGGCAATCATACCGGAGAACTGCTACTCTCTGAATACTCCACAAAAGTTGTAGATAACACTCTATGAGTCCCTCATTTTACTACATATTCTATGAGCACAAACATGAAATGCCTTGGTCCAACATTCTCCAAGAAAACTTGTATAATGAACAACTCTGAAAGAGAAAGTTTCCCTCAGAAGTAAAGGAGAAATTTGTTATTATCCAGTAAAATAAAGATAATTCTTCTTCTGGGGCAAAGGGCAGATTTGGGTGCCCTAAGCTCAAGGCTCCTCAGCTCCAATTCAAAATCCCTCCATGAACAGCCTTCAACAGGAATGTCCTATCAAAAGGACTTGAGGGTCAACAGAGCTGCACAAACTTGTTGCTTGATACAGAGTGAGTGATACAGACATCATTCTCCCACACAAGAGTTCTGAGTCTTCTTCCAGCTTCCATGAGCCTGGAGTCAGCTATCCTGCGAGCTCTTGGATAAGAGAAAATCTCCAATGTTCACAGTTCTTGGTTGGCAAAGAATTGAAAGAGGAAAGAATCATTGTATTTTGGCCCAATAAAGAGGTGAAAAATTGAAGAATATGGATCTCTTAAATGAGATGGTTAAAATTGAGCACATTCCCCACCTCCATCAAAGACAGCTGCTAGGATCTGAATACCCATTCCTCCCTCAGTTGCTGAAGTTAATTTATCCTCAGTGCAATGATATTAATAGGTGAAGATGTGAGTTGTGACTAAGGCTTGAGCACTCCAAAATCATAAACGGGAATAATGCCCTTAGAATTGAGCTGAGGGGGGTCTGCTGGGCCTTTTGCATCTCACCATTCTGCAAGGTGAAGACGCAGCAGCAAAGTATTGACTTGGAGGCAGAGAGGTGATGTCAACACCCTGATGAACAGAGCCCTCACCAAACACTGAACCTTCTGGTACCTTGATCTTGGACTTTTCAACTTCCAGAACTTCAAGAAATAAATTCCTATTGCTGATAAACCATAAAGTCCAAGGTATTACCCAGAATAGACTAAGACAGGCACACTAAATGATGCCCTGGGTTCAGCTGTATTGTAATACTATTTTATAATCTCACTCCACCTCCCTAGAATCAAAATGTGTACTAATGTATTCATGATTCTGAAGAACACTGATGTCAACTATTTGCATTATTTCACCAGCAGCACTTTCTAAATTTTTTCAAATGTAGTCCAACTAACATTCTGTGAAGTGACAACAAAGACCAATAGAAAGGAGAAAATGCAGAGTCGGATGATGTCTGAAACTCCTCTATGATTCGAATGTCTAAAACATGTAAGAAGTGTGAAGTTCTTAGACAAATACGGCTACCCCCAGCTCATCTGGTGATCTAGACAAAATGTACATTCTGATTCAGAAGACCTACACATGCCTGGTCATCTATATTTCTGACTAATAAAGATAATGTTAGATGGAACATTCCTTGAGTATCAAGGATCTTGACAAATTAAAGTCTAGAAAAATAAGTTACACTCTGTATGATAGTTTAAAATTATTTGATATATTCCTAAAAGAATATGTTATTGAAAATACATTTTCGTTTTTGTCTGTTTGTTTGCTTTTGCTTTTTGTTCTGAGGAGGTGGGAAGACAGACAGGGTCTCACTTTTTAAGCCAGGCTGTTCTGGAACTCATTTCATAACCCAGGCTGTTTTCAATTTATGATAATCTTCCTGCCTCTGCTTCCTGAGTGTTGGAATTGTAGGTATGAGCCACCACATTTGGTTGAGACACCTCATAATTCAGTTATATATGTAAAGAAACATTCCTATCAGATAATTTGGGGGTGATTTCAGAATTTCTCAGTACTGTTAATTGAATTCTGAAGCATTTTAACTTAGTAGAAAACTGCTTAGAATTAAGTGTAGGATTCTATACACCCATGCAATGGATTTCTCTGTGAGAAGAGGAACAGGGAAGATTGGCCAATAAAGATACTGAAATGTGAGCTTATGAGCTGGCCTATCAGAGAGGGGCTACTTATATGGTTCCTTATATGCTCAGAGCTAAAAATGACTAAAAGCTGTTCTTGCCAGAAGAAAAGCTTTTTTTTCCCTCCTAACTTAGATTTGAACTCCCTTGGCCCTCATTTCAGGGACTGGCTTCCATGCTTTGCTCTAACTGTTCTGTGGCAGAATGTTTTCAGTATAATCGAAGGCATATGACATCAACTAGAAAGGTTACAAGGGGATGAGCTTTCCAGAAGAATAAAAACTTAATATCAACAAAGTGACTTCCAACAATGAAAATGAAGGGAAGTCTGGCATGTGCTAATTAAGGAGTTTGAGATGTGTGAATTTGTTTCCAATTATGAGATCTGAGTCCAATAATGAATTCTTTGAACCTGTTTCCAGAGTAACATATTTGGTCCCGGAATAAAATTTCAAACCAATCCTTAAACAAAAATAATTTGCAACCTTTATGACATATGAGAGGGAGGATGTTAAAGGTGCCCTGCATGATCTTAATGGTTAAAAAAAACATTTAAAATTATAAGCATCAATGAAAATTCACAATACAGCATGTAAAATAAAAATGAAAGGAAATATATCTTTCTATGATTTTAAATGTGGTGTTAGCACGAGGGTCACAAATTTAAGAGTGAATTTCTCTTTCACTCACATTTCTACTAATATTTTTTCCAGTCGTGGTAGAAATATATTCAAGTTTAATATCATAGTTCTTGATAAATTGCCTTCAGAAACAGTATTAGCTTTGTCAGAGGGAACAATGCCGTGTTTGTTCAGTTAGAAGTTTTTGTTGCCTTTGTTTGTTTAATGTGTTAGAATGAAAAAAAGGTTGATTGGTCACAACTTTGTCATAATGTATACGACTAAGCTATACATAGGGAGTAGATAATAAATACAGCAGAAAACAGATGGCACACCCAGATTGAACATTTGAGAGCTTAATAGACTGTACAAAGTGAGCAGGGTTTAGAGAAACCCTGCATGGGATAATGAAATTCCATGGGAGAGGGACTTGTATGCAGAAAGCTGTAGCCATAAAGGGTGCAAAAATGGAGGCATCTAGTGGCACCTGGGGTCGGAATGGCCAGTGGGAAGAACTACTGGAGGTATAGATGTAGCTCATGAATAGTATCTGGACAGGAAGAATCTAAGGAATGGTACCCCAACCATGCAGCTCTGGTAAATTCTAATTCTAGATTCCAACCAAAGCCTAAAATTGCTTAGTGAAGGTTAGCCTCCCTGCCCAGAGAAGGGCTGGAGAGGGGTGGAATTAACAAGCAGAAAAACACTTGTATGAGAAGAAGGGAGGATTATACAGCAATGTAGGAAGGTAGCTGTGTCTATGCATACAGGTTCACAAGAGACTCGTGCCAACGACTTCAGGCTAACACAAGTAAAGAGAAAACACTAATTTGTGTTTCATTCTTCCTGTGTGTGAGAGAATCCACACTGCGTTTGCTTGGCCAAAATAAAATGGTCTAAAGCACTCTGCACTCACACCTGTATTAAAAGCAAGAGCCAAGGGTCTTTAAGATGAGAAGAATCTTGTTAGACAATGATTTAAAAATCTGTCCCAATCACATCTTCTTATCGCATATTTTACATGTGTTATATGTATGATTAATCAACCATCCTTAGTCTTCATAGTAACTTTCCCCCAACATGCGTAACTCTCTTTTGTATGATGATGTTAGTGATCATAACTGTCACATGTTGAATGTGTACTCTGTGTAGAAGTTCCTAAGATGCATGCACTATGATTTGCTCTATTTTAACATTATATGGGTAAAAAAAGCTAAGGCAAAAGTAAGTCCATTAACTTCTGCAAATCTTACTGCCAAAAAATGATTGATGGTTTGTAGATCTAGGCAATCTACAAAGACCAGAATTTTAAATATGCTACTGCCTTCCTCTCTAGAAATTTATTTTATTTTAATATTGAGAAAGACAGTTGATAGCCTTCACTCTTTTTCTTGAAAGATAATCAATAAAGTATAAAACCATCAATGATGGAGCAGAAACAAGAGAAAAAAAGACACTACAAAGGAGATGAACTGAGCAGAGCTGGAAGGCAAGGAAAGCTCTAAACTGAGCTCAGTGCACTTTTAGTTCCTGCCACTCATGAATGCTCTCTGTTCTGTGTCTTTCCATTTGAACTGGATATTTTTCCTTCCTTATCTTTAGTGATTGTTGCAAATACTTAAAATATAGAAGCAATTTTGATGTATCTGTATTAATGCCCATGTATAAAGATCTATCCTAGGAACATGTGAAGGGAGCTACAGGCAAGACAGAAGCATCTCTGCCTGCGCTGAGCCCAATTGACCAAGAGTACAGCTGAAGGCAGCTTTGGGCACTGGAAAAACATTTCAAGATGGAGCCATATCCTGACCTCAAGGATTGGAAGGTCCTGGCCGCATGATTCAACCTGAAGGAGGAATTAGATGGACTCCATTCATCCAGCGTCCCTTGGAGCAGGAGATGTGCCCTCCCTTCGCTCGGCTGCAGCAATCCTCCCGTGATAACACCGCTTCCTGTCCTTCTCACAAGGACCACTACTGCCGGCCACGGAGCTGCCTATCAGGGTTCCTTCCCATCAATCCCTCGAAGTCCTCAACCAGATGTGAGCACAATTACTGATTCTCAGACCCAGAAGTTGCTCCATGGGACCACTCCAACATGTGACCTAATCCTCATGGCTGTACCAAACTAACCAAAATGCCTCCAGACTTTCCAGAGACTCTGGGTGGATGCCTCAACATCTGGGTACCAAGACAGATGGCCTTATCCAGAAATGGCAAACGACAAAATCAGGCTTAGTTTCTAAATCTCCAGCCAGGGCTTCCTATAGACCCTGCAAGGCTCACATCCCACAGGGACCCAGCTCCATGATGTCTCCCTCTTTTTTGATCTGGAAGAGGTAGTTCCAATTCTTGTAATCATCCTTCTCCCCAGAGGTCACCTGTACCCCAAGCTAGCTATCAACTCAATATGTAGCAGAGGATGACCCTGATCTTGCCCCAACTTCCCAGAGTTGTTTACAGGCCTATATATACCATGGCAATCTTTCGTGGTTTTTTTTTTTGTTTCTTTTTTTTTGTTTTGTTTTGTTTTGTTTTCTGATACACGGTCTCACTCAGTAGGTCAGATTGGCCAGGAACTCGGGGAGTCCATATTGTCTCAGCCTCCCTGGTGCTTAGATTAACTGGCTTACACTGGTAGCTTTGTGACCTTTATCATTTATTTTGTGCCTATGAGTAGTTTATGGTTTTATTTGATTTTTCCTCTTATCTACTAGTGTTCCTCAAATTGCTTCTTTTAGGGACCTGTTAGTGGTTTTAGATCAGAGAGTGACTGATTGGCTGGCTGATAAGATGAAATTGTTGATAAATAAAATTAGTTTTTATCTAAAAAAAAATCTAACATAACAGCTTTGTCATAGACTTTACATTTATTCCATACCAGCTTTGTTCAGCAACATGCTAAGAATTATGATGGAATTGTGTAATGTGAATGTAGTGATTGTATCAGTCCGTGTACTCTGACTGTTACTCTAATATATAAAGGTAGTTTTTATAAAACATGGTGACCAAACACGAAGTTGTTTTTTTTTTAATATTACTACATGTCAATACACGTGAATACATAAATAATACTTCTTTGGAACACCAATTATACCTGAACCAGACTTCCCAACAGAGTAAGACGCTTCTCTATCTCTGACTGAGTGGTTTATTTTTCTACCTATTTGATGATAATTCAAATAATGTGTAAAAGTAGAACATTTCATCCAGTTAATGGATGATTCATTAAAGCCTGGACAAAGAAGATCGGTGATGAAATTAAAACACTTACGCAAATGACTCATTGAGGTTAACAGTTAAGACTCAATAATCCATCGTAGTCATCAGTGTGAAGATGGAGAACTTGTTATAAACTTCCTAAAACCTGGGCTACTTCCAAGTTTATGTATCTAGCAGAAGAGATGAGGAAGAATTTGCTGGCTCACAGTTCATCTGATTTGTCTGGTGGCAGTATGGCAGTCTCCACTGGGACAGATATGTGGGCTGTAGCCTAATGGGGCCAATCTTGTTATGGTCCTTATCTTTGCTGCATGCTAGAAGAGACTTCATTTGCTCCAGATCTAGCCTTTGGCAGTATCTCTCTGTCGTGATCACTGTCATATTTGCCTTTCTGGCATCTGCTGTCTTTCCCCATCAGGTTTCAATATGCCAATCTCCTTTGTGGATTTATCTTACCCCAGTCTCAGATAAGGTTGTTTGAGATGGGTCACATTTTCTGTGTTTATACTACTAAAGCACTGAAATTTCTTGGTCATAATGACTATTCAGAAATAGGCAGGTGAGCTAGGCATCCCATCATCAAAATTGTATCCGTTCATGTGCACTGATTGGTCTGGAGATGTATATAAACCCAAGCTTATCTAACCATGGAGTTGATTATAAGTCTTGAGTAAGTGTAACAATATAAGAATATTTGCTCCTAGCATGACTGACACTGACTATGATATAATCAATCTTAGAACTAAAGGGAACTCACACAGAGTTTAAGAATGAAGTTCATGAATACAATGAACATGAAGTGAAGAATCTGATTTGAGTTCCTGGTCAAACTTTCTCTGAAGATATCAAGCAATGAATTTTTAGGGCGTTAGTTAATTTTTGCTTCTATTTGCTTAAATTAGTTTGAATTAGTTTTACTTTTTCCATTTGCAATAAGAATGTTCTAGATAATGCATTTCCTAACTTCATCAAGTGTCACTTTCTGGTTCTAGAAAAATCTCTCTATTGATTTCCCGTTTGGTCTAGCACTGTTGTGTTAAAGAAAATTGAACAATAAATCTCTGGTGTTTAGTTTGAAGAGCACAGTCTGTTCTCTGCCGTAACTTGGCTGCATCTGACTTGTGGTGTAGCTGCATGAAGCCAGTTGAGAGAGGGGAGATAGAAGCTTTAGATGAGAAGTGGTCAAGATGTTGTGGTCTGCTTGGGAAAAAATGCAGATTTGATGGCTAGGAATAGTATACTGCAATCATTTCTAAAATCAGAATGAAAATAGAGGGAAGATTAGAAACGCAAAACAATTATTAGAGGCTTCATTCTTGGAAATCATTGGAGCTCAATGGTGAGTTTCCCTCCATCCTTTGGCTCTTGAACCTGGCAGGTGATACACAAAGAGCTGGCCATATTGTTAGGCAACCAGAACTCATGTCTGAGAACAATCAGGCTAAACCCTACCTGGCAGAGGGATATAGGCCACGACTGAATACACTAACCCTGTTGAAAACAGATAGTCCTGGACTGAGCTCAAACACTCTTCATGAGTTTCAGTTGGAGGATACAGAAGTCAGAAAACAAAGTAGCAGCTAGCAGGTGCTACTCACCTTTTAGTCCCAGGTTAAGATTGAATGGTTTGGCCTGGGGACCAGCTTAGACCAGATGTTACTTCCACCACTAACTATTTGTATGACCTTAAGCAAATATTTACATTCTCTGTTCCTAGTTCTCTTCTTAGAATATAATCGTGAGGATGAATTGACAAATGAAAGCCCAGTGCTTGTCACAAAGCATTTAGTAAATGTTATTTTACTCTACCCTGCTCCTCTACGCTGGGATTGGCTGGATACACCTTTCCTGTATATTCCAAATGCTTTCAATATCTATGTAGTCTTCTTTCTTCCTTTATGCTTCACTACTAAAATGCTACCCATCCATTAACATTTAATTCAAAATGCACTGCTTCGAGATGACTTAGTCCCAGCTAGATACAATCTTTCCTTTGATTCTGGCTCTTTGTATCAGACAGAAACCACATCCAGGGTAGTGCTCCTTAATCCTGGCTGCATATTAGAACCACTTGGAAATCTATTAAAAATATGGATGCCTGGGCCCCAATCCCAGAAATTCAGATTTAATTGGTCTGGGGTGAGGCTCAAGCACCAATATATTTATAAAGCTTCCCAGGTGGTTGAACTGTGCAGCCAAGATTTAGAGTTACTGATGGGTGAATGAGTACGTTCTTAAATAATGTTTATTGATGAATTTAATCTAGGATATCAATGGCTTAAAGTTTTAATAGACTAATCTTTAGAATACTTGCATTTTTATTAAAATCAATGCAATACTATGATCCAAGAATACAAAAGTAAATAAGATTTTTTTAAAAATGTCTAGCCTAAAGGAAGGAATCACAATTTAACTAGTTGGGTGTAGACAGAATTGTAAACATAGTCCATGATATATGGGTGACACTCTAACATATGTCTGAGGTACATTAGAAGTATAAAGAGAAAAAGATGTGGCAGAGAAAAACAGGAAAGGGACTTCAAAATATGGACCACACTGAGCTGAATATTGAAGATATTAGTGTTTCAATCCATACATCTTTCTAACAGAGTAAATAAAAACAGAGTGAAAAGATGCTGAAATGCAGGGATCCATTCTCTAGATCTCATCATACATTATACTACTTGGTTTCAGTGGACTAACACCCAGCTTGCGCTGGAGAAGAAGAGAATAAAGCCTGCCTTCCAAAACCAATGTATAGGAATAGTGGGTGTGACAAAGTTTTCCAACTACTGTAAGAGGAACTGGAAAGACCTGCGATTTTATTATCCCATTGTCTATGTACTCTCCAGATGTCAATTTCAGTGTCATAGGCTTGCTTTGTCCATGAGGCTATGGTTGATGTCAGTCCCTGAATACTTGGATTCTCATGTCTCCCACTGTCAGAAGCGTTTTGAGAGTCCTTCATTAAGACTCCTAGAAAAAACAATAAGATGAGATACTGGGTAAGACTTAAGATAGCTGATTAACCTATGTTGGGACAGGTGTCCATCTCTGGATAATTATGATGGGCTAGGAAATAGAGACCACATGAAGTTTTCTGCTCCCATTTTTATAAGAGCTGTGGTTAAAATAGGACGTTGTAAGGAAAGAGCTGTGTGCTGTTGATAGATGAGCAAGAGTGTTGAGAAGATCTGAACAATAAACAGATACTGCTGCCATCTCTTGGGCACCACCTCTTTCAAATACTCTCTTCTATTATTTCCATAATTTTCCCCAAGTGATTCTGTGGTTAATTGATTACAAAAATGTCTGTAGTTCTCCACTTTTCCCACTAGCCACAGTATTTAGTGTATGACCCTGTAGCAACTTCCATCAGGAGGTGGAGCCCAAACTGGGTGCCATTACATGTGCCTATAATATCAGCTACTCAAGAAGTTGAAGTAGGAGGATTGTAAGCTCTGAAACATTCCATGTCCAAAATGTTTAATTTAAAACAGAAGGTAGATTCTATTTCCCCACAAACTTTGGGACTTGCTATGGTCAGCAGAAAAGGATACAAAAGATTAATTGTGGAGTAATCTGAGCTGTAATTTCAAGAGGTCCTATGTGCTTTTGCTTCTTTCAAAACTCTGCCACCAACATCAGAACAAGCCCAAGCTGGTCTGTGGAGGAGGAGAAATAATGTAGGCAGAGCCAGATGGTTCTAGATGAGTCTATTCTAGACCAGTCAGCCACCAGCCAAACCACCAGTTGAGTCACAGACCTATGAGTAAGCTCAGCCAAGATCAGCCAACCCTGGCCAAGACTAGAACTGCCCAACCAAGCCACAAACTCAAGAGCTAAAGAAAAAAAGATTGTTGTTTTAAGCTACTGGATCTTGTGGTTGCATGTTAACAGAATTTTTGTGGAAATAGATAGCCAATATAGCCACTGACTTACAAAACAGAAGAATCCCACATTTAACCACAGATATAATCATTCTACCTCAGTGCTACTAGTGTAATATCCAGAATCAGAGGGTGGTCTGATCCCATCCACAGCCTGCAAATGTGAGTCTTCTGTCACTAACAACTAATGCTGGCAGAAAATTACTACAACCACAGTCAAACTTCTCATTTAGAAAAGGGAAAAAAGAAGGACCCAAATTACTGATTCTTACTCCCAAGTGCTCCAGTGTACTTTGGGAGACCCCCCCCCACCCCCGTGTGTGTGTGTGTGTGTGTGTGTGTGTGTGTGTGTGTGTGTGTGTGTGTAGCCTTGGCAAGAAGGTAGTTCTATTATTCCCATACACACACACACACACATACACACACACACACACACACACACACACACACACATACAAAATAATAACCAGCTTGATGGGAATAATAAGATAAATGATGACTTTAGTAGGTGTCATTGGCATCAGTGTGTTGAATCATTTTCCTGGCAATATATTGAGCTCTTTAATTGGCCAATCTGGAAACTCAGCTTCTACCAGCTGGGTAGTTTTCCTACTCCATTTTCTTCAGCTGCAATAGGAACATAGAGAAATGGGACTTTCGGAATTCACATCCATCTAGTTTACTACAATTGATTCAGGAAAACTTAGAGAGCTCTGGATTTCCTTGGGCTTAAGCAACTCGTGGCTCCTGTATTTGGGTTTGGGATTTCTCTTGCAACATCACAACCAACTAGTCATCATTGTCTTTTTTACTCCTGGCCTCTGTCTCCTCGGGTTTTAATTTAATGAATTAGATCTTTGTCTCTGTTGTGTATTTTAGAGGGTGGGTATAGGAAATAGGAAAAACTAACCTATCTCCTAATCCTAAGTAAGGATTGAGAGAAACAAAGCAAATTAAACGTCTTAATTCTCCAGGGTTTATTCCATATCACCTTGGACTGAGAAATGGATTCTCACAATTTAACAGGAATGCCAGATCTTCAGCAATATAGAACCGTTGCTAACAGATGGAAATAGCTCTGTTTGACATCTCTCTTCTGATGCTGGTGTGCTTCCCAAATAGGTAAAGTTCACCTCTTCTTGTAGCTTCATACAGAATGTCCCAAGAGGAAGGCCCCACAAACCACTACCATGACATTTTTCAACCACATCCTTCAAAACTGTAACTTGATGGATGATACGTGGTTTGAATTCCAAGATACCACAGGCTAGAGTTTAAGCAAATAGTATCTAATCGGTGGAATCATTCCAGATTTGAACTATATGTTTTGAAGGATGTTTCCAGAAGCAGGGTGCTCTTTCTAGAACATGCATATTCTGGGTAAACAAACAAATCCCTGAGCACAACCTCCATATGGGAGACTGATCTAGAATTGCCAGTTGGGCTACATGCAGAATGGCACTGACAGCAATTCCAGGCCATGTCCAGGTAGTATGTAAGAGAAGTCCTGATCATTCAGCTCTGTCTGCTAAGGTCAAAAGGATAGCAGGTAACGTGACATGGGTCATCCTTTGGTATTTTTGTTCTATACAAATTTGACTGAAGATAGGTCTTTTCTGTGGCTTTATCTTTACAGAATGAGACTTTAAAAGTTGACAAGCTTTTGAAATAAAATATAGAAAGAGTCTAATGAAAAATAGTCACCTTAACTTCCCAACAGAATACCTTCACTTTCCAGAAAACAAATTCACTTGTATATAAAAGTCGATCCTGTTCAGAGCTTTTTTATATTCAAATATGCCATAGGCATTCCCAGCTGAAATTGTCACGTAGACACACATATTTTTCTTTTTAAATAAAAATTCAGATAATAGTCATATTCCATAAAAACCAATCTTAATGTTTTGAGGCTCAGGAATAGCTACTCAGCCTGAATCTGTTTGATGAAGATCAGAACACATTGAAAATGTTAAAAATCATGATGAAAGTCACATTTACTGTTTTGTACTTTGAAAATTATAGTTATGGATGGATGAATATGTTATATTTACTACTGAGCACTTTTATATTTTTGGTGACTTAACATTGACCCCTTCTTTCTAGAGTCTCCTAATCTCCTGTGTCAGTTGTCCTCAGACCACATTTTAGCAACATGATGGTTCTAGCACCTCCATCCATAAAGAGGAGAGGGCCTGGTGAAGGCTCCAATCCTTCTTCCACTCACTCTCCGAAATTGCCAGTGTATGAGCATGTAAGATGACCTAACAGAACCCGATGTTGCTCCCAGATGATGAAGTTAGCTGCGGCAGCGGATTTGGCCTCAGCCTTAGTAAAGACTAGGATGGTGCCAGTATCCAGTCTATGGGACAAGAAACACAGAAGGTGCTCAAAAACAAATAATCACTGAAAGAACTGACATTGGTCTCTGTACTTTAATTAGACACAAACTTATCCCATTGCTCCAGACAATGTGCCTGAGCTCAAGTCAGGAAGCTCTATACTGGTTAAACCTGTTCTCCTTGATGAAGGAGGTAGACTCTTTCCTGGAAACCATCATCCAGAAACAGAAAGGAAGTTCTATTAGTAAAGGAGGGGTAGATGTATGGATGTTGCTTAGACAGCTAATGATGCCTCCAAGTAAGAAAAGGAATACCAATGAGGCAAGAACTCTGATCTTCTGAAAGACATTCTGGACTAAGGAAACAGGACCTTTGCCTAATAAACATGAGCCATAATCCTGAGAGTCAAGGCTCTCTGTTCCAGGCCAAACATGGATGTCCTTGCAGGATCAGTTCAGCTTAAGAATCGGGCCCTCTATTCAGATACAAACATGTAACCTATGAAGGGTGAAAACATGTTCATCTCAAGAAGCAGAATTACTGCAGCTCACTAAGCTTTTCCAATCTGGCAGTCTTCCCTTGAAGGCAGAGATGATCCTAATGGTTCAGAATTAAAGGCTCAAGTCTGTGATGTATTTCCCCACATGTTCCCAGTGCAGCCAGGATTCTTGATGAGTTTTCCACTAATAGCCTTGAGGGCTTCCCTAGGCTCCTAATCTGGCTCAGGCCTGTTCTTTCAGGGTGTACTTTCCCATAGGGCCCCACTAACCCAGCATTGACCCTTACCCCTTTAACCTTTCTCTGAGTCCACTTCCTCTGACCACAAGAACTAAACAGTTCCATGCTCTACCCCATGAAAGCTCCAAACACTGGGTCTGAGGGATAGCTAATTGGTTTTTTACAAGCCTCAGATAATCCAGACATTTAAATATTGATGTTCACTTCTGGGTAGCTATAAACACAAAAGGAGGAAAGAGCATGTGTAACCACTTCCTCTCATTCATCTCACCATGATAATGGCCTTCAGTCAATAAGCCCAGCTTCATAAAGAGGGGAGTCATTTGAATTCAAAGGGAAGATCCAGTGTGCTCTGTCATCATTACAAAATGGTCCATCCCTTTGATGTCACCTGATCTGCTTGTCTAGAACCTACCTACTACACATTTACCCATATACACACAGAATTGGAGGTAGGAGGAGAACTGGAGGAATTCTGGTCCTGAGCTGAAGAAAAAACCAAGCAGATGATGCAAATCAAGGCTGGAAGGCCATGGTGTCATCAGTGAGGAAAATACACGATGTCAAGGATAGACCGCAGTGCTGACACAGCCAAAAGGACCCATAGCTCCATTTCTGCTCTCCACCTACCAGCTAATCCTCTCTGGTCCTTCTTGCTTAGCATACTGATCTTAAATACACATCTCTGTGTATCTCTGACACACGTTTATTTTTTCTCATTTTATATTAGTTCTTGAAAGGGTCCATCAAGAAACAAATGTTAATTTGTTGCAGTGTTACAACTTGTGTAGTCACCTGTACCTGGCAATTATGATTGAATATATATAATCCACTGAGATACATGCTTCTTTCTAAACCAGGATCAAGAAATAGCATTAAGATGTCACATAGCAATCTTAATGGCACTATCCTTTGGTTCAGTGAAAACACCATTAATATCACAGTGACGCTCACAGAATCACAATTTGTTGACTTATGCATAATTGAAAGTTGATCTGCCTTGCACATACTTTCACATTAATGGGTACCTTATGTTATATTGATGTGGATTCTCCCGTTATCACCCTTCAGATTCTATCCTTCTTGAAGGGAGTACCTTCATTAACTCTGAGGCCAGGCATCACATATTCACTTGTATTACCAACAGATATCGATAGAAGCAGTTTCTTCCATTTTTCTACAAACTGATAAATATGTACCTGGGCAACGTGAATGAAAGAATATTGCCGAATTTAACTATCTGGGAGACTTCATCCTGTCTCTATATCAACACTCAGCCTGCTTAGGTGAAGTGTTCAGCCTTAGATTTCTGCCCTTGTTCCCAGTTCTCGTTCAACATTGCTTCTGGGTACAGTGGTAGGGGTGGGGCCTATGGAGCTTTGTGGCCACAGTCAAAAGACAGAGCCCTCAGAGAAGCAGAGTTCACTTTGAATGCTTGTGGGGTCTACTGCAGAAGATCCCTGGGCTGGGGAGTTAATGACCAGAGAAAGAAACTTAATATCTCTCCTTCTAGGAGGGTCTACTGGGGATTGATCAGGAAGCTGGGCAGTTTGCTCATCTAGTTTGATTACCATTATCCATCTCTCTGATGGTTGAGTTCTACATTTGTCCTTGCTTATACCCAGGACTCTGAACTGCCAGTTTTCAACTGCTGTTCTAACACAATGACTGTGCTTCTAAACATCCTTTGGAAGCCAAAATCTCTTTATACCTTCTGGGTCTCACTCATGCAGCAGAAAAGTAGACAGCAGTTCAGTAGGCCTGCCTGCTGCCCCTCTCCCACCAGGGGTGTGCATGTAAGTTTATGTTAACAAGGCCAGTTCTGGTTGCCCAGACAGTCTACAAGAGCCCCATGTGGACATGAGTGCAGAAGTTTATTCTTTTTCTCCCCAACTTAACAACTGGTTAGTTATACCAGTGTTCTGTGTTAGGAAGCTCTGACACACACACCTTGATTCATCCTCATTGGAGATATAGGAAAGTATGCAAATATGTCCCTATGAAGTCAACAGAGTGAGTCACTCATGTGCCCAAAGGAGTGTTAGCCTCAAGAGAAAAGATGGTGGCCTAGTTGCTGACTTCTCTCTCCCCTGAATCCCTGCATCTGGTGATGCAGGCTCTGGGTCTAGGGATGCAAGAGGAACTGGCTCTGGGCTCTTTTATTTCTTGTTATCTGGTCCTCATCAAGTTTTACCATCTAGCTTCTCCTCACCATCTTGTTAACTGCATCTAACTCTAGATGTGAAGGTTTGGGTAAGTGTTTTGTTTTGGAAGCCTGATTTAGAAGAATATCATAACTTATGACAAAGTCCTCTTTTGAACTTAGAATTTGAATATTTGTTCCCATTTTTTAATATTTTACGATTCTTGCTATGATAATCCTTAATTTCTGAAATTTTGGATAACTAACAAAATGAGGAGGAATTCAGCTTTAAAAATATGTGTAAGAAGTGGGGAGGTGGTTCAGGGCGTGAAATACTTGATTTACAAGCACGAGAGCATGAGGTCAATCTCTAGAACTTATGCAAAAAAGCTAGGCATGGTAATGTGCACCTGTCACTCCAGCACAGGGAGGCAGAGCAGGAGGATACTGGGGGCTTGTTGGCCAGCCAGTCTACCCAAATGGGTGAGCTTCCAGTCTGATTGAGAGGCAGTCTCAAAAAATAAGGTAGAGAATAATTAGAATAAGATACCTGCTGTTGACATTTGGCCTCAGCATACACATGTACACACCTGCACACATGTGCATACATCTTCATAACTCTGTCTCTGTCTATCTTTGTCTTTCTCTGTCTCTCTGTCTCTCACACACAAACATAAATACAAGTCAAACAACAAAAATCAGCATATATCGAATTCTACAAAAAAAATAAAAACACCAAACCATTAACTATGCAACAAAGTAGATTTTTTTTGAAATATTTCTTTTTTATTTTATGTGTATAAGTGATTTACTACATGTATGTCTATACATCACATGCACCAGGTCTGGTGCCTATGGAGGTCAGAAGAGGGTATCAGATCCTCTACTAGATCCTGGTACTAGAGCCGTAGATTGTTGTGAGCCACCAAGCAGATGCTGGGAACTGAACCTGGCTCTCTGTAAGAACAAAAAGTGCTCTTAATTATATAGCTATCTCTCTGGTCCCAAGACAGTAGTTTTTATCATATCACAGAGTCTAGCATGAAGCAATGGACAAAATGGACAGAAAGTAAGTTCTAACTGAGAAACAAAAGATAAATATATCTCTACTTATCCTCTCGTTTTCTTCTGTAGGTTGGAAAGCAGACTTTTTAATCAATGCCTTTCTTGGTGAACTCCCACAAAGCTAAGTCAGCTCTTGTTTTCAAGGTATCCACCATGGACAGTGACTTAGTAATTGCCCTCTCCAGCGTTTTCAAATTATTAACATCTCTCCCACAAAATGTAATCCTGGAGTTCTATACACTCTTGTATTCTTTGGTAGAAATCTCTGACAAGGAATGAACATTAGATTCTGTTTGCTATCCCAGTATTAATATCTCACAGACAAAACAGAAGGCACACAAAAAAATTGGCGTTATCATATACAAATACGACATTTTTAGCAGTATTTTGGAGTAGGGAGAAGGGGAAGCCAAGAGGCAGGTCTTGTAGTGTAGAAGTTTTGTCTGCTACTGAATCTTTTTGTTCTTTATGGCTTTCTTTAAGAAGAAACTCTGAGCCTGGTGGTAGTAGCCCACTCCTTTAATCCCAACACTCAGGAGGCAGAGGCAGGCAGATCTCTGTGAATCTGAGGCTAGCCTGGTCTACAGAGCAAGGTCCAGGAGAGCTAGGACTACACAGAAAAACCCTGTCTTAAAAAGAAAAAAAAAAAAAAAGAGGGGAGCAGGGGGAATGGGTGGAAGGGGAGAGTGAAAGGGAGTGGAGTAAACAACTCTGGGTCTGGATGTGCAGGCCTGTGATCCCAGCTATTCTGGAAGGTGAGGCAGGAAATCTAGGCTCACATCTTGCCTGGTCTGCAGAGTAAGTTTAAGGCTACTCTGAGAACTTAGCACGACCCTGTTTCAATATAAAAAATTAGAAGCTGGGAAGGTGGTTGATCTAGTGATAACCAGGAACTGGTTATCTGATTGAATTTAAGAAAATTGCTTCAGAGTAAACTCATGCCTGTATTCTTGTAATCCTGGCTAAGAAAGCATGGCTAGGGCAGTCATAGGCCCCTGGGGAGAACCTACTATTATTATTTTGCTAAGTGGGTATAATATCAAACTATCAAATGGCCTTCTAAATACTTATATCTATCGATTAGTGCAGCACTCGGTCCTCACAAGAGAAGCTTTTTTGTTTTTCAGTAGATGGCAGTTAATACAACTGGTCCAAGTGTAAAAAATAAGTGACTGTGGCCTGCTCAGCTCTAAATAGCACAACTACACCACAATGTATCCCTAAGGCTCAGGGAACATTTCAGCAAAGACCAAAGAGAGATTTTTAAGAGCCTGAGGATGAAGAAGACTGCTGTAAAACTGTGTCTTCTGGTCCACTCAGGAACTCGCAGTCATTTGTGGCTGCCTGCATAATACCTGTACACGATCAAGCCAGTCAGTATTTCAGCATGGATGGGGAAGAAGATCATGAGGCCTCACTCCTGCCTGAAGAGCTATTGGCAACAGGTAGTGCCTAGGGTGAGAGAGAGTCGTTTTTTTCTCCAGGAGTTTGGCCCATGTTGTTTGTCCATGTTCCAGTGGCTGGTTCTATATATGTGGGCACAAAGGCAGCTCTATGGATTCACCTGGCTTTTTTCTAAAACAGCTTGGATATAGAGCTCAGCACAGTGCTAGACAGCTTGCAGTGTGTGGAAGGACCTGTGCTAAAGTTCCTACACTATAGAAGCAGAGACTATACCAACAACCAAACAATAGAACAAGGATAAAACTAAACTCTCCTGAGATTCCTGATGCAGTAACAAGCTGGGCGTGTCTTTCCAGGAAGTAGCTGCTTATGGTAGGAAGAGTATCTGATAAGGCCTGACTTTCTGCCTCTACAAGCTTCTGGACACTGACAATAAAATCTAAACATGATTCTTAAATTGGCAAGTCGATATATGATAGTGGAAGATTTCAGACGAGAGCTGAATAGGATTGCTTATGTCTGTACAGTGAAAAAGCTTTCAAGATGATATGGAATTTTTCTTCACATTGTGTTTGAAAGCCTCTCTACCATACTTAAAGATGCAAAGCTTTAATCACTCAGCTCACATTTAAAATAGAATGTTTGGAACTGGGTGTAGTGGTACATATATGCAGTATCAATTTTACAGTGGAAGCAGGAAGATAGTAGTAAGTTTAAGGCCAGATTGGGCTACATAGCTAGATACTATCTTAAAACAAGCAAAAATAAAGTGGAAAAAACAAAGACAAAGACAAAAAAGATACTTGTGAAGGCCAGATACCTTTAGTGATTCATTTTGATATGTATTTATTTGTAACATATTGGTGGCAAAATTGTGAGGTGGTGGTGGTGGTGGGAGTATTGCATTGGTTCTCATATGCCTGATTTCAGCATAGAAGTTGTTGAGGATGGAGATGAGCAAACTGCTAAAATTCACATCACAGACATTACTTTTGGATACTGAGAGTAAGCTAACTCATTGTCAGTTTTACGAACTGATTAGTTTTACAAACTGATGATGAAGATCCTAAAATAAATGAAAAATGTTAGCGAAATGATTGTCACATGTACTGGAAAAGGGTCCTCTCTTTTCTGGTTGCTCCGAGTGGCTTCCCCTAGTTGCAAATGCAATGTAGCATTTCCTCATCTATTTTCCCACTGTTTGCAATAGTTCCTGCATTTCCAACCAGCAGGCTAATATGATGCAAAGCACAAAAAGGGCCAGGGAATCTGTTGGTTACAGTCTACTTACTGAGGCTGTGGCTCTGGGACTGCATGCTGAAGTCAGGGAAAAGGCATCACCCAAACATAATCCAAGGAAAATGCAAGCTGATGTAGCACAAAGATGCTTTGTTTAAGAATGGCAGAAATTTCTAGCAACTATCTGGGAAAAAAATATGCAGGATGGGAGGGAATGTAATCAAATAACAAAACAAACCCAAACTAAAAGAGAATCTTTATAAACCAGCACAAGGCCACTTTGTTTTTAAGTGCACACAATGAATTTTAAAGATCTTTGTTCAGAAGGAAATAAAGTATTATGAAGGACTGACACATTTGATGGATGGATGGTTTCTAAAAAAAACAAAAAAAAAGCAAAAAACAAAAAAACCCACATTATCAATTACTTTTTTTTTTTTTCTTGTTTGGCTCCAGTCCAGTAATTTTTATTTGAACAAGCCACATGCTAGCATGGTTTTGATTGCTGGAAGTGCCTGGCTGCTGTTTAAGGATACTGTTTCACTGATGGGCTTATCTCTGCTATCCCCCCTCCCCTTGCTGATGGGACTCTGATATGAAAGGCACAGCTTCAGTTGTTATAAACAGTCTAGGATTGTTTGCTAGACCCGCCCGTGTTTTGCTTGCAGCCTTCTGTGGTACAATCCAGAGGACGAATTCAGCAGCCAGCGCTCTCGAAAACAAACACTTGAATTCAGCTTGTATCTGTCTTCAACTCAGATAGGAAATTTCGATTCTGTTTCTGCTTGTGTTTCATAAAATTTATGTTGGTTAGAAAAACTACTTGCAGATATTATATCCTTTTAAATATTCTAGATTACTCTTTCAAGTGAACCTTTCTGAGGGGGAAAAAAAAAGGACCTTAATGAAGCAGTCAACCTAAAATGTCTGAAGGTTCTTTTCTAACAATACAGTGCCTTGTTCTAGCTCTTCTTGTCTTCTTTTTATTTTACCAAAACAAGCAGATTAGAACACTGTTTATTAGTACAATATAAGAAATAAAGTTAATTAAATGATATTTTTAAGTACTAAAATTTTTCCCCTTGTAAGAGCAAAAGTTATGCTTTAAATTTTAATTACTCTGTCTAAATAATTCTATGGAACAAGGACATAACTTCCTGGAGTGCTAGATGGGGCTGTTCAGGTGAGATAATCTTGAATCTTCCTTGTCCAAGGCCACAACCTCTTGGATTGTTGGATAGGGAATGTCTAGATCTCAAGTTGACCCTACTGCACAGGATGGGCTCCAAAAGCACCAGATGTGCTTGGTCACTTGTAGGTGGGAGATTACCTAGACAGGAAGTACATCAAGATAGATACCTGCCACTGATTGGACCTGGTGGGAAGTACATAGCTTTACGGGCTCTGTCTTTTTAAGCACCTGTGCCACTTGACTCAGCACCTGCTGTAGAAGTTCATTTTTAGTTGTGTTTAAAATACTGTTTCGTGAACTGTTGAGTGAGGGTCTGCCTAGGTCTTGGCGTTTTATATAGTCTTCAGGTGCTGGATTTATGTGGGGGTTGTTTAATTACTTATGATCTGCACGTCATATCAGTAGAACACCTAAGGAATTCTGAATCAACAAAAACACCTGAGCTCAGAAGCTCAGTTCCACTCTGAGTATGGCACTGGCCGTGATAGTGGTTTCCTCTGCTGAGGTCTGGCAGGGTTTGCAGTTATAAAACATGCCTCCTTGTCTTCTTTGCTGATGCATCCCAGCAGCATTCTGTGGGATCTCTGGAGGTGACAGGTTCACTCCATGGGTACCTCAGAATAGACCTGGTCAGAGTCTATCTTCCTGTCCAGTATTTAATTAACTTAATTAAAGCTTGCTTGCTTCAAATTTGGCTCAATTGTGGCGGTCTTATTCTTGACTGGATTTGGGATTTACACCCTCTCTGTGACTAAAGAAAGATTTGAGAATGCTCATCAGTGAGCAGGAAGTTACCCATGAAATAACTGCTTGACACATTCAGGAATATGTGTCAGTATTATTTGATCACAGCTTCATGACTATACTGTTTACATATTACCATGCCTGAAACTTAAAATATTTCTAAATTCCCAGGATATTAGGGAAACTCTAAACTTGGGTACTTACTAAGGTACCCTAGTCTTTCTGTATTTTAAACACTAATTTTAGTGATTATTCCTCTGCTGAGAATTGAAATATAGAATGATGATTTAGAGAATGGGCCATTTGATTAGTCATCAGTACCTGAAAACAATTTGAATGAATTAAAATTTAATCTTGTTCAATGGAAGAAATACAAATTTAGCAACCATTTGTTGGTTCTCTCTTCATATGGCAATTCTAAAAGCTCTCACAGCAAGAATACACAAAATGTATTAAGCTGGGAATGGTGGCATATGCCTGGAATCCTAGTATTTTGGAAGCTAAGGCCAGAGGTAAGTAAGTTCAAGGTTACCTATTAATGTTCAGGGCAGCCTAGGATACCTAGCATGACCCTGTCTCCAAAAGCAAATCAAAATGCATTATTAATCACAAGTCAATCTTTGAAAGCAAAATAAAACTAAAGATTTATGTATGTGTGTGTGTATGCTTGTGTCCCCATGTATCTATGGGATTTGGGTGCATGCATACATATACATATATGCATATACATGGAAGTCTGAGGTCAATGTTGAATGTCCTCCTTTATCACTCTCCATGTTACTTTCTGTGTTAGAGTCTCTCACTGAAGCTAGAGACTGATTTTTGGCTAAGGGTCTGGCTAAGGTAACTGGCTAAGGGTCATTGGGATCCACCTGTCTCTAGCTACCCAGCACTGGAATTATAAGCAAGTTTGCCATGCCCAGACTCTTTGTGTGGGTCCTCATGCTGTGAAGCAAGCACTTCTTCCACTAAGCCATCCCCCAGTTCCCAATAGTTGTCTAAAAACCAAAAATATTTACAAAAAACGGGGTGTGGTGGCATACGCCTTTAATCCCAGCACTGTCGAAGCAAACCAGGTGGATCTCTATGAATCCAAGGGCAGCCTGGTATGTATATATATATACATATATAGTTTTAGAACAATCAGGGCTGTATCATAAGACCCTGTCTCAGAAACAAAAATTATATACACAAATGTTTTATTCCTTTCTGACACAGAAGAGAGTGGTTTGGAAAACAATAAAATAACCTTCTAGAAAATAGTCTTTGAATCTGACTCAGCAATTTGCTAGTTGAGTGAAGTTATACAAGTTAGAAAACCTGTCCTAGACCCCATAGGTTCACTTGTAAAAGGAAAGTGAGGTGGGGGGATTAAGGTATTACATTCAACCCTTTACTCCTGTGTATTTTTTAATGCTAGAAATTGAACCTAGGGTCTCACATGCTGTAGGCAAACATTCTGTCACTGAGTCATATTCCTAGATCTCTTTTTCCTTCGCTTTCTTTTTTATTTTTGAGGCTGGGTCTCACCAAGTTGCTCAGGTTGGGCTTCAATTTACTTGTAGTTCAGATAAGCTGTGAACTTGTAATTCCTCCTGCTTCAGCCTCTCAGGTTGCCAAGTCCTTGACACACTCCTAGAGACGTGGACCCGACTGGGGCAGTGAGGAAATGAAGTACAGACACACTTGTAGAAAGCTGAGATCTGGTAGATTGGGCATTGTGATGGAGAAACAGCAATACCCAGAAGCTCAGCATGTGATTATAGAGTTGAACAGGAAGTGGGGAAGGAAGTGTATGCTATGGAATACAGCTGGCAAGGAGGCAGGATTATTACATACAGATACAAGATGAGGTGAGGTTTATGTTATACAGCTGGACCAAGGGGGCAGGTTCAGCTAATCTAAGTAGGAGCAGCCTCTGTTTGGGGAGCAGTCTTCAGACCATAAATATCTACTGGGGAGAACGCTATGGTCCACATTTTTCAGCACACATTATCAACACGGACCAGAGTTTGCCATCTCCCCCTGAGGCTCATGGCAGATGAGCAGCGAGGGGAGGCTTTGCCATTCCACAATGGGTCTAGGCCATGCCCATGTCAACAGCACACATGCACAGCACACATACACTTGGATTTCACTCATTCAAGTCTTCCCCCACTCCCTACATTGGCCTCTACCACTAACCCTTACCATAATCAGTCATTGCCATCATGGTGCCTTGAAGACTCAATAAATGTTCAGGGTAACCCAGCTGGGGGAAAATACATGGTCTTTGCAGGGGATAGCAGAACACAGAGGCCAAAATCCTAAGAAATCAGAACTTTTCAACACTTTCTTTTTATATCAAAAAAAGTCAAAGCAAAAATCACACCTCCCTTTTTATTGCTATTTAAATTTCTATTGAGTTGACTAGTTAATATTTCATTTGGCAACCCTTTTTCCTTAAGTGATGGCTTGAGAAGATTTGGGCTTTAATAATTAGTAGATTTCTAGTTGTGTATGCAGTAGCTTTACAGATAATAATGTTTTAATTAGAATTACTTGACACAACGTTGATAAATTTTCCTGAGCAATGCATAAATAATTAGAAAAATGTATGTGACTAACATACACCATTCAACAAAAATCTAGTTTTTTCAAACTTTAAAAACCAGTGTTAAATACAGTAGTTTATTTCAAACTATTGTAAACATTCTGCCCTCAAACTGGTGTGAACTATAGTTAGCATTCAGTTTGCAAGTCCAGTAGTTAGTGTGTAGCTACAGCTTAGCATGGATATCTGAAGGTGACTAGTCTTTACAATCTAATTTACTTATTTAGTGTTTTTGGAAAAATTGTTGTAGAATAGATTGCTGTATAGTAATCTAAATGTAACACAAGAAAAGTCTCCAAATTGAATTTGCAGTAAATATCAGACAATTCTTTTACCTTTCTACCGTCTTATTAAAATACACTAATACATGACAATTGCTGTCATAATAAATTTTTTTCTAAGTGATTAGTTGTATTCTAGAACATTTAAAGAACCCAAGAACCTCCAAGGAGTTAAAAGACAAACTGTTTCCTTTCTAGAAAACATTAAGCACCAGTTTTCTTAAGCTTGTAAAGGAAAAATTGTTGACATAGTACAGTCAACATAGTGTGTAGGTCCTTCATGAAAGTCATTCTTGGAGATTGCATGATTATTTTCATCATGCCTTTCCTTTTTCAAAGCCTTAATTTCTCCTCTAAATTCTCACTGGATAAATTATAAAAGGCACCTTGGTTTGAGTTTCAAATTGAGAACAGGAAACGAGTGATTTTTCTTCATCTCTTTTGTACAGATGTTGTAAAAGTCAGATTCAGAAATCTATCCTAAGCTATAAAATACACTGCATGGGAGCAACTGCAGGCCAATCACATACAAAAGTGATTTTAAAATCTTAATCTGCATTTCCAACTTGTTTGCTTACTCTAGTCGTATAAGATTAAAGGAACTATTGGTTTTACAGAAACTCAGTTTGCTATGGGTGTAAAATGGGCATTTTAAGACATCTATTTCTTGGTGCTTTTGTTTATTGATATACAATAATAGGCGATGGAACTCTGAACACACTTGCGATCTATAAAACAGCCATCTCTCGTTACGTTAAAGATATTGTGTTTAATAGAAACCTGGAAAGTGACTAATTGTTAGGATCACATAGCCTCTTTCAGAGAACCCAAGTTCTGTTCCTAGCTCCTGTGCTGAGTGACTCATAACTGCCACTACTCACATATACAGACACACTCATATGCATATAATTAAAAATAAAAACAAGTCTTTAAAAACTAGAATAATGCATTCAAATTTTGTTCTATGTAAACCAAGCAGTGAAGGCAGAAGGCAGCTCCATGAATGAAAATTTCCAATTTGTCAGAGCTTTTTCTCAAAGTAGGAGTGGAATGGGATGAGCTAGGCTATGAACCGTGGCTCATTCATACTCTTCTACAGGGATTGCGGTTAAAGGAAGTCATGTGACTTATCAGAACTGTTCTAAGCAGTATAATATTGAGAACAAGTACTGAATGATAGCAGTAGGAGCCCACATACTACCAGCATTACAATTACAGACCTTTACAGTTTAGAAGTGAGTGAAACAAGCCACTTCTCAACAACTGTCTTAAGTCATACACCCCACCCCAATCCACATTCCAGCAGTTTATTTCTTGGGACATTTAACAAGATGGACAGAAAACATAATCAAGTTTAGCAGATAAAGAATTCAACTTCAAGACAATAGTTTTAGAAGTGCCAATGCTTGCATCTGGGTAGAAAAGTGTGTAGGAACTGCATGTATCTCCTTTATGGAAATACTCTGTATAGATAAGATCAGAAAGATCTAAAGTGGAGCAGATCATAGGAGATCAAGAAATGGGCTACAGGTAGAGGCAAAGCTACAGGGAGCTTTCATTAATTACTTTCTTGTATAGAATGCTGTGATGTTTAGCTGTTCTTTCCTACACCTATCCCATTCTCAAACTGCCAATTTCAGAAAGTAAATATGCAGTTTTTCTCCTGTAAAATCTGCCCTGCAGGTTGTTGTGATAGTTAGCAAGAGCGGGAGCCTACGTGAAGGCTCCATGATCAGCTGCACAGGTGTGAACCCCGCTGTTCTCTGAAAGCCAGAGTACACCTTCAGCGCCATTCATCTCCCTTGAATCTCACTTATCAAGCCTTTAGACACTCTAAGCAGGGACACAGAGAGAGAGGGGTGGGTGCTTCCTGTGGCTGTGGGAATACACAGTTTCTGCTTTTGCCCTGAGGCAGCCGCCTGGATTCACCATCCACCCACATTCCAGCAATAAAACATATGTTTAAAAAGGCTTAAACCAGGCAGGTGAGCTGAACAGTATTTAAATTGCCTACTTGAATTGAATATCCACTTGTGGAATTTGGATTTATATAGCAAGGCGTGCTGTAAGAAGGGAAGGGGCAGGATTTCCGATGTCCCTTTCAGTTCTTTCAACTTTCGTGACCTTGGGCAAGTAACTTGTTTGAGGTCTCAGTTGTTTAATCTTTAAAGTAAAAGTAATGATACCCTGTTTGCTTAGAGTCCACTGAATAAAACAGAAAAATCTCTTCAAGGCTCCTTCTAGATTCAAGGAAAATAATGATAATATGATTTTTTTTCTCAAGGAAGAGGTTGTTTTGGATAGTGTGTTTCTCATATTTGAGTTGTTTGATCAGCATAGAGTGAAATAAATCTACAGTTCTCTTTAACTTCTCAGGCCAGTCTAGGGTCTCCTTCAGATTTTAGAAATATTGTTGACTTAAGATATGTCTATTGCTAATAGTTTTATCATCCCTACCTGCTCAGTCATTGGGTTCAAAGTACGCCATTAGTGCTGACCTATTTTAGAATAAGAAAGATATTTCCTGATCTGTATATTAGCCTGGTTCACTGGTCCACTTCAAACCAGATGGCCCTTCCCCACTACACAAACACAACTTTGTTAGTACCTCTGCTCCTAGTGGGGAGAAGAAGGGCCTTAGTTATCACAGACAAACTAAGAATGATCTTAAGAGGTTCAAATAATGCAACACTCTAATGAAGAATTAGTGCTCTTTTCTCCTCAAAGTCTCCTCTGTACCTATGTAAATTTGCCTATCCCATTTCCAGACCACTCCCCTCTCTGCAAAAAGAGCAACCTATGTCTGCTTGCCTTTTATCCACCAAGTTAAGGAGCATCCCTACACAAAGGTTGGCCTCTATCACTCAGCACAAGTCAACTGGCACAGACAAAGCTCTAGCTCCCCAGAGTCTACAAGTCTGACACTCTTTGAGACATTGACGTACTGCGCTTTTACAAATAGTAAGACTACTACTGTGTTGCTATCTCCATCTTATCATGGATGAAAGGGTGGTGACCAGTCACTCTATTGCTGATCTAGAAATGGTCTCCATGACCCTTTCTGTTTCTGCTGTACATTCAAAGGTAGACTTTGCATTTCTGAATCACATGCAGCCTCTACTAAAATTAAAATTTGTCTGTCAGTCATTAGTGGATGACATAGTGGCAAAGCCGGGTGTGTGTGTGTCTTTGTGTGTATGTAGCATCTTTCTCCAAAATCAACTGCCCACAGATAAAAACAATAGGTTGGTATTTATCGACTTGGATTCATGGATGTAGTCATGAGTTAACTCCACCTGCCTCATACTTGTCCCCCCCCCCCCCTTTCCACACCTTCACCAACATTTTCTAAAATTGAAGATTTTACATTCACCTGAATTCACTACATGGTGAGCTTAAGAGCCAACTTGTTCTCGACATTCAGGTCTCTGCTTAAACACCTTAAATTCCTTCCAGGAAGCATTCCCATCTGATGTTGTCCCATCCCCCCAGGTACTGGGAATCCCTCTCACTTTATTTCTCTCCACTGAGTTTGCCCCCTCCCCCCTATAGTGCTATGCCAGAAAAGTGAAAGAGATAAAGAGAAGAAACTTTCTGTTGTTTACTGTCAGTCTGGTGAAATGTCGAGCAATTTGAACAAGTAAAATTCAGTATAAAAAATTGTTACTCACCACAAGTAATCAGAACAAAGAATGATTAGTAAAAGGTTCAGAACTCTACATCAATGTCTCTCAAACTTTCTCTATTTGCTAATCCTTTTTGCTAGAGAAATTCTGGGCAACCTTGGGTCTAAAAGGTATATTAAGTAGGTATACAAATCAAACATTTACTGATGATAAATCAAAAAGAAATTTATTTTGAAGTAACTCATTGATGTATATATAATTTAATCATTAAAGAATGAAAGGACATTTGCATACTAATAAGATGGCAGTGCTTATTTATTTTTATACAAAGAATTCAATCCCAGCTGAGTAGTTGATGCTGCTGCCGGATACTTCAACATTTTTCAGAGTGGACAGATATAATGATTATAATCATCAATTCAGAGAGAACCACTTTGCATAAACACATAGAATAAAATGGCAGAAGTATGTTTAGGGCCACTTTGGAAATTGTTGGAGATTCTGTTCTAATCTCAAGCCAAAATTCATTGAATGATTTTTTTATGAAGCTCAAGTCAGCAATTCAAACAGCAATTTTAAAAATCAAACATTCTAACACAATCCTATCGAAAGACATACTAATTTGATACTTACATGCAGAAGAATAGTGGTAGGAAAATATTAAAAGTATGTTTTCTAAATTAAATTATTTTTCCATAAGAGCAGAAAACTTCGTATGTACACTAAAAACACTGAAATTCATAACTTACAGTAGTCTAGACTCTGAGCCAGTGTGTTCCAGGCAGCTTTTAGTGATGCTTCTATAGCAAGCTAGCATGTGCTTGTTGTTCAGAACCAAGGCAATAGAATTCTGAGCCAGAAATACTTTCAATGCATTCATTATACATTTGATTTTGAATTAATTTTTGATCATGTGTTCAGAATTTTTTTAACTTTAGCCATTTTGTGTATGTGTGTATGTATGTGTGATATAGGGCCCTATAACACACAAAATAAGTATAAAGAGAAGCAACTGGCCCTAGTACTGAACTACCTCCATCCCTCACTCTCCCATCCCTTCCAAAAGGGAATCACTCCTGCAAGACCCTGAAAGGCTGCAGGTCTTAGAATTGGACCTTCCTGGAGAAAACTCTTAACCAGCTGAAGAGCAGGTGATTCTAGTTGGAAACTTGCTTTCTGGAAATCAACAGAAATCCCCACATCAGACTCTGCTGAAAATGCATCTTCTGCAGTGTTAGAAGGAAACGGCCGAGGAAGGTATGTGTTCAGGCACTTGCTCCAAAGCCACCAAACTGTGGATTGAAGGAAGCTGCTGGCTGCTGCTGCCTCCTGCTCCTTGATCTTTGGGGAACGACCCTGTACACACACTGGACTAGGAGAGAAACTTCTTTGTCTTGGAATCTCTCCAGGGCCCTCTGTTGATGAAGCTTTCTCAGCTGGAAAATATTTAAAGGGCTCAGATTCACTTTTACAGAGCAAAGAAGGTAAAGTTAGAACAAGGGGCAATAAATCAGTAATAGCTTTATTTGTTGTTAAGGTCTCTTCTTTTGGCACTTATTTTATGCTCAATGGGTATGTGGTACAATAATAAATGATTTATAGCCTCTAACCTTAGGGAAGAGTGTGCTTGGCCTGGCACATGTCACAGAGATTCCACCCTGCTAGGCTTGGCTTTTATATGCCAATGGCATCACCAAAGCCATCTCATATGAAAACTCTGGAGTCTGCCACTCTGCGGTAGAATAAAATAAGTCCCTAAATCATTTCCCAGACTGGTTCAACAGTTTGTGAAAAGCAGACTGAGGAAAGCACAGGTAGGGCAGAGTGAGAGACAAGATCAACATGAGCACCACTCGACATGCCGGGGCAGGACTGGGAGATGCCTTGCCCCACTGAGCATCTTTCAGAGGCATATTTACAAATTATGTAGATCTGTCACAAGGCCAAAATGTGACACACATACTCGGCTGCAGTTTAACAGTGCACTTGAAAAAATAAGAAACACCCCGTTTTCTCCAGCTACTTTTCTGCTGACATAAACTGTTGAGAGAGGTTAAGAGAAAGGTCTCTACTATAAGCTGATATTTCCTCCGAGCAAAGTTTCTTTCTACCCTGACCCTTTCAATAGCCCTTCAGGCTCTACTATTAAACTTCTTGTTTCCTGTCCTGGGAAATGACTGCATGGAATTTCGGTAAGTTGGATCCAAATGATACAGCAGCTTTCTATACTGAGAACACTGGGATTGGGCTTGGATCGGCCAAGGCCATCAACAGGCAGTTACTGAGCACCAGCAACATGCCAGGCATCATCCAGGGCATTTGGAGCATAGCCCTGAATAACCTAGTCCCAGTTCCCAAGGAACTTACTACCATTTGGACTGAAATAGAGAAAGAATACAGAAGTTCCCACAGAGACACTGGTAATAAGCCACTAAAAAGTTCCAGGGAAAGCAAATAAACAATCTTAGAAAAACCGTGGTTATTTGTGTTCTGAGACTCAGTGTTCTAGCATAGATATGGTATATCACTCAAGCCTTCTGAAAACGTTTCAGAACACTACTGTACAATGAACATCTGTGAGCTTCAGAAAATAATTTAGGGCCAGCAAGGTAGCTCAATAGGTAAATGCACTTTTACCTTGATCCCCAGGGCATGTGAACACACACACACACACACACACACACACACACACACACACAGTCTCACTCCTCCTCCCCACTAAATAAAAGTATAAAAATTTTCAAAATTTCTAAGAATCCAGGTCTAAAAAACAGGCAAAAATAGAAATATATTTTGCTTAACCGATATTTAAAAATTTAATTCCAATATGCAATCATTGTTGAGCTTTTTTTAATAACCCCATCACGTGTTCAAAATCCTGTCTTTACGTGACTTTACAGCCCTTTTATTCTGGATTGGCCACATTTTAATAGTTGGGTATGGGACAGAGGCAGGTCCTTCATCCTCTTATTTTGAAAATGAGAAAATTATTTGCAGAACGGAAGCATTCCGTGAGCTTCAGCTCTGGGTTTTTTTGTAAGATCACCTCTGCCTTTCTTTGCCCTGGTTCCTAAGTGGCCAGTGCACAGGAGGCCCACAGAATGCCTTGAGTTGGGTATTATGCTACTGATCCTCTACGGAGGAAGGCGTTATCATTAGGAAAAATGGTTTTCCTACTTTTGTTGAACCAACTGCACCGTATTAGCCGGTACTTCGCATCAGAGTGGGATTCAGAAATGAACGTCCCAAACGCAGCGGCCTTGGTTATAATACTGCTTGACTTTTTCCGAATTCTTCTTATAGCCCAGAGGTCAGAGGTTCCTTAGCTCAGCCGGCAAGCTCCGGAACACCCACTAAACCTCAAAACTGCCGCAGGCTGCCTCTTCCTGGCCCTGACTCTCACCCCAGGTATCCTCTCCACACTCAGTCCATCTTTCAACCTGGTACGAACTTGACTTGTGCCTCCAAATAAAGGGAACGCCAGAGTCTGCCGGCCAGGAGGCCCCGGGACCGGCCCAGTGCACGCCTCCCGGCTGCGGCTCTAAACCGGGCCGACCGCGTCCGCGCTCACGCGGAAAATTATGCCGGCTCCAGCAGCGCGTAAAATGGATGTGAACTGCACGGAGTGGGATCAGCGCGATCCTCCCTCTCTTGTCTCAACAGGGGTTTCGGCGCGTTGCACAAGGCCGAGCTTGTCTCTTTACGGAGACATCAGGCCCTAATTAGTGCGCACCCCGGCGCGGCCGCCTAGCCGGGTCTCCGCGTCAGGCGGGAGACGAGCCTCGGAGGACGTCTTCGGACCGGCCTGCAGGCTCACCGCCGCCGCCATCGCCGCCGAAACCTGCTTCTAAAGATGCAGTCGGGGCAGCAGCGACAGCAGCCGCCGCGGCTCACCACCCCACGTTACTTTGATTGACAGCTGAACAAATGTTTCCGCGGTTCGAACGCTCGCGCTAGGGAACGGCAGCCCGGGCGAGGCTCCGCCCCAGGCGGGCCGCTCGGCCCCGCCCCCGCCAGCACCAATCCTTTGCACTCATTGGTCAGAGGTACTCGTCACGCCCTGCCCCCACGTGGGTTCAGCCTGCCCGGCTCCGCCCTTCTGGCTTGCCATTTGTCAGCTGTGAAATGATGGGCAGTAACACAGAACAGCGATTAATGTTCAGCCATCTCCGATTGGTTGATGAGGCGCCCTCGCGCCGCGGGAGGGCGGGGCGCCTGTAGAGCGCCGCGGAGCGCGCGCGGGGCTAGCCGGAGACTGTAGTCAATCCGGCTGCATCCTCGGCCACATTAGCCTCGGGAGGACTACATCTCCCGGGATGCTCTACGGGCCCTCCGGGGATAGTCGTGAATATGTATCAGAATGTTAATGATTAGCTGCTGCTAAATTTGGTCAAAGAAGTCACCTACACAGAGCGCGTTGTTAGAGCCGTTCCGAGCGGGCTTTCGGCTGTTGGCTGCCTTCTTTCCCCTCTTACACACTCGTGTATTATTTTGAGGTGGTGTTCGCAGAGTTTGAAAGAGAATTTTAAAAAGCCGCAAGCGTTTCGCTCTTTTATTTTTATAATCCCCTTCAATTTGGGGCTAAAAAAAAAAAACAGGAAGGAAGAAAAGGAAATGAAATGTGGTAAAAGAAGCTAAAAGGTGCCTTTTAAAAGATCGTTGCTGTGAAGTGAAAAATCTCCAGAGAACCCCCCAAGCGCCGCGAGACCTCTTCCGAACCAAAGGAGTTTTGCGCTCGCTCTCAGGGAAGAAGCGACCATTCATTCCGAGGAATAGCAGCCAATTAAAAGACAAATAAAAAAAAGTTTGGAGTGGGGCGCGAGCAAGCGGGCGGGCGGCGCTCGGCGGGCGCAGGACGGACGGTGCCTGCCGCCCTCAGTGACGCCCGCGGGGAATGCGGAGCCGGCCGCCCGCACCCAGCCGCCGCGCCTGCCTGCCGCCCGCGTCACGCGAGACCCGCAGGCCCGGGACGCTGCCGCGGGGCCCTCGAAGCGGATGAGCCGTGCGCCTCTGCCCGGCGCAGCCAACTAAAGCGGCGTGGATGATTCGCGACCTGAGCAAGATGTACCCGCAGACGCGCCACCCGGTGAGTGGTGCCGCGCCCGCCGCCCTGTCCGCGGCCGGCCGCTCCGAGGGTGCGGGAGGCGACCGACTTGTAGCCATTTTCTTATTGTTGTCTCTGAAGCCCCGGGAAGCCGCGCGCCGCCGCTCTCCGCCCGCGCTGCGCTCCCGAGGGGGCGAGCCGGGCGGCGCTGTGGCGGGGCGGAAGGTGCAGGCGGCCGCAGGCCGGACTCGCTCGGCTAGCTGACGGCGGCCCGACGCCATGGCGCGGCTGCCCCCGTCGGGCCACTTTCGATTCCGGGTAGGGAGGGATGGGCGCGCGGGGCCGCGGCTTCGGGGGTGGGTGGGGGCGGGGGCGCAGGCTGAGGAGTGGGGTTGGGGAGCTGAGGGCGACCGCCCGGAGGCGCCCGGACCCCTGCGGGCGAGCGAGAGGCGGGAGCGGCGCGACGCTCCCCCCCCCATCTCGGACTGTCTTCCCCCCCACCTGCGATGTGGGCTAATTAAATATTTTATTGTTGTTCTTTAGGCACCGCATCAGCCTGCTCAACCCTTCAAATTTACAATTTCCGAGTCCTGTGATCGGATTAAAGAAGAGTTTCAGTTTTTACAGGCTCAATACCACAGGTAACGATATTGACTTTAGCTGATCCTCCTGTTTGCTTAGCTCTTGTCTACCCCCCCCCCAACACACAAACACCACCCCTCTTCGCCCTTCCCCCCCTCTCCACCACAAAGGTATTACCTTTTTTTTTTTTTTCCTGTGAGCAGAAAAGGTAAGTCAGGGCCTCTTTTCCTTTTAGGCAGGTGTAAATAAATTAAGCATTTTCTTCTGTAAACAGAAAAGCAGAACAATCGAAACTGAGGAGACTTGGAAAACGCTGAGGCCAAACTTTCGATATTGATTTATTGGGTCAGGAGAATGGAAGGTTGGGAAGATTCTGGGGCCTTTTGACTTCTTGGTTATTACTCTGGGCTTGATTCCTTCCTTCTGCCATTCCATGGAATAACTTGAGAGCCAGGGAAGTAAGCAGTGAGCCATTTCATTACTTTTATTTAAAAGAAAAAAAACAAAAAAAAACCCAAAAACCATGTTTTCGTCTTTGAGGCTTAGACTTGGAAGGCTTTTGAAACATGTTTATTTCATTGAATCCTGAATGATGCAAAATTCTTATTGCATAAATGCAAGAACCCAAACAAGCTGCTGGACCAGATTAACACCCCTCACCCCCCCCTTCCCCATGGTATTCAACTTGTCTATTTTTTTGGAGGGAAAAAAGATACCTTTTATAGGACTATTTTGATTCAGATTTTCACTAATCGAATAGAATATTAAAGGTAAAACCTTCCCTGTGACATTTCCCTGGACTTAGTTTTTGCTTTTATATGTAATTATTATCGATGTTTATTTCCTTGTTTTAGTAAGTGAATTTAGTGAAGAATA
This sequence comes from Cricetomys ansorgei, assembly GCA_026225945.1. Classification (NCBI taxonomy): domain Eukaryota; kingdom Metazoa; phylum Chordata; class Mammalia; order Rodentia; family Nesomyidae; genus Cricetomys; species Cricetomys ansorgei. The sequence goes on along the minus strand of JAMJFZ010002601.1, from coordinate 996,683 downwards.
TCCAATTCTGGATGAAGTTGCAGAATGAAATTGGATAGAGGATTTATTTCTTTAAAACATAAGCCCTTCTTTCCCAACCCCCCACATTTTATCCTTACTGAAGAGGCAAGTCCAGGCTGGTTCTTGTTGCCCATTTCTCTCTCTCTCTCTCTCTCTCCTTTCATTAGTAGAGTGCTGTTTAATATCATTGATTTGACAATAGGAGAGGCTGATTTAGAGGAAGAGATGTGGATTTGGAGTTGAAGGATGTATGTTAAGTCCTACACTGTACTTAGATGATTTTATGTCTTGAATAGTCTGAAGCTGGAATGCGAGAAACTCGCCAGTGAGAAGACAGAGATGCAGCGGCATTATGTCATGGTAAGAAAACTGTGTCACAGATTCAAAGTGCTCATTAGCTTGGGATTCTGAAAGCAAGAATATAGTTTTAAATTGCTAGAGGCTGCAGGATCCATCGCCAGTGGTCCTGCTAGTGTTGTTGAGGTTGTGGGTATGTGTTCATTAGCAACCTGTAATTCTAGGTTGTTAAAACGTGGCTTTGACAACCAGCTTTGATTTAAATTTTCAGAAAGTTCAGTTGTATGGGGTATAATTTTCTGTGCTTTGTTTTCACAGATTGAAAAAATGGAAAGAAACAAAAAAAAAATACCTCATTTATTTTTTGTTTAGTCACAAGCAAAATGTTTTTGTTAGTGGTTTTCTTTGTTGTTTTATTGTTCTTGCTCCAATTGTAACCAGACAGTATTTCTATATACTCTTAAAATTAAATGTGTTTTATGCCTTTTAATTAATAGTAGTTAGAAAAAGACACCAGATCCCTCTTCAGACATTTTCCCATTCATCATGCCACTCTGTTTATATTTTTGTGTGTATGCTTTCAATTTCTATAGTGTTACTTGGTTCTTAGAAGTGTTGATTTGAGCTGCCAGATTTTCTGTACTGTGGTTATACTCCCATTCAGACAAATCAAATCTCTGTTTACAGAAGTATTATGAAGCATTTTTATGATTCAGAAGTATATTTTGTGTTGAAAGAACTTGCAGAGTAGCTCATTAATTTTCTATCAAGCTCTTCTGCTTTGCATGTGTGAGTAGTACACTGAAACCCAGAGACTGAACTCTGGGGTAGCATCACCTTTTTCAATAGTTCTTTGAAAACTCCAGCATCTGTGGGAGATAACTCCACTGTGCCTAGGAATGAAGAGTCACATTTTCAATTTTCATCAGACTTTTCAATTCATTTGCTTGTAATATAAAAAGACAATTGGGGAGGTTAAGAATGCTGAGTTTTAGCATTTTTTTTTTCTTAGTTTTGTGAGTTTTTCTCTTGGGGTGTGTCTTAAGGTAGCATCTAGTTTTGTAAAGATTGGGCATCCTTTTTATTTATTGACCCAGATATTGCAGATATTTTGGTTAAGGTAAGGCCTTTGTGTGGTTGCTTTGTTTTTGGTGTACTTTGGCATTTTGAACAAACTGGAGAGATTATTTGACAGGTATAGATTTAATTGCTTTTCCTTCTTTGACAGTATTACGAAATGTCCTATGGGTTGAACATAGAAATGCACAAACAGGTAAGTTATTTCTTTATAATTATTTTAAGTGACAGTAATACTGATGTACTTTGAAAAGAAAATTGTATATTTTATGATTTTTCTTTTGTACATTCATCATGGCTACCCATATTTTAAGGCTGGGGATGAGTGAGAAGACTAGTTTTCTGCATGTGGTTCCTCATGGTCCTTCCATATTATCTTAACTTTTAATAATTTTAAATGGTACTCTTTAATCAGAATGTATATTAAACTGCTGTGCACTTTCAAAAGCCACATGCAAAATCTAAAATGTCTATTTTCTGTTTTTAAAGAGTTGCCTTATATATTTCAGGCATCAAAAATCTGTTTTACAAAAGAACCTTCCTTGGAAAATATTAATAAATAAAATTGTAAATTGTGTGAAGCTGTCATTGGATTGCTATGAAAGAATAGATAGTGAGCTAGGAGGATCAAAATGAAATCTGCAGAACTATAAAAGAAATTGATGTAAAATCCTTGTACTAGTCCCCAGAGGCTACTTAGTTGGGTCTTACCAGGAACTCTAGCTTCAACTTCCAAAATTTGTACAGAGTAAATGAACCTGATAGGAGAATGTGATTAATGTTCAACCCTGAGTCTTGAAATCTAGCAGTTAGTTTGGGGTTGGGAGTCAGGAAGAAAGCATTGGTAGGTTTATATTACTACTGCAGGGTTTTGTTTTGATTTGATTTTTTTTTTTTTGCAAGAGACCAAATGAAATGATTTGACTTAAATTCTCTAAACAGAAAAAATAGCCTATGTATATAGAATATATAAAATACTGCTTCACAATGATAATTTCTCCTGGAAGCATTTTTTTTAAGTTATCTTCTAATGAGGAACTTCATGTCTCGCCAACCAGTTCATAGTAGGTACATATATATTTGCCTGCTCAGAAGGAGGTGATGGACAGCTTTCTGCTTTTCATGTCTTATTTATGGTCAGGGTGTTGTATGTACCTTCTAAGATTAAAAAGTCTGAGATGAATATATGCCATCAGGCTGTAAGAATTCTTTTCTACATATTCACCACATGGTCAGAATGTACCCACATTAGTAGTTTGTTAAAAAACAACTTTTAGGCAATAGAGGTAATCAGATAGTATTTGGAAAAATACAGTTGGGAAAAATGAGAACATTATTTACGTTGAAGACTTTATTTCAAGTTCTATCTTACTCTGTATGCTATTTGGTTATATTAACGTTAGCATGCTATATATGCTGTATACTAATATGTACATGTTGTAGTTTGAATGGCACATGTTTAAGTTTTTATTTTAGTGTCTTTGCTATTTCTTTTTAGGCTCGTAATACAAATACTGCTTAAGCAAAATGTATCCAGCTTATGGGTAGTCTCCTTTAGCTCTACCTCACAGGAATACATTACCTGCTTACTTATATAGGTCTGGATCTTGTACATACTTTGTTGTTGTTGTTTTGTTTTTATGTACCCATCCAAAATTAGTTTTTCGACTAGATTAATGCCCCCTTTTTATCCCTTTTCTATACTTTGCCTTACCTTGACCACTTAATTTCTGGATCTTCTTGTGCCATCTACACCAATAAATGTCATATAGCAGTATGTATTTCTTATTTTGGTGTTAGGGGTATGTGTGAGATCCTTTAATTTTACACATTTTATACGACTACAAATTTTGTAATCTTCTTGTCCAGCTGGCCTCAAATGCCATCCATTTAAAATTGAGAAGTGTATGCTTTGCCTTTTTTCCCCTCTTGCTTTTGAATTCAATCATATCAAGAATCCCGAGGGCAGTTTATCACATTATGAAATACAGACAGCCCTGCAAACCACCTACTTATTATATTTTCTTTCTTCCCCCCCCCTTAAGCACAGAGGCATATCCGTCTTTATTTGTTTTCCTAGGCAGACAGCCTTAGTTTCTTTTAGCCTCTCCTCCAGATGCACTCTCTGGATGCCCTTGTAATGGAAAGCAGCAATAATGCAAGGAAGTTGCCCCAAGGCATAATTGGGCCTATTTCTCAAGATCGGTTTAGGCTTATTCACTTATTGGATTTGTGTCTCAAAGGGTTCAAGAGTAGGAGTCCCAGGAGGCCTCAGAAGTACCCTAGTAATTGGTGGCCCTGATATTTGAAACCTTCGTGTATTTTTTTTTTTTTTTTTGTTGTTGTTGTTGCTGTTAATATTCCTGTGTTCCTATTCTTCTTGGCTGCAGTCAGCCACACAGAATATTTTTAGAGAAATTTTTCACTAGGACAGAAAATGAAGGTTTTGAAGGAGCCATGGCTCTGTGACTTAGTACACGGATAGAAGGATGCTAGTGTGAAGCCTTCGTAAACAGGGAGGGTCCCCTTCTCCTTTCCCCCTCCCCGTCTGTGATGCTCATCATCAGTCGCCCTGGGTTGATTCTGATAGAGAACCATAAAATGAAACCTATGGGGAATTTGTCATTCTGAAATGAAAGCTAATGTAATTAGTACCAATTAAAGTACATTTAGTAAATTGGATTTAATCTTAATTAAGCCTGCGTAATGTTGCCAATTTTTAACAATTATGTTTGAGAACATAATTAATTTAAATTTTGGTAACTGAGTAAATAGCATTAGTCTGGTAAAATTAGTGGATTTTTTTTTTTTTAAAGGGGAACTCAGTGACATGACATGGAACTAGAGCATAAAATATGAATGTAATTTTTGGTAATCTTTAGTAGGATTGATAGAGCTGAACAGATGAAGCTGAGAAAAAAACGTGGAGAAGTTTAAGTGGAGTGTTCTAGGCACAGTGGGAATTAATACTTTTCCATTTTCCATCGTCTTTAGTTTTAACGTGAAAATGGGGATGATAATTAGGACCTGGTTAGAAACGACATGAAATTCATTGTGATGTCTTTAAAGTGGAGTTTTTAAAAATGAAAGAACATTGATTTCCTCGAGGATTTCCCCTCCTGCAGGGTTTTGTTTTTGCTTTAGATAGGACAGTTGGCCCAGGGTGCTTGTTACTTTGTTCTTTATATGGTTTAGCTTTGGTTGGGTCAGTGACCCTGGGCAGATGGGGCGTTGTGTGCAATTGATACCACCACTTGATGCTGCTTGTTCGAATCCTTTGCCTGCAACACTATAATTGAAGAATTCCTCTCTAATGGAATCAGGCTCTGGCTGTTGCCACTCTGAAATGTGGATATTGGATGTAGATTAGGAGCCATCGATGTGTGAATTCAACCTGTGGAAATGAAATAGGTGAACATGCTGTGATGTAAAAAGCGGAGAAGGAGAGTAACTCGCCATTTCCTCATTGTTAGTGCTAATCTGAAGATCTCTTCTAAAATTTATTAGCTTAGTACTTAAGTTTTAGGAATCATCAGAAAACCTTTGGAATCTGTGATACCTAAAACCTAAAAATGAACTTGTAAATATGTGTTTGTCATGTGTATATATCCTTGTGTGTAATTTTTTTCCCTCTTAAAGCAACAAAATTCTTATTTCATTCCAAGCCATGCAAATTTCATTATAAGGCTTGGGCCACAACCATTTGAGTGCTGCTAAAATATTAATTGAATAGAAATAAAAGGCCTTGCCAACTGGTAGGATATCATAATCATAGCCTCTTTGGTCAATGGTAAATGATGATAAATGACATTAGGAACCTTTTAGCAAACTGTAATAACTACAAGGAGGGAAGCAGTATGGATTTGCATTATATCTGATACCCTCTAGTACCAAGTGGATTGCCAATACTGCTTGTTTAGCATTTTCTAAGGGCAATAGGATATTGATTTCTGACTTACAAGGAACAGCTCTATTTTCACCATTGAAAAGTATTGCAGGTTGTTAAGAAGAAATTGACTTGAAGAGGCCGACTGCTGCCCATCATGGAGCAAATAAAGCAAAACTGCCGAAGCATGGTGGAGCAGCGAGACGGGCCCTCAGCAATTTGTTGCTATTAATTTACCATGCTCGACAGCAAATCAATCGGCATCTACTTCATCTGCTGGAGAAAATGCTGTCCAGGGCAGATAAAAGGCTCTGCATGGTACGGAGAATAGACTAGCTTGGCCAAAAGGAGGCTGCAGTTAATGTGTAAATAAGTGAAATCAAGGCCACTGTTGCAGAGGAAGCAGTTGTTAATTAGGTTGGTGCTTTTTAGTGAACTATTTTAGAAAGCAGCCTAGGATTTGGAGAATAAGGAGATTTAGTGAGGTTGAAGTAATAATGTATGACTGGCTTGACAGCCTAGCCTTGAGTGCACTTGATTTTAGGATGCAGTCAATTTATTTGGGGACAGTGCTTGCAGTGGAAGTCAATTTATTTAAAATTCTGTTTAGAGCAGATTTCTCTTAAGATAACTCTGTGGGGCATATTACTGATTTCTTATACATCCTAATATTGTATATGTTTAGGTTTGAAAGAATGCCTGGAGAAGCAGGTGTCTGAGTATGTAGATAAAAGTCAAAACTTTAAATAATGAGTTCTTTTTCTGACATGAGTATGGTTGAACTTGCATCCCTGTAAAAGGGAAGCATTATTGAAAGCGGGGTGTTCTATTTGAAAATAACTAATAAACCAATAAAAAACTTGCCGACAGATCTTTCTCATGTTTTACGCCTATGGGAAATAATCTAAAATGTCTGAACAAGGGAGGATACTGCTGGGCTGGGAAGTAAAATTTTGATGCCCATACATAAACTTAGGAGGAAGGAGGAGAAGAGAATGGGAGCTCATGTTTGTTCTTGTGTTTTTGTTTTTCTTGTTTTTGAAGTTTGAAGCAGTGTTTTCTATTTTAAGATTATTGATCACTGCTAATATTCTATGGTTAATATTAATAGAATAGAGGCTTTTGGTGGTGTTTTCTTTTCTACTTACCTCTTTGATTTGGATGTTTTGGGGTAGGGGCCAACTTTACTCCTATGTAGTAAATCCAAGTGTGTGTAAATTTAAAGTTACTTATTTTTTTACCAAAAGCTGCTAGAGGATCTAGCATTGTGGTAGTTAATACCAGGTGACAGTTTCTTGGGCAAGACCCAGTGAGCTGCTTTTGCTCTGTAGGAGGATCCAGAAGGTGAAATTCAACCCACTAGGGTGTGCATATGTGTTAAAGGGACTTTTCTGAACTCTGTGGGTTCCTCCTTTTTTCTTTCTTGTATTAGATTTTTAGTTTTGAGGCCATAAAAAGGTATCTGTAGATTCTCTTCCACTCCCTACCTTAAGTAGTGATTGAGTGGAATTAAGAGTTTCCTTCCAATGGAAGTGAACACTTATTATATATCTGGCATGTGCTTACCACAGATCTGGGCATATTGCCAAAATTCTTTAATTCTTATGAAGATCCTAAGAAAAGGATTATGTCCAATCAAAGGGTGATTAAATACGGTCAGACCTGCACATGGTGATATAGTAATAGGTGGTAAGTTGGAATGGATTGCCTGGGAAGCTGCCCTGTTAGAAAATGAATTGGCCATGAGTTAGAGATTTAAGCCCAAACTCATTGTTGGAATGGAGAAGCCCTTGGCTACTAGAATAGTCTTTGACTTTGTCCTTGAGCCCCTGAACTTTGGACTTCCACCCAGAACCCCTTGAAGAGTCTCTTCAGCTTCCTGGAGACTAAAGCTGGAACCATTCAGGATAAGCTGTCTGTCCAGGCTGCCTCAGAGGGTGGGAGGTCCCAGGTAACTTTTTCCTTGGTCTCCCACTTGTCAGTAAGGAGAGCTACTTACTGCTTCTTGAAAGGAAGTTTTGTCTTCTCTCCAGGCAGCCTATTTCTTGTTTATTTAGGAAGGGTTCTTCTGTTTAATTTATCTTTTCCTGTGGCTTCTTAGACTGTCTGAAGACAAGGGGGCTGTTTGTTAATCATCACCTTGGGGTTTTTGAAGGGGGAAGCTGGGAGGGGAAAATGTGATGTGTTGTGGCCTCTTTGTAGTTCAGAAAGAGGTTCTTAGATGCAGGAAATCACACTCAACTCAGACTTTTAAAATGAAGGCAGATGTTTTGCTTTTCCTGTTCAGAGAATTTCTTTGTAGCATTCAAAGGCATATTTCCTATTCATTGCCCCTTAAGCTCTGCTTCCTATTGTTTATTTTACTTATCATTTTGATTGACAAATTTGTTTATGTTTAGGCAGTGTGTCTCTGAGCTGTGTTGGACAAATGAGCTAGACAAGAATGAACTGCCCCTTGAATGCTTCTGCAGCCTCAGTAAAGACTCATTGCTACAGTTTTCATTTACTCTTCTCTTAGAATTTTACTTTTTTTTTCTTTTTTTTTTTTTCCCTACAGAACTTTTAAAAAGATAAGACAGTCTGTTCTATACAATGAATTCCTGGCCAGACCGGGTTGTATAGTTGGACAGTATCTCAAAGTAAAATAAAATAAAATAAAAATAGTAAAAAGGCTGGAGAAATGGCACAGTAGTTAAGAATGTACACTGCTCTTGCAGAGAACTGGAGTTCTGTGCCCAGCACCCACATCAAGAAGCCCACAACTACCTATAACTCCAGCTCCAGGGGATCTGACCCCATCTTCTGGCTTCTGGTTATCTGCACTTATGCCTGCACACACACTCGCACACACACAGACACAGAAACTTTAAAGAAAAAAAAAAAAAAAAAGAAACCACCCCATACTGGAAATGGAGATGTGCTAGTATTATCATTTTTGCAAACAAGGATGTTTTAGAGAAGCATGGGACAGCATATTTAGGCATGGACACTAATGTACACTGATGATGACAGTTTCTAAGGTTTAGGACTTTGAAAAAGTCGATACACTGAAGTCAGTTTATGAAATTATTAGACTAAGGGGGACGGCCTTAGAAGTCTTAGCCAAAGTGAAAGATAGAGCTGTTTTGACTTTGCCTTAGTAACAGCTGTCAGTGGGAGTTGCTTTATGTCTGTAAAGAGGGATTTAGCTGGCCTTCATCACCGCAGATCTATATACCCTCTCTGTTTTCATTGGAATTGACCCACAGCATTGATGCCAGCTCTTGCTATTCCTATATCACAGAGCCAAGACTTATCTTCAGAGAGCTGCAGTTGTAACATGTCCTCCATCCAGGGGGATAGATGGGCAAAGTATAGATTTTCTTAGCTGATTTGTCAAAGAAGCAGAGTGGTAAACCTCCAGGACACCCTTTAGGCACTCTGTCCCTTGGAAGATGGGTTATCTTGTCATCTTTTTGGGGATTTTTTTTTGCTCATAATACGTAAGGATTTGTGTTATGTAGGGGCTTCTGCATCTCAGAACAAAGGCATAACCTTTCCACCCCAGTGTTGGCAGCAAGTCTTTCAGAACTCTGCAGGACCCTCCCTCTTAACTGCAACCACCTAGGCAAGTGAGAGGTTGGGAGGATGACTGGCAGTGGTTCTTTGACTTTGCTGCTTGCTTTTTTTCAGACAGGGTCTCACTGTGTAGCCTAGACCAGACTTGAATTCTTAATCCCCACGTCTCAGGCTTCTGAATGGTGGGATTACAGGTGTGAGCCTCCACACCTAATTTTATTCTTATTTCTAATTCTCTATTCTGCTTCTGAAGGTCTGTAGGTTCTTTTGGTTTTATAGCTTAGAAAGGCATGGAAATACAACTAGAAAGAATAGTGCTGTTGGAAATTGGGAACACTAATACTGTGTGACACCTTTCTTTGCAGGGAGCTTAGGCATTTTACATGTTCATGTCAGTCTTCCTGATGTTCCTGTAAAGCAGGTAGCAAGCTTGGATCTGTGTGTTTATTTAAGTAGCTTCTCTCAGTAATGTGCCCTACAGTTTGCCAAGCAGTGTCATTCCTCTGTCCTCCTTTAACAGATGACACTAAAGCTTAAGGGCTTAAGAGACTAGCCTAGTGTGACAGTCAAGAAGGATCAGCACATGGGTGGGGATACCAGAGTTCACAAAGGTCAGTGAATAGGCCTGAGGTAACGTAGGAGAGTCACTGGCTGAAGGGGAAGTAGAAAGTTTAACTTCCCTTCTAGAGTTCTCATTGGCCAGACCATTTTCAAATACCAAATAATGTTCTTGTTTCTGTGATGGTTTTTGGCTTTCTGCTACAAGAGAAGTAAGGTACTGCAGGTGGCAGGCAGCCCATGAGAACTATGTTGTCATCTTTAGTGAGAGATCCGATCTGTGTGCTTGTGCCAGAAGTTCAACTGTCCCCTCCTTCCCTCTATTCTTTAATGTCAGTGTCCTGCCCAGAAGGAGTCTGGGACCAGCAAATTGGAATCTAAAGCTAAGATCCACTTTTAGCAAAGTGTTTAATCAAACTGGCTGCTCCCTCATTGCTGAACCATGCCACACAAGCAGGCTGTTCTAGACACACACTTGTTTATCGACTGTTTCCCCTTCCTGGCTACCATGTAAGCTCCACTTTTAACATTGCTTTCTGCAGCACACCTGATACTGAGAGTGCTGGTGCTCATGGAATAGTGGCAAAGGAAAGAGTACTTGCATTTGGATAATAACAAGGGCTTTGTGCAACTTAGTGTTTTTTTTTTTCTTTTCAGGGTATATTTGGGTTGCAGGATAGACAGCCAGTATTGAACCTTCAAGTATTATGCCTCTTACTAGTGAAGTTTGTAGGAAAATGATATGTAGAAAGGGGAAGTGAAAACAGCTGAACATGGGGTTCAGGAATGAGAACAGCTAAAGGAGAATATATATACTTTGGTATGTTCAGTCCTCTTAAGTTGAAAACAGGTATCATTTCGAACTGAATTTAAAATTCAGTTTGAATGCCATTCTTAAAAGACAGAATGTGTTTGAAGAATTCTACTTTTAATAGGTGTGTGTACATGTGGTTAGAATTGGGAAATACTGGTCTAACTGTACTGTGGTGTGTTTAGCTAACTTTCTCTCAAGTCTTCTAGTTCGTTTAGAGGCCTGAGGTACTTTGGAGATGATGGTAGTTTTAGGTATAAAGATGACATAGTGTTGAAAGAGCAATAATTCTAATAGTAAGCAAGTTTCTCCAGTTGATTGTGCAGGTGATCTTCTTTTCCTAGTAACCTTGTGAAATCACAGCATTTTTATTATTTATAACATGTGACAAGACAGAGATATAAAGTCTAAATAACTTCAATAGCATCCCATAGCCATTACGTTTTGATTCTGTGGATGGAACTGAGGCTGTCTTAGGCAAGTGTTCTGCCACTGAGCTACCCTTGGCCTAGAAAGTTTCTTGTAAAAATTCCTTTTGTTTTTTTTTAAATTCATAATTGCCTGTTAGTCCAAACAAATGTATGTTTATTTATAAAGTACTTCATATTTTGCAAGATTCTTTTTCCATCTCTCATTTAAGCCTCAGCAATGTCAAAATTATCTCCATTGAGTAAACTTAAACACAGATGTTAGGTAACAAAGTTCCACAGTCACTCAGTAGATGGTTTGGAATGTTTTAATTCTCTTAGGATCAGTGTTCTGGCTAAAGTAAGGTTTATGGAGAGTTAGAGCAGCTATTGTCAGATATGTAGATTAAAATGTACAAGAGCTGATTTTAAGTCTCTAGGTTTTGTATTTTTCCTTTGGTGTATTCTTTTTGGATTTCAAAATTGTATGAATTACAATTGATTTTTAATAAGTTTTTTCCCAGGATAACGTGCAAAGGGAATGGGTAGTTTATTACCTGTTGTGTAACTAGCTCCTGGGATTACTTCCTGAAGTCAGTGTAGATGTCAGTTTATCTTATGGCACTTGGAGAAGGATATATATACCTGACACTGAGTTTGACAGCTCAAATCCTTGGAGCTTTAGTGCCTCATTCCATCAGGAATCTTTACTTAGGGAAGTTTGGACTATTCACCTTGGTTAAAAAAAAGAGTTTATCATTTTAAACAAATGACTTAATGGTAAATAAAATAATAGAGAAATGTTTAATCTTGGGTTTATGATTCAAAAACATAGTAGAAGTCAACTACTTTCATGAACAGTATAAAGTCTAAAAAGGAAGAATGTGTTTTATTCAGTGCTTTGTCCCTGGAACCCAGCAAAGGAAACAAGTGAGGGTGTGATGGAATCTCTAAGGGAATGGCTTAACTTTTTACATTTTCGTGTATATCGGGCAGCACCCCTTACTCTGAGTATCAGCTGCCTCTGTATGTTTTCTTTGTTTCTGAGCTCCTGGGGAAAACTTACCTTTATGATGAGCAACAAGGCCTCGGATAAGCAAATCAGAGGTTGGAGTATGTTATCCTAGTCTGTCACAAGTCTCTGGACCTCGTGTTTTTTAAAATATAGGGTTGAATGTAGGGAGCTAGTCAGCAAGAGTACTTGCTTATGTAATGTGCAAGGCTTGGGTTCAGTTCTTACCACCACAAACAAACAAAGTGAAATAAAAGGTAGAGTTGATTCTTTGTTTTCTGTCATAAATTTTTTAAGTTTTGAAAATTATTTTATGTTTCTTGAGTGTTTTGCCTGATGTATATCTGTGCACCATGTATATATACACAGTACCCAGAGAGGTGACTAGGGTGTCACATCCCTTAGAACTGGGGTTACAGATGGGTTTGAGCCACCATGCGGGTGTTAGGAATTAAATCTGGGTCTTCTGAAAGAGCAGCCAGTGATTTTAATTACTGAGCAATCTCTCCAGCCCCTAAATTGTCTTTTAATTCTCTGTTGTGTGATGCCATTCAGAAAGTTAAGGTTTAAGATAATATTATGTAAGAGGAAATACAATTGTTTTGTTTTTATTTGCTTATATTTTGGTAGAAACTCTGTCTGAACAATGTTAGGATTTTATAGACATAATTATTTGTTGCAATGGTTCACGATCTAGAACCATTTTCTGTGGTATGGGCTATTTTGTTTAGCTTTGTCTAGCAGTTATAGCCACATTATAACAGTCCTTTTTCTAGGGCAAGAGCTAGATGTAGAATGACTGTGTGCATCTAGAGTAATTTTTTTTTTTCCATGTGCATCATTGATCCTAAGTCCAGGCTGACCTTGTGCTTACCAGGATATGGCAGTTGATTCTGATGCCTTAATTTAAGGTGTCCCCTCCCCCCCATTTTGAGGAGGGGGTCGAGATATCTTCATTGTGCTTGAAACCAAGATAATAAAGGATATGCAGCTGGTAGGTTACAGGATTAGTATCCAGGTCCAGGAAATCTGGCTTCAGAGTTCAAGTTCTGAACCACTGGCAATGCCTGTGTCTTAGGTGAACTTATCTTGTGATAAGTTTTTGTTTTTTAAATGTTCCTGATAGACTGCTGTTGTGCTCTGTATACATTAGCTTGTGGATTACAAGTGATAGAGAATCTGATCAGGGTGTTTATTTTTTAGTTTTGCAAATAAGTATGCTAAATAAATGGATCTAATGGATCTACCTATTGTATTTTTTTATTGTAGATTCTAGAGCTGGTTGTTTGCCTGATGATCAGAGGCTCTGGATATTTTTATTCTTTTGGAATTGAGATTTCTAACAAATGTAGTAACTTCTTTTCTTTTTTAACCACATGAGAATGATGGCTAGATGACTGTAGGATTTATGAATCCCTGCCTGGATTGGGGATGGGAATGGGATTCCCGTTAAGTCCCATTCATGGCACTTAAATATTTAATTGTGTATGTGTGCGCGTACACACACACACACACACACACACACACACAGTATTTACTGATCCAGAGAGAAAACCTGGACTCAAACAAATGTTTAGGAGCTCCTGCTTCAGAGCAGGAGTCCCAAACCAGGACCTTTCTCCAGGAGATGTTTGGTGGCACCTGATGATACTTGAGGTTGCCACAACTTAGAAGTACCACTGGCGTCTAGTGGATTTAACTGCTAAGCATCTTGCAGTGGACATGACAGTATCCATTGTAAGTTTAGTAGTGTCAGAATTAAGAAATGGCTCTAGAGAATAAAATGTTGTTAATTGTATTATATTTTTATGTTTCAGAACATTATGACTTCTTTGAGTAAGGGATAGGCCAAGAATCAACCTTGAAAGACTACTGAAGAGTCCTTTTAACTCTACTTGTCTTGAGTCTTTTTTCCTCCCTTTCCCATGGTGGTTAACCGTGGAGTGTAGGGGTTTCATCAGGTTCTGAATGGAGACATTATATTACATGATCTTTTTGTAGTCACTCTTTTCGTAAAGAAGGGAAGGTAATAAAATTATTTCAAGAGTGGAGACCTTTGACTCTTCAGCTTCTTGTTGGATTCTTGTTTTCCACCAAAAACATCCAAATGATTGTTATATTGCTATTATGCAAGACAGAATGTTTTTTTCATTGACAATACTGAATGGGAAGAGATGTCTTTATGTGAGGCCCTTAGAAGGCACTAGAATTGCTATTACCCTTTTCCAGCTAAGTTTTCAGAAAGATTGATTTTCAGTCATCCCAGGAATCCCCCTGGAACACAAGTATAGGTAGTACCAAGATAAATAATCCAGATTGTGCCAGCTGAAAATTCAGTAGACCCCTTTGCCTGATTTACCCTAGCAGAGGGATCAGGACACATCTTGCTGCAAAATAGCCCTTCTGTTCTTTCACTTACGTCTGCTTAGGGAAGAAAGTACATTGTAGTTGACTTTGTCCAGTCCTAATTAAATGAAATGGAATCCTGACTTTATAAGTAACTTAAGTCTAAAACATGGTGAATTGACTAGTTTTATGTCAACTTGACACAGAGTTATCTAACAAGAGGGAACCTCAGTTGAGAGAAATGCCTCTGTAAGATCTGTCTATAGGGCATTTCTTTATTAGTGATTGGTCGGGGGAGGGCCCAGGCCATTGTGGGTTGTGCCATCCCTGGTCTGGTGGTTCTGGGTTCTAAAAGAAAGCTGGCTGGACAAACTATGATGAGCAAGTCAGTAAGCAGCACCCTGATGCATGCCTCTGTATCAGCTCTTGCCTGCAGATACCTGCCCTGCTTAGTTTGTAGTGTTGTATGGAACTGTGAATGAAATTAATCGTTTCCTCTCCCTGTTAGTTTTGGCCCTGGTGTTTCATCATAGCAATAGTAACCCTAACTAAGACACATGATCTGTGAGCTCCTGAGTTTTATTTACTTTTTTTTTCTCTTGTAAATTCCACTGTATTGTGTTGTGAATGTGAGAGATTTTATAAAGTTTTGCTTTGGTGGGCATGTTAAGAGTGTAGCTTTTTACCTTGATTAACGTAAAAAAAAAAATTACACTTAACCTAAAATGCTCAGCAAAAAATAACAGTTTCACAGCTACTGTATTGTTTCAACATTTTTTGGAGGGTGATGCTTATTAGGGGTTCTTGATGGAGAAATTGTGGTCTAAAAATTCTAAAATACCTTAAGTAAAATGGCCTCTTTTAGGTCGTGGAGTATAGAGCGAATACTGCAGCTCTAAGAACAGAGTTGGGTTGGACATAGTACATTTCTGTACAAAACCCTCATTTCCAGATGCTAGATGTAGCTGGTCTGGCAAGGTTCTGCTTTTTACCCAGATAGAAGTGGAATGGGTAGAATTTTTTTATACTATAAACAAAGAGCTTGGAGGTTGTTTTGCTTTAGTTGGGAATGTGATTTGGTGAGATAATGAACATCCCTGCCTCCAAATTACACTTCTGAGTCCCTTGTTTTCTTTGGTATCCAACATTCCATATTCTGCTGTTTTCTTTTTTGCTTTTTTGAGGCTCACTACTTGCATGTGACTATGCACATCCTCCTGTATACTTCAAACCATCTCTCAATTACTTAAAATACATAATATAATGTAAGGGCTGTGTAAGTGTAGCTATATTGTATTTCTTAGGGAATACTCAGAAGCCATCTTTATAAATTGACATAGTTAGCTTCTCAAATCCAGTTATCTAGGATTGAATTTTTGAAAGTTAAGATAGAAACTTGCAAACATGAAAAACAAAACAAAACAGAAAAACCAACCTAGCTTTGTGGGGGTTACAATATTCCTTTGTTTGAAGGTTTTTTGATAAGAGATTGTATTCCTGGTCACATCAAAGCTGTGATGGCTTTTATATTTTTATCAAACAACTCTTAGCCTCATACTGTAATGTAGGTGGTGCTTTGAGACTTCTGGAGTTGAGACTTCTGGCTTACCTCCTCAGAAAATCCCATCTTTTCTTGGATCAGTGTGAGCAGTACAGTGGGATACTGTACTTTCTGGTTCTGGGACTATTTATTCAGGGTGCTGTTATAGAAAGGAGTAGATGGAATTTAAGGAGGGAGGCCACATAGGCAGGGAGAACTGAATGGGGAATGTTCTAAGTGGGAGCCACAGAATCAAGAATATTCTGTGGATGTTCAGTCTGTCGTTTGCATTTCCAACCTTGTTTTAGTAGTAAACAAGATAGTAGGAGTTGATGTAGGATGTATTTATTGAAGGCCCCACATGCTAGATAGAGTGCTCATTCTGTTAAAGAAAACGTAAAGAGAAGGTCAAATGAAAACCCAGACCACATCTGTTTTGTTGATATGCTCTTCTCTGCACCTAGCTTGGGGTCCAAGAACAAATATTCGTGAATATTGATCATAGCCATGTGAATAGAGAGACAGCATTGAGGAGATTGGGTCTGAAAAGGAGCAGTAATAGGGCTAGAAAGGAAAGAACTGTGTGATACAGTAGTCCATTAGTTCAAGGATATGGTTGTGCTTTGCAGAAGGCCCCAAGATTTTCTCCTCTTCAAGATGGGAAAAGCATGGGCACATTAGCAGAGAGACATTGAATGGTGAGAAACTGGTGTCAGGTGTATTGTAGTGTGAATACCTAGGGAAGAAGGTGTGAAAGAGTGGGAGGGAAATAACTAGTTTATTTTTTCCTTTTTCCTGTTGCTGAATCTATGCTCTTGTCAAGACCTCCAGGATTCCACTGTTAGTGCCTGTATTCTCTACCAGACCACAAGAGAGTTAGCTGGACAGTCCTTTGTGGGCAGTGGTTTGTGGGAACGTTTCCTTTTCAGGAAGGCATTTGGCCATTGGGTGACTGTAGGTTCTGTGAATCATGTTTTTGTGATTGTTGCCATTATTATTATATTGATAGAATGGAATTTTAAGTATTTTCAATTTTAACTTTTTCCCCTAGAGAGATTCTGAATGTTAATATAGGTACAAAGTCCTGTAAATTATTTATTAGCCATTGAAACTTCAATCATTTTTGTCTTTCTCATATTTTAAGAATATTATTATTATCGATTATTATTATTATTATTATTACTATTATTATTATTACTATATCGTTTGACTAACAGTCTTGTATAAGTTAGTGATTCTTTTTGTGTTGTGAAATCTTTACTGAGTCTAAATTTTTTTGAAATACCATGTTTCAAACAAAATAAAATTTTTCATTATGTCCCTGGTAAGCTACACAGAAATTATAATACATGCTTTAAGTAAACACATTATTTGTGTATGTTTAGCCCTTCCCCCCCCAATATGGGCATGCGTTGTATTTTAAAGTATTACTGTTCCCTTTTAGATTCTTAAGTTTCTGTAGTTGAGTGAGAATAGCAGTGGTAGTATGAAAAGTTGAGCACATATGACATTAGGAAGCCCATAGAGAACATTTTGGTAAACCAAAATATTGTTTGGTGGCACGAAGCCTCAGATCTCGTCCGAAGCGGGGGACAGGGTGTGGTTTTACTGCTCTGTCATGCAGTCTGTTGTAACAGTCAGAAACCTACGTTGCCTTATGGGGTGTGGAATGTTTTCTTCAAATCTGAGCACAGCTTTAAATTTCCTATCACAACCCCATATAGTGTTAATTTGGGGCCATTTGAATGCAATGACATAATCAACAAAAGGGTCAACAGAAGGCTCAACAATTTTCCTGTTTGTGCTTGTTATGGCTTCTATGTTTCTGGATGTTCTCTCCAAACACAGTAATGTTCTTCTTCTTTTCAGTCTAAGTTAGATTGAACTCTTTAATGATAGGGCTTAGATGCTTTGCTTTTGTTATAGAAGTGATATTAAGAGAAATTAAATATTAACAGAATTTCAGCAAGCTAAGGCTGAAGACAGGGACTGCACTGTCTCTCTTTCTATATATATATACACTGGCTGATGAGGCCATGTCCCTCAGTGAATTCACCAGTCATGTTCCAGAGGTAAATACCTGAAATAAGTAGTGTTTTAATTTCAATTTAAAGTGTCAAAAAATTATATGATAAGGTAACTTGGTAAAGATTATTTGTCTGTTCTGATTATGCAGAGATATCTTTATCTTTTCAGTGTTCCCTAAATAATAAAATATAACGGCTACTCACATAGCACTTACATTACATTAGGTATTTAAGTAATCTAGAGAGGAGTTGAGCATACAGGAGGGTGGGCAATTCCCTGTGGAAGGTACCCTAGAGATACTAGAGGCAGTTCCCTGTGGGTAGAAGACAGATGTCTCATCCTTGCTTTACACATCTTGGTACTCAGAGCACCAGCCTAGTAACTAGCTGGTAGACATTGCTATAGAGAAGATGGTGCTTTTTTTTTTTTCATTTTTATTTCCTCCTTTGTTCAATGAGACCCCATACTAAAGTATGATTTTCGAATACCTTTTTTTTTGTGGTATATTTTCTAGATTGACCTAAAGTCTTAGCTTTGTTTTGCAGTAAGTAATCAAGTCCTTTTGGAGAATTTACCAAATATAACTTAAAGCAAAAAACACCAATTTATTAAGTATATTTTATTGCATAAGTTCAAACACTCATGCTAGTTCCAATCTCTCATTGGTTATTCTAATCTTAAATTTCACATTATTTTCAATATCTCATAGTATTCAGTAAGAAAATACTACTTACAATTTTGTGGTTCAGCCCTACACTAGTGGTCAGCAAGAACTAGTGAGAAGACCCCTAAAACACTCTGGGCCTTCACTCACCTAACCCTAAGTAGTTACAGCTGTGGCCATTTAGCTTTTCCAAGCCAGGAAAAGAAGGTAAGAAATGTTTTATTTCTTGGAGCTGTATTGGAGAAGCTTGCTGCTTTGAAGAAACATAAACTAAAATTTAAGGCCAAAAGAAGTTAACAGTTTGGGATTTAGGACTGTTATTGTTACTCAGAGCATGTTCCATGGACGGGGGTAGCTCTGTGAACATTTGATAAAATTGGGCAACAAGGTTAAGGAACATGTACTGGAATATAAAGCAATATGCAGCTTCTTTTGTAGACAGTGTCAGAAAACAAGAAAACCCACCCAACTGAACTAAACAATGTGATTTACATTCTGGCTGTAAGTCATTTCTCATCCTGCGACTTGGTGACAATCTGAGTGTGGACAACTTTCTAGAATATGTAGTCAATCAAAATATTCATCAAGGTTATTTATAAGGTAAGCATTGACTAAGATTGAAGTTCATAAAGCAGTATGATCTTAAATACTTATAAAGGCAAGTAAAGTTAAAGGTCTGATCAAATTCTAGGTGGTGTGGTCATGCACAGCATGGCTAAGACATTTGACAGGTTCACAGGTTGGCCGCACTTAGGGGCATTATAGGTTGTGCTTCTGTGAATGTAAAACTTGTTTAAATTCTTCTAAGTACTTGTAAATTCTTCTTTCAGAGGTTTCGTCTTCCCCCATTTTATACCATCTATTCAATGAAAAGAACATTTCTATAAATTTCACATAACTTTTATTCTGTAGTCTTAAATTTTAGGACCATGTCATCATCAAAGAACCATTTAAAATCAATCCCAACTCTCCTTCCTGCACCTGGAAGCTGCTGTTGCTCCTTACTACCGTGTATAAGTTTTACAGCACCCATGGCAAATATCTGTTTACTGAGAAAACAGAAGAGAGAGAGTCTTTGTCAGTAGTAGAACATAAATACCAAGAATGTCTTTTCTGGATCATAGTGCACAAAAGTGGAGAGATAGCAGATATTCTGGGCTGTCCTGCATTCTCACTCCTAGTCAATAGAGGAAGCACTGTCTGTCCTTTGTTACTGTACCAGTGAGTCTGACATCTCCTGCTTACCTTAGACCCTTATTTAGCCGTCTCTTGAGCCCATCCACTGGATAGTATAAGTTAGTGAGGATTACTTTCTTAATTGAGACATAGAAAGAGCCCTGAGTTTCAATCAATACCTAACAATACAACCATTCAGTTTGTTGTACTATCTAATCTCAGTTCTGTTCTAAGGCAACCATTTACCTTAAAGAATTTTATTCATACATCAGCCCACTGCATAAGTACTTCTGTCAGCCATGTCTGGTGCAGCTCTTCTCATTTCAAGGTTGTGGAAATGAAGTTTGGAATCACTTGGGGGTTTGCTTTGTCATGGTTCAACTAGATTACTAATTAGAAAATCACCTGTGGATCTGGGAATTCATAGTTGGTGATTTCTATCTGCTGTGTTTTCAAAACGTTTATAGTCACTTAAGGCTGAATTGTTCCCGTCCCTTCCCATAACTGTTCTCCAAAACAAACCTTGAGACAGGCCTTTGATTTGCCTACCTTGATGTGTAGCTGTACATTCAAGGCTTTCTTTTCTGTTTCATAGACTCCTGTTATCCAATTCTCCATGCAATGTGTCTGCTTGCCTTATTGTCACTCTGGTTACCATCATAGTCTAATACACCTTTGTGCTTCTTGGCTGTCTTTTTGCTGGTAGCCTTTGCTGCCTCTGTATTTCTGGTATTGAGCTGTGTTTAGGGGCAGTGGAAATCTGCCAATATTCTTAGTATAGTTTGTTTTCTTCTCTGGCTGCTTTATCTCATTCACTGTTAAGTAGCTGAGCCTTGCCTCCCTTTTGTCTTTCTACTTTGAGTGTCTCATAGGTAGTTAAACTTAGCATGTTTCCAAATGTCGTCTTCCCAGACAAGCCTGCTTGAGGTCCAGTGAGCCTATGTAAGGAAGTCAACTAACCCGTCTACCCAGTTTCTCCAGGCAGGAAGTCCTTAGTGGAAGACAAGATCTCTGTGCCTCCTTTGAACTCATTAGCCACACCATGCATCCAGGCCACAGGTTTTCTGGAATCTACCCCCCTGTTATTCCTGCCTGTACTTCTTCTTTCTGGCTCTTTAACACTTCACTGTTCTTACCTTAAAATTGGGACAAGAGTAAAACTCTCAAATTGCTGTGAGCGTTAAGTGACATACCCTGTACAAAACCATTCTATTGATCAAGAAGAGCCTGTTTTGTACTCCTTGCCACTATATTTAGAATCACTCACTGTAAGTAAGGCAGTGTCTTAGTGCTCTCACCTGGTGGGAACAGTCCTGGCCACTAGGCTCTCTGAACCACTTCTTAGGCCACATCTGCTGCCACCACTTTTCTTACTCTGTGAATGCCTCAGATGGGTGTGGCAGGCTAACCCTTTTCAGAATGGTCTTTTCTTGCCCTGCCCCTCTATCTTCATCTTTCAGGTCTTTCAGGATAACATTTTTGCCTTAATTATTGAGAAATACCGTCCATCTTATTTACTATATTATGGGCTTTGTAAATTCCATCTGTTCTTTCACTGTTTTAGATGTGGCATGGAACCTGGCAGAGTAGTAGCAAATTAGTACTTGCTATGTCTCATATAAGGGATTTTCCCCATTATCCTTAACCCTTTTCCCCCAGAATGGAGGAATTGAACTCCAGGCTCTGCCTAGGATAGGCAAGCGCTTTACTAATGAACTATATAACCCAAGCCCTCTTTTTATTTTATATCCTGGAACATCCTCATTACATTGCCCAGGCTAGCCTTGAGCTCATTTTGTTGCCTAGACAGGTTTGAACTTGTGATGCTCCTACAGCCTCATTAGTACCTGGGATTACAGGCCTGCACCACTTGGTCCAGCTCCTTGTGCTTCTATTTGATCGTCTTCCTTGCTGGACTGTAAACACCTCATGGGGCCAGAGCATTCTGTATTCACTACATACACTATGTGCCACAGCTGCTAGCTCAGAGTGGAAGCCAATATCTAAAATCATATTGTTGTCTTTCCTAAGTTAGAGATGTTTTGAGAATTCATTCTGTTCTTCTAAAGTTATCTTTCAACTTCTACCTTTCCTCTTATAGTGTGTACTATGTTTATAATCTCTTCTTTTTATGGCCATTCAAATGTAAGCAGTGGCAAGAAGAGAGTTAGAGCCCTAAAGACATTGAAATATCTTAACATGCTTGTAATATGTCACCACTTTCCTAGAAATTCTCCCTGTTAGATCTTTGCTACCTACCAAGTAAAGTTCAAGCTTTGGAGTATGCCATTCAAGGCCTGCTACAGTCTGACCCCAGTGGACTGCTTCTGTGCTTCTTCCCACTGCCTTTTACTGTACATATCCTATATCAGTTCTACTTGTACATTAGAATTACATAGGGAACATTAAAATGGAGCACTGATGCCTGGGTCCTACTCTTTGAGGTTTTGGGTTAATGTATCTGGCTTGAGGTCTGGTTTGTGAAACCACTGACCAGCTGTTTCCTGAGAATATTGTCTCTTCTGAGAGCTTTCAGGGTTCCATGGTCAAGGAAGTTTCATTAGTGTTGCTTTTTGTGTACTTCTTTCCAAAGATTATCAACTGAGAGGCATTGAGATGTCTGATAGGGATGAAGACATTTGTTTTTACAGAATGAGGACATCTGGTCAGAGAACACTTTGCATATATACTTGTTAATAACTTTTGCTAGCTGTGATATAGGACCTGCTTTGAGATGATATTTTCAGCTATATTTCAATCTTGAAATCACTTATTTTTGTCCTTTTCTGATAGTCCTATCCAAACCAGACTCACCTCTTTACCCAAGATTCTGTCTAGATTATCTTCTTTATATATACCTTTTCAATACCTGAAATTCCTTTTCATATGTCTATGTACTTGTCTTTGTCTCTTTACGCCTATGCTCCTATGCACCTCTTAAGCTCCTTGAACTTCAGGACAGCAGTGATTGCCTTGTTCACTTCACCCATGTCTCCACTCAGCACCTAAAAGAGTCCTGACAGCAGTAAGTAGGCAGTTAATAAACACTCATTGAATGCATAAAAAAGGCAGTAATATATTCATGGTTTAGGCCTTTTTTGAGGTGCATGTGTTTAAATATCACAAATCCCATGCATAATGCATTTTAAAAGTAACTTGAAGTACAGTCAGCCCACCATGTCCATGGGTTCTATTTATGTGTGTTCAGCCAACTGTAGATTTGGTATATTTTGGAGAAATGTGTCTTTACTGAGCACATGTTTTTTCATCGTTATCTCCTAATCAGTAAAGGGTATTAAAGTTATTTATATTACATCTACATTGTTAGAAGTTATAGCACCTAGGGAGGACTTAAAATAGACAAGAGGGTATGTATAGGCTCTGTTCAAATCCCTTGCCATTTTATGAATAATAAGCATCTTCAGATTTGATACCTGTGGAAGGTCCTAGCACCAGTCTCTCATGAACACTGAGGGATGACTGTTCATTCAAAAAGTAACTTAGATTATAGAAGAACAAATAGTAGTTTCCTTGAACTTTACTTTTTCCAACTTCCCTCATGGAGTATTAAAAGAAAAACAAACAAACAAAAAAACCAAGTAGAAGTAGCTAGAAGCCAGTCACTGCAGGAAACATTTGTGGTTTTTATGGTTACTGAGGCAAGGTGGATCTCAATATGTTATATGGGACTTCCTTTTTGCTGCTTAATTTTTGGGAAAGTCTGTCCTAGATGGCTTCCCTCAGGGAAAAGGGATTGAACACCTCAGCATGAGCTGTTGAAAGAAGCTTGGATGAGGAATCAGTGAGTGACAGCTCCCTTCTGTGTAGAATACACCACTCCAACAACAAAAAGCAAAAATTAGGCAAGATAATTGTTTTCTCTTGGCCAAAAAATTCTAATTATTAAAACACTGAATAAGACTGTATTCAAACAGGTTTCTCTAGTACAGTGAGGAGCCTGCTTGGGTACCAAAAAGTAGAATTCTTTTAGTTAGTTAGTTTACCTTATGCCTGTGGCTGATGAAACAAGAAACACTAAAACAATTCTTGCCCTTGTTGAAAAGACACCTGTTCTCTGGAGGTATTGTGCTGCAGCTGTATCCATGGTTCCTCTGGCTTGGCTCTCATGGTCTATTTTGAACAGGGTTTTAATAGGTGTGAGGTAGATGTGAATATCCTGTAGCATGTGTAGTTTCCATGACCCACTGCACATTGGATTATTGGGAACTGTTCTTTTACTTCCTGTGAGTCCTGTGATGCTGCAGCATGACTAAGGCCTTTCCTTGGGCTGTTCTAACAAAATTGGTCTATTACAGGTACTGCTAGAGTTTATTCTGAACTATGCATACAAAGTGTTCTTCTAACTTGTACCTCTAGCAGATGTGCTAAATGCCAAAGGCTCAGATGATCAGTAATCTGCTACAAGCAATATTAGAAGGAGGCTAAGCTGCATCTGCATTCTGGTTCTAAATAATCCTGTGAATCACATATCTGCCAAGAATTCAGGATGGAAACTTTAATCATTGACTCACCAGTTAGGAGTCATCCGGAATGAATTGTATTTTTCTTTTTGACCAGTGAGAATATATATGTCTTACTCTTTTTGAGTGATGTGACTTCCTAAATGTCAGAAAAGATATGTGTTGGGAAGCCAAACAAACAAAATTAGAATGTGAGTTGGTCTTCTAGATGGATAGTCCTTTATGGTTGATACATTGATGTATTCTAGCTCTTCCATAACAGTTTTTGAATGCCTACAAGAAGTTAAGAAATTCTAACCACTTGGCCTGGATTGCATAGTTTTTTACACTCTCAGCATCACCTTGGAGTTCAAAGTATACCTTTTCAGGCCTAGCTCCATTTGCTTTATACCAAGATTCCCAGGCGATTGGTAAACAATTCCAACTAATGACAGATGTTGTCAAGGCACAAGACTGGAATGGGTTAGTGAGTACAAGAAGAGAGATTTTCTATGAAGCCATTGGAGTAAGAGGGTTTTTTTTTTTTTTTTAAATGAGACTTAACATGGTGGTAAGGAAGAAGTCCTAGGATGCCTGGTGAAGGTGCATTTAGATACCAGGGTCAGCAAGGACAGACTTAAGAGTCTCTATCTCTGTCCTTGCAGTACCTTCTGTACTAGCTGGTTAGGACTGTGATTTACCTGCTCAGACTAACCCAGCAAGAGTGTGCAAGAGCCACGTATCTGGGCAAACTGAACATACCACATGGATTTTGATTAGACTGGATGCTCTTCACCATGGGAAAACAAAGGACTGAAAGGATGTTTTGGAAGTAATAACTTCAAACAGTTGAGATTTCATGTAACTAGAGGGAAGATAAAGACATTATAAAAGGCTGTGCTAGTCTTGGAAGGAAGAGAGGAAAATAAATGCTCAGAAATATAGCTATAGACAGAGATTTATTGAAAAAAATGATAAGAAAAACAGATAAAGTCTAACCTAACCAGGGTGTTGTCTAACCTTTTGGTATTGAAACATGGTTTCATTTGCAAACGTGTTGGGCTGCATTCTTAGAACCTGTATGGCTTGTGACCTTTGACTCCCAGGTTTAACATGCCTGGATGTGACCCAGGAGAAATGACCAAATCATGTGATGTGGCTTTCCCTGTCTAAGAGATGGCTTGTTGCTTTGATGGAACAGGCATCCTTGATGAGACCTTCTTAAGGACCACGAGTGGGTTTTGTTTAATTTATTCCTGTACCCAAAATTCTTCACTTTTGGGTATTTCTTACATCATTTTGATCACGTTTGTTGAGGAGAATCAAGGTAAATTACTCCCATTTGTTATCATAAGGAGTAGTTGTCCCTATGCCTAGGCATGAAAGTGTGTAATTGTAAGTTAGCATTCAAAGGCCCCAGTCTATTTATAGAAGGAAAAGAAACAAAGTAGCTGACAGTACACCAGCAGAGAAGTACTGAGGAGAGAAACATTTCAGAGCTTGGTAAGCACAGATAATCAGGTTCTCTGACCAGCTCCACCCTAGTCTATGAAAGCTGAGGTTAAAGTCACCAAAGAAGCTAATTTTCCTGCTCCTGTTGATATCCCACTTTCCCCTCTCATGCTTCTTTCTGTGTTTCCAGCCCTTCTCTCTTGAGCAGCTGAGCATAACTGATAACATTAGTTACATTGTTTTTTCAGATTTGAGAACTGCAGCGATTTGACCTTGTATGAGTGACTGAATGTCAGGCACAGGGATCATTAATCTTTCCCTGTATAATACAGCATTCTCTTGATCCTTCTTAACATTGGAACAGTATTAAATATAATATCAAAGTTCAGCTAGTACAATAATAGGTGACTATCTAAGGTTTCCTTTAAAGAAATACTTTCAGAAAGTTCAAGGGTAAGAGAGGAGCACAATTTAATCCTTGTAGAAAGTTTTCATAAGACCTTTAGGAATAGATTGAAATAGCTTCATGATATGTAGGGACACTGTGCCTCTCTTGAAGACATTGTCCTACATATTGCTGCACAAGCACCATCATAGTACCATGTATCTTGTTAGGACAAACAAATGGGGTTCTTGAAAGTGTTCAATTAATCACGTTGTGCAGTGACACTTGATAGCATACTTTACCATGCAGTAAAATGGCATACAAGTGACTTCAAAACATGAACCAGGAGAACATTGCTTCAGTGACACGACCAGTAGAGACTTTGTTTCACTATAACTCACTGAAGGAAGTGTGGAGAAGTAAGTAAAAAAAAAAAAAAAAAAAAAAAAAAAGGTGTAATTGACACTTTCAGATTGTTCAATATAATATGCATTGAGTATCCACAGATAGTTCCTCTTGTGGGAGGAAGTGGGGTGGGCAGCTTTTAAAAACAGTCTTATTCAGCCTGGTCTACATAGTGAGTTCCAGGACCGGCAAGGCTAAGTAGAGAGACTTTGGTCCCCCCTTCCCCTCCAGAAAAAATTAACAGCCTTATTACTTTGCAAGAAATAGTTAATAATTTTTTTAACTTGCCTTGTGTTAAAATGAGTGATTGGAGATTTTTTTTTCCCCCTTTGTCGATGACTGGTGATACTTCTGTTTCATTCTTCCTTTCTTCTTTAGCGGTAACATGATGACACTTAATACCAGGTGTTGAGTGCATAGTAAGGGGATTTTCATAAAATATTTCTTTTGTTGTTACCTTTTTCTAAAATATTTTGCCAAAACCAAATGCCTTTATTTTGAACAGGGATGATTGTCATTTTATTGGATCTTTTTATTGGAATATAATACAGAGGTAGAAAATAAAAACAAATAGAACAGCAGTGAAACTA
This sequence comes from Cricetomys ansorgei, assembly GCA_026225945.1. Taxonomy (NCBI): domain Eukaryota; kingdom Metazoa; phylum Chordata; class Mammalia; order Rodentia; family Nesomyidae; genus Cricetomys; species Cricetomys ansorgei. The sequence continues at coordinate 970,031 of JAMJFZ010002601.1, read as the reverse complement.
GGGTCGAAAAATTTAATGTATTTTTTTATTAAAAATTTGAGGCAAATTTTATTTGTGTGTAGGTCTGATGGATGCGTGAATATATGTGTGCAAGTGCCAGTGGTGTACAGAAGAGTGTGGTCCCTTTGAACTGGAGTTAACAGGCCCTTGTCACTTTCCAGATGTGCTGGGGACAGAACTCTGGTTCTTTGCAAGAGCTGCAAGCAGTCTTAAGGGCTGAGCCATCTCTCCTGCCCCAGCAACCACTTTTCCTTAGATGTATATTATTATGAATTGAGAAAATGTAATAGAATTGTCAAATGTCATTAATGTATTTGTCAAAGTATGAATTTTTTTTGTCATTTCTGAATGTGAACAATTGTCCTTTTATTAGGACTATTAATGCTGATTTGGAGTATCATGGGTAGTTTAGCAGTGCCCATAAAGCATCAAATGCTATAATAACACCCAGTAATTCTAACAATGAACAGTATTTCAGCATCTTTGCCTGTTTCAATGGTCTATCTGTGAATGCATTGCTCAGGGATGCGTGACCCACATCACCTATAAATTTGATTGGAAGCCAAAGAACTGGCATAAAGCTGATGGATAGCAGATTAGAGTCCTGATTAACCATGTGATTCGAAGACTGGAAATATATTGTCTAAGCCAGATTCATCAGATGCAATCAGAATTTCAAGTGGTCAGATGCAATTCAAATGTGTATTGTGGCTTTTCCTCCTAGGTTGTCTTTTTCCTTCTTTCCCCAAAGCTGGAAAATACTTCTTTGATGAATCTGCTTCTTACCCTAAAGCTGTCTGTCTGTTATTCATCAGAAAGCAGGTCGCAGTTCAGTGAGCAGAAGAAAAGATTTTAATAGAAGCTGTGCCAAGGGCTGTAATGCATCATTTTAGGGTCCTAATTACATTACAATGACAAATATCAATGGTGACAACAGCAATAACCTACATCCTTTAATGGCTGTGCTAGAAAAGGAGTTTGGGCCCCACGCCATTAGATTAGACTCAGTTTCAAAACATAGGCCATTAGAAGTGTGTGTCCACAGTATTACTGGTTGATCGCTGAAGCTCAGTGGAAAGGCCTGAAAATAAATGATGCCTCCCCAAAGCTTGGTCCTCTGGGACAAAAGAGGTGAAATTAGAGGACCATGGAAGCAGCAGTGTTTCCGGGGCAACTTTAGCTTTCAAAGTGAGGAATGGCCTGCTTAATTGTATGAAATCACACAGACATGCCCCACCCCCTTGCTGCCAATTAGCTTGTCCGTGAAAATCTATTGGCATGACAGCATAAAGAAATTAAGAAGTCTTTTAAACAAAAAGAGACTTTTAAAGAAAAAAATTCGAAGATTTTACCCTCTTTTTTCTGTCGCTGTGTATCTTAACATAGATAATTTAGATAATTTTTAGTATTAAGACTTTATTTTGGGTTTTGATTTGTTTTGCATTTTGCTTTAAATGGGTGTTCAGACTTAAAATAGCTTATTAAGGCACCAAATACCTTTTTTTTTTTAAATTTTACCAGATGAATGAGTTTTCTGAGTAGTTTTTACTGCCTACATTATGTAGACAAATTAAAGAACTCAGTTTTCCTACATGCCCACATATTTTTTTTTCAATCCCTCCTAGCAAGGGACTATTTTATTTATGTAAACACCATAATGAGGAAAATATGCTTAGCAGATGGTTCTAAGCATAAGAATCATCAGTTTGGTCTGCCCCAAAGTCTCATTATCTTTTATTTCTACCCCCACTTCTCCCTACGAAAAGCCTATCCACCAAATGCCTTTGAAACACGGAACATTCAGCCTCCTGAATGCTATTCTATTTTCTTAACTTACCTTCAAATTTAACTCCATCACCACTGTGGAATGTTCATCCAGGTGGAGAGGGGTTTGGTGGTTCTCATTGCAGCTCTTCATGGTAGTTTAAGCATTCTTAAAGGTGGCTAAATGATCCATGGGGCCAGGGCAGTAAATTAAATAAGGTCAGCACGGTGGAGTCTTAGTCACTGCTGTTTACTGGTGCTGAGCTTTGTCTATCTTGTTTGGAGTGCAGGCTGGAATGGAAAGCCTACATTGGGAACTTCATGGTGAATTTTTGTTTTCTGTTGGCTGGTGAAGTTTTTAAGGTGCTGGCACTTAAGAAACTGCATAGCTGCAAAGTTAAAAGGGTTGCTGCTAAAAGAAGGAAGCCTCGATTGCACAAGCTGTATGTTGCTGTCCTGTAATGACTTAGCAGGAAAAAGAACATTTGTGTGCTTTCATAAAATAAACTGATTCTAGATGGAATTTATTTTGAGAATGTCTCAGGAATAGTGATTGCTTTACATTTTCTGTCTTTTAATATTTCTTAACCTCACCCTTTCCACCATTCTATCATTAAAATATGAGCAATTTTATATGCACATGTGCATATATTAAAAATTGTGCCTGTTTATCACAAAGCATCAACATACCATCTGAAGATGTAAATTCTAAGGTGAACATCAGTAAAGAAAACATGTAACAGCTCCTTTATTCTTTCTCGTTTTAAAACCTCCAGTTCCAAGGCATCTGAATTGTGTGAATGGGGTATATGCATTTTGTCCCTGTCTTTCCAAAAAATTCAAAGAATAGCTTTTGTAGTCTAACTTTTTAAAAACCTTTTCAGATCTATAATAAAATGATAATGATAAAGATAGTCTCCAGACTTGGATTGCTTTCTGCTGATTATACTAAGACTAAGCATGTTCTAAACTGAAAATCCTGGCTGATAGATTTGGAAACTTTAACTGCTTGAAAATATCCTACTACTCAGCAGTTAATAATTATATCAGTTTACTTGCTCTGTTACACCCTCCCCCACTCCAGGAGATCGGGAACTAAGTATAAAAATCCCACTGAGGTGTTTACAAGCAAAGGCTTCCAGGTGCAACAGCACACACCTAAGATTTAAATACTCTGGGGGCTGAGGCATTCAGGTTGTCAGTTCAAGAGAGGCTAGGGAAGAGAGAGAAATATTTCTATACAACTGTAGAAGTTCAGTCACTTAGTTATGGAAACAGTTGGGTTATGTAAAGGAAAAAAGTACGTTATCCGTATTAAATAAAGACTTGGGGTTTTATGAAAACAACATTAGATTGGGCAAGGGTCCTCCTTATGAAGGCTTTTGAAAACCAGTTTCTAGTCATGGAGATTAAATTCATTTTTTTATTACTCTTGCACTTGAAGATTAAATTTTAAGATGAATGTTGCTTAATAAATCCTGCTGCTAATGTGGCTCTGTTGTCACTGCCCCCTTTTAATGGGCTTGCTGAGAAGGTGGTTTTCCTCTTCTCTTAGACACTGCCAGCCAGAGTACAAAGTGTCTCTTAATATCATCCAGTTAATATTTTGGGAGCCTATAACCAGCTGACTGTTTTTTTCTCTTGTGTTTCTCTCTTCTTTGCAGGCTGAGATTGTTAAACGACTAAATGCTATCTGCGCACAGGTCATTCCTTTCCTGTCCCAAGAGGTAAGATAGTTGATGCAATGCCTAGAAGTTGTTGCCATTTTATTGATTTTTGCAGATAAGAGATTGTAGACCTGATTCTGGCCTTGCCATTTTCTTGATGTTTTTATTTCACATTTCTAAAGTACAATGTTCTCATTCCAACTTCTGAACCTTATTAATATTCAGTGTGACATAATTTCAATGTATTTATTAATGGAATATTTTTTGTGTTAAGTAAAATTTAATTGTTAAAATATTTTGGTGTCATTATTCAAAGCAGTGTTGCTCAGAATTATGTCTGTTAATGCCTATAATCGTAAAGATTATACAGTTACCAGCCAGACCAGAGCTTGATCTGTACACGGTCACTGAGCATTGAGACTCAGCAAAAGATATATCAGGTAGTCTTCACCTAGTGAACAAACTAATGGGACTTTTGGCTGCTGCTTTTTATAAGTTATTTGTTATTACCTGATTAATCCTTTGCGTTGTCTATGTATTTAAGAAAGACATCTGAGATAAACTAAGACTTGTTTCTGTGTCACTTTGGGCTTTCCTGATAGGGGCCTTTTCATGTGGTCAGTCCCTAGCATGTGACTTGCTAGTTTTGTTTTGATCAGTACCAGGAAGAGGACATACTGTGAAAAATTCGTGCAGGTTAGAAGGAGGGTCTGCCTTCCTTGTGCTTGGAGGTTTCCTTGTGCCCCCCTTTCCCCTTACTTTGCTTATTTGCTTGCCTTGGGTAGATAGGAAATTTAAAGTGAGAATACTGGAAAGGAATGGTTTTGCTTTTGGATTATTGAATCCTTAATTTGTTCTGGTAAGATCAGCTATGAGTAGAAGAACTATTTCTGAAGCTTTGGGGCCATAGTTGGTGCTTTGTTTTTAGGTAGAGAAGATACCTTACTCCCACTCTTTTAAGTTACTGTGTTCTATCCCTGCTTTTCAGAACAGCTGTTCACACACTTGTCTAACAATGGCATGTGCTGGGGTTAGTCACAAAACAGTATTTGAGTTTGTAAATGTGTCATAGACATGTGGAGTTCTGTCTGATCTAACTTTGTCCAAACTGGGTTTAGATTTGAGTATTATGTTGAAAAGGGCACATTCTTTATTCATAAACCTTACTACTTCTAATTCACATATTGTTTTCACCCTTTTCACTGTGACTAAAAACCTCACTATCCTCATTTGCCTATGACTGGATTAGATGCATTTTGACTAAGAGTGTCAACTATATTCACATTTCTTTTTCTTTTTCTCTTTTTTAAAGATTTATTTACCTTTATTTTATGTCTGTGTGTGCCTCTAAGTATATATGTATGCTACATATGTGCCTGGTACCTGCAGAGGCAGAGATGACACTAGATCCTTAAAAATGGAGTTACAGATAATTGTAAGCCAACAAGTGGGTGCTGGAAACAATACCTACCTAGTTCCTCTGCCAGAGCAGCAAGTGTTAACATTCAATCATCTCTCTAGCCTGTGCTTTCATTATATGGGAAGCTTGACTGTTTCAGGCCCGGCCTAGACTAGTGAGTGTTTCTTACCTTCAGAAGTTCTACTTGTACGTATATTGAGAAGAGTATGTTTCCCTCAAAGCTGTAACCAGACTGGGATGTGATACCAAAGGTAGCAGGGGAAAAGTTAGAATTAACTCTAGGAAGGTGTTAATCTTTGGATCTCAGCAGGTACAGACCACTGTATGCAATCACTAGGACATGTTGTCCTCATGGCATTTTGGCAGAGTAGATTATGGTCAGATTGGAAGGTGGTCTTAGATGTACTAATAATAAGTTATTTTCCCATCTGGGTGAGTTATGTTGTTTGTATGAGCAGGCCCAGTAAGAAAAGAATGTTCAACAGTAGCAGGGTTGAGCAAGACTGGTATGGAATTAATTGAATAAGGACATTGTACCCTGTAGAGGAAAGCCATGGGGAGGTAGTAGCAACTCCTTTTCTTCTGCTCTAGCCTGGGAAGGTAGACATCATTCTTCCAACATTTAGCTACTGGTTTTCCTGAGGCTTTGACAGTTCTTAATTTCAGTTTTTACTATACATAATGACCGTATACCACCGTTTTCTAATTCTGTGTGTATCTTGTCTTTTACTTTTTTAAAATTTTTTTAAGATGGAGTTTGAATCTTGAAATTTAAGCCACAAATATGTTTATCCTATTGTTCAGAGTCTCATTTGTGTTTAAGGTTGAACATAGTCTACCTTGTTTCCTCTGTGAGGTATTCTGTAAGCAGACACCTCATTTCTTCCCTGAGGCCAGATGGACCTTAATCTGGAGGGCAGGGAGGAGGCAGGTTATTAAAGAAAGAAGGATTCTATTTCCTGTCTCTTCACAGGCAGGAAAATCACTCTTGCATGGCTGCGGGCATTACTTAGTGCCAGGACTGAAGGCTCTTAATCTGATCTTTTAACACCAGCTCTCTGTGTGACAGTGTCGCTGCCAGAAAGGCAGCTGTGGCATTAAAATTTATTTTAAAATGTTCTTATTTAAAAATTAAATGATTCTATCTGGACAAAAAAAAAAAGGTCTTCCTTGGAGACTATTGTACAAGCTACAAGACAGAATTGGAGGTGTTTTGAGCATCTGCAAGTCAAGTCTGGAGTCTGACAGAAAGAGTAGGTAAAAGTAGCTATATCTAGATTGTCTGCCTGTAACTTAGCTCTATGTGTTGATTGGCTTTGTGTATAGTTTATTATTTTTTCCCAAACTTAGAAAAAATATAGTAGTGAATTACAACTATTAAATAAATTTAATTGGTTTAAAATATAAAACTTAAAAAAAAAAACCCAAGCTTTAATTCAAATATGCCTAAATTTGATCAAGTTTTTTAAAATTACAGAAAAAATAGTTTTCCAATATATTTCACTACAGTATTGAAAATTAGAGCCGGTATACATACAGCTACTGAAGTCCTAGGCGTTATACAAAGATAATGCCATCTCTTGCTGTTAAAAGTGAATAACTATTACTTAGATTTCACAATTTCACAAGATCACTAATACCAAAATTTAGAAACTATGAGCCCTCATCTATCTGAACCTTTCCTTTTTCCCAACTTTGACTGTTAGACTGATCTGTATTCATCTCTCGGATTTTTGTCTTAGTAAGATATATCTCATGGTAATACTTGTACACGTTCTTTTGCTCTCATGTTATATCTCATTTTCAGGCAACAAATTACAAGTAACCTCCTCCAAGCTGGCGGTTCCATAAAGAATAAACACCAGCTGCTGGTAGTTGGGTTGGGGCTGTGTCCTGGCTCCCCAGCTATAAATCACATGGCTTTGTCTGATCCAACCCAAGCTGTGTGACCTTTAGCCAAGTACCTTGCCTTTCTCAGCCTCAGTTTTCTCATCTGTTGGATGAGTGGACTCGATACCTGGGCAGTTAGTTAGCATACACACACACACTTCTCCTGTGGGTGTAGCAGCTCTGGCTACAGTGGTATCAGCAGAGACAGGGCTGTAAGTTCTCTTTTGGGAAGACCTGGAATTGCTTCTAAATCCTATGGAATCATTGCATTTTGGAAGCATGTGAATTGGTTATTTTTCTTTCTAATGCCCTTCCTGTAAGTTAAAACTGAGCCCACAGAGTCTAAAGTTGCTGGACACCTGGTTATTTTTCTTGAACAATTTCATGATAGAGCCTATATACCTTAGTACTTCTGGGCTCTCAGTCACATTAAAGGATGTCAGTAAATGCTGTCTTGGTGTGTTTTGTCCCATCCCACACCCTCCTGCCCCTTCCAGGGACTTACACCTTCTAAGACCACTCTGTTATGAATTGAAATCTATGCGTCATCATTTTATCTTGGAAATAGTGGCAACATTTCTGCTAATGTGAAATCAAATCAAAGCTCTTCTTCATTGATTGTGTTGGGAACATTATCTCTATAAGCCTTAGTGTTCCTATCAAATGAAGAGACTAACTCTGCCTTAAAATGTGTATTGTATGTATTGAAATAGCATCTGGCACAGTAAGTGCCCAGTCCCTCTTCTCCTAGTGTACTTTCAGGGGAAAGGAATCTGGGTCTTAAGTCGTTTAGAAAGGAAGAAAAAACTGGAAAAAGTTTAAGGTGATATGTCAGAAAGAACTTACCACTCTAGAAGCAGGCAATCAGTTCTTCAAAGAGTGGCTTTTTAAAATTAACAGGAATGTATGTGTGTGTCGTGTGTGTGTGTGTGTGTGTGTGTGTGTGAGAGAGAGAGAGAGAATATATATGAATATGATTTGCTATTATTTAAAGTATTAAATATGGAGCAACTAAGTGTGAAACCAATTTGATGAGTGGTTATGATTATGTAGGTCATTTTTATGTCTCTATAAGGGTTGTTTTAAGTCAGATAGCATATAACTCATGATAATCAAGTGTTGTAAGACTTTATTTCAGACTCCATATAAATAGGCTGTAGGTCTGTAGCATTATAGTTGAAATTCTCTTCTCAGTGAACAGTTATATTTTGCAGAAACTTGTATTGATAACAGGAACAGAGTTTACCAGAAGAGACAGATTATGTGAGGAGACTGTGTGATAACCTGAGATCAACCTGACTCAGAACCAAATTTTGGCTCAGCTGCTTTTATACCCTTTATGGTGTTGAGCAGACTCCTTAGGATTTTGAGGCTTAGTTCCCAGGTTTCTATGATAGACTCTAGGGCTACCTGCATAATAGGGCTTATTAAGAATTGGTGATAATGCAAAAGATCTAGCCAGATATTTGGCCTAAAATGGCTGAACTTACCTGACTTACTCATGAAAATAGCTTATTCTTCTAGGTTACTGTTAGTCTAGAAGGAAATACACTAATTTGGTAACCTCAGGATGCTTGCTGTAAACTAGCACCATTGAGTTCTCCCCTATCTATAGAGATGGGAACAGACAGAGAATATTTTTCTTTAAAAGGTATAATCTGGAAGATGCTCCCTCTTACTACCCAGTTACTTGTCCCTGTGTAGCTATAAGGAGACTTGGAAGTGTAGTCTTCCACAGCCACCTAAAACTCATAGTGAGGTAAAAGAAGAGGAATCTGGGGACAGCTAAGAGTCACTTCTAGATACAGGGCTATGCATAAGTATGTAATGGCTATTGTTACCAACCATGGTATGTATTTGTATGACAAATACTCTTTCTGACTATACATTTAGCACAACCCATTTTAATTGATAACCAAATATGCAAAATAAGGTATAGTTCTTTCTATAAAGAATCATATATTCCTGTTGTTTAAAATCTTGCTGAACAGTAGTTCATCGAGTGCTATATACTTGATACATTCACATCCTATAGAAAGGAATACAGTATGTATGAACAGTTAAAGATTGTGTATGGTTTTCTGAACAACTTGTAGGGCCTATAACTGTTTATGTATACTTGTTTAAAAATTACAATCCCAGAATTCTAAAATATACTTCTCAGTTAAAGATTAGATTATGGCAATTATACGTGGCCTGCTGTGTTTTGTAGCAGATTTGCAGGATGGGAAGTGCTTTTCTTTTCTCTAGTTTCTCACATGTATCTTGAGACATTGAGATAAAAAAAAAAAAAATCTTAAGTTTCCTCCCCCAAATCATGAAAGAATCATACTCTGTAGGTCATTGGTTTTATGGAGTTTTAAAATGTCGTTTTTTTGTTTTGTTTTATTTTTAACTACTTTATTGATTTGCAGAGCTAGGTCGATCCATTTTGATGGGTTGTATCACAAGCCATTCTTAATATAATAGTTTTATTTTGGGAGAATTTCCCACACTACATTTTATTCATATTTACCCCTCCCCATCTCATCCCCCTAATGTCTCCCAGATCCACTCTTATCTCCCTACTCCCCAACTTCATATCCTTTGTTATTTAATAATGAAATCTGCTTTGTTCTGCCCAAATATATTCCTGAGTATGGGACTGTCCACTGGATTGTGCTTGGCCTAATAGAGGCCAAATCCTTAAAGAAAACTGACACTCCCTCCTCTGAAGCTATCATCTGTTCATAGCTCCTCAGCTAGGGGCAGGGGCTCATGGGCTCCTCCTTCCTCTATGCTAGCATGCTGATTCAATTTCTTTGAGTTCTTGAGTGCCATGGTCCTGTCATGTCCAAAAGACACTGTTTTGCTCAAGTTCTCGCAGACCTCTCTCATGAACTTTCTGGCTCTCTCTGTTAGAGTAGTCCTGAGCCTCAAGTGGTTGTGATATAGATGTCCCATTTGTGTCTGAGTACTCACTGGTCTATTCTCTGCACGTCTGCAAACCATTTCTAGACCACAGCCTAAAATAATCTGGGACAGTGAAAGCAGACAGTGGTTCCTTGAGCAGCGACTGCTAGAGTCCCATTTCTTAGACTCATGTCCTTGTTTTTAATCTTGCCTTCAGTAAATTGAACAGCTTGTTTCTAGTCATTTGGTGCCAAGGAGAATGGGCATCTGCTTCCTTCCTCCTGTAACTCTGTAGCTCAGCGTTTGTTTGTAAGTTATTTAAAACAAGCTGAGCTGCTTGGGAGACGCCAGAGCATCATAGGATGGACCTCATAGTCACATGGAAATATACTTGAAGTCTGGGCTCACAAAGGAGCAGAGCAGTTTTTTTTCTGTGCATCTGTTATTTTGAATAAATACTGATTTAATAAATGAAATAATTGTTTTATTTTGCAACATTTAATGGAAATATTCTAATCATTAGACTTTTTTTAAATCATAAAAGCTATAATGTTAGTGAAAAATTTTAGTCCTTCACTTTTCATCTAACGTAACTTAGTGGAAAGGTAAGATAACTTTTACCTTGAATGCTTTGATTTCTGGTACAGATGAATTCCAACTCAGAGTTCTCTCTCTCCCCCATGAGGTTTTCTAATGAGTTGTGCTGTGTTGTGAATTTTTGTTGTTTGTTTCTTTCTCCAGAATTTTGTATATTTATTTGGACTTTCTACATTGCATTTAAGAATACAGTGACACATAGATACATAATAGTGGTCATATGTATTCAACAGAATTATAATTCCAAATGATATGTACATTTCTGTCTCAGCTCTACGTTTATTTATTCCTTCTAATGTGATGGGAAACAGCCTTTCTAGGCATGTGATGAAGATGTATTGCTAATGCCATTTATTTTAGTATGTGGGTACTAGTCTCTGGATCACATTCTACATGTATAGAATAATTGTGAAATGGAAGTTAAAAAATGTGATCAGTCACTTTCTTATTGTGCCTTAGGGAGGAAATGAGCAAAGTATCGTGGTTACACGCACTGGTAGCAGTGTTATCAGTTCGTAATGACTCCACGTTAACTCCTTATATTGCTTGTTAACTTTGTAAGGAATCAACGGTTTGTGATAACATGGTTTGATGTAGGTGAGCTTGACTGAAACATCAGAGAACCTCTGGTAGGCCGGCACACAGAGTCACCTTTAAGAGCATCTAAGGAGTGTTCTGAGTGTCAGCAGCTGCTACCATACCAGTGAGCGTCCCAGTTGGGGTCAGTTTGTCAGTCATGGTAATGTGTTCCAACGCATCCTATGCAGAGGATGCCATGCAGTGAGTAGCATACATGGACTGGGGCTCCGAATTCGGTTTGGTCCAGGTTTCTGAATTTTACATTTAGGTATGTGCAGGTTAAACATCTTTGAAATATTTTCTTTCCCCTTATAACCCTGAGCTATCAGAGAGCATATTCTCTCCTGTGTTTTTTGGTTAACTAATTATCTTACTCCACCTGACCATGTGTTTTATTGACAATTGAGTGGCATAATGATGGCATTATGATCTGTTTGACCTCAGGAAATAAAAGATGACTCTCAGGAGGTAGTTTTCTTTTTCTTCTGCAGGTTTAATTAAATGTGGGCTTCCCTCCAAAGACAACACTGGCATGTATGCCTTGTATGCATGTGTTTCCAAAATTAATGTATGTTTGAAAAACCTATCTTTTTTGAGTGAAGATAAACTTCAAAGTACTCTGAATATAAGCAGAGTTGCATTGACAAAGTAGATATGTCAAATTAAAATATAATTAAAGCTTAAGAAAAACTAAGAAGTACTTTCTCAGTTACACTAGCCACATTCCACGACCTCAGTGCCTATTTATCTGTGGTCAGTGGCTGCCATATTAATAGTACAAATGGAACAGTGTGAATATTGTAGATGTGTCTATTGAACAACAATGTACCATAGAGTTTGTGCATACCAATAAAGAATTCCATGTCCTTCTGTGAGAAGGGAGGAGGCAACACAAAATGATGAGTGGTGAAAAGATTTGGACAGCTTTGCAGAAGTGTTCCTAAGAGCTTTTTTTTTTTAATGTTATTGTTGCTTTTTAATTATTCTCCAAAGTAGCAGGTTTCCTTATGTTATGGTATTTTAATACATACTCAGTTTTGATTGAACTCCCCTCTCTCATCTCTCTCTTCTTTCCCAACTTTCTGACCCCATCCTTCCTTGGTCTTCCCTTCTTCCCTATCACCTGTGTTGTTACACATATTACTCCACCTTTTAATGGGCCCCCTTTTGGTTTCTTGGTGTCTACACATACTCTGAATAAGTATACTGTATAAAACTAAGAGACTTGGATCTGCATATAAGAGAAAAAAATGAGATGTTTTTCTGAGACTGAGTCAACTCATTATTTTTCCAGTTCTATCAATGTTTCTACACGTTTCATTTTGTAAAAGTTGAATAAAACTCTATCAGTATATATTTAATGCAGTTTCATTACCTATTCATCCAGCGATAGACAGCTAGTCTGATTCCATTTGGTGCAGTGACTAGAGCAGCAATGACTATGGATGGATAGTATCTGTCATAAGGATGAAGAGTGCTTTGTGTGTGTGTGCACAGTCATAGAGCTTTGTCATATGGTAGTTCTATTTGTAGTTTTTGAGAAATCTCACACTGATTTTCATAGAGGCTTCAACTTTACCCTTCCACTGACAGAGAATGACATTCTTGTCGCCAGAATTTTTTTTATCAGTTGTTTTCTTGATGATAGTCACTTTGCTAGGGTGAAGTGGAACTTCAGAGTAGCTTTAATTTGCATTTCCTTGATGGCTAAGGATATTCAACACTTAAAAATATTGCTGATTTGCATTTCTTCTTTTGAGAACTCTGTTTAGATCTGTAGTCTGTGATCATATGTTTCAAGCCAAAATTATTTGGTAGGCTGTGTGTATGTATTCACCGTGAACTGTGGCTTTGAGAAGTTCTTCGTTTTACCAAATATTGGTTCTGTTTGTATGCTTTGTAATACCTAATTTTTTTGTGAAGCCATTTAAGAATACTATTTTGGACAGGCTGATTTGGAGGTGATGCATATGTTAAATTGCATATGTTCATGTAAGAATTTTTTAGTAGACAAAGTAGGATTTCCGTGAGACTTAGAAATCATGGAGTAATACTTTTACTTGAACTTGTTCTGCTCAATTGTTCCTAGAGTGTTGCGTTCTACCCACACTGAGTATGACCTGAAGGATGAATGAATGGCCTTAGAGCCATCGAGTGACCCAAGAATGTTTAATCTAGTAGGAAGGGAAGAAAGAAAGCTGAGAGCCTATTTTCCCATTTTCAGATGCTTGAATTGAAGCAAGGCAAATCTAGAGACAACTGGGGCCAGTGGGAAGCTTTGGAAAAGTAGACCTTAAGTTAACACTGTTAGGGCTCATTATCCTCCAGTAAGAAAGGCTTATTAAAGAGGCATGGTGAGTATTTTTCAGAGAATGCACATAGGAGAGTCAACTACTGGATATACTAATGGATTTTGTCCTGTTGTTGGAACTGCAGTACTACCATACTAATTGAGACATCAGTTGGAAATCACTGTCCTTGTTCGTTGTTTTTGTTTGGTGGTTAACAAAACCTAGTACCTGAGTCTCAGATTCTTTAAAGGGTCTTTCTAGGTCTGAATTATGGTAAATGAGTGACATTTATCTACTGTGACCAAAGAGTCCTTCTAGGAAGTGCATTTGGTCCAAGTTTTGACTTTAGTATCTTTCACCTGGAATATTGCATGGCTTGCTAGCTGTTCTCGCTTCAGCCTAGTTCACTCCCTGCCACCTGCCTTCATTGCGATCCATCTTAACCAAAATCCAGACATGATAGTATTCAGCTGCTTAAAACATTTTAATAACATCTTATTTTCTACCAGGATAAAGTACAGCTGTTTTTCATGTCACCCAAAGCCCTGCACTGTTGGGCATCTTCCATTTTTTTTCCACTTTTTATTTCTACCAATAGGTGCTTCTCTAGAGAATGCCTCTGCCATACTCTTCTTGTCTCTACCATATATTTGACTTTGTTGTTGTTGTGAATACCTCTTCCACTTTAAAGAGATTTTGTCTACCTCAAAGGCCCTCAAAATCCTACTCTGTCTGTCCCTTGGTATAATTCTGCAACCCACTCTCCTCCAGTCACACACAGCTAGCTCAGGTTCTTTCTTGAGAGATAATCTTAGTTGGACTTCACAGACCTTTGTCAAGCTCCTTCTTTTGCCTGGGTATTTTTCCTCCTCATTGTTCCATCTACAGAAGTCCTTCTAGTCCCAGTTGTCAGGTCAGCTTCCTTAGGGACTCTTTCCCTAGTACTTAGATTAGATTAAGATATTTCCTTGATAAATGATTGCATAACATCCTCGAATTTTCTCTTGGAAATTATTCCTCAGTTATGATTATAGAGCTTATAGAGCTTTTTGAGTATTAATTCCCTATCTTTCTTTATGGAGTTTTTAAATTTTAGTTTTATCTATTTTTTCATCGATGAGAATTTTGTCTGCATGTATGTATGTATACCACACACAGGCATTGCCAGAAGAGAGTATTGGATCCTCTGGAACTAATGTGCTACCATGTGGGTTCTGGGAATTGAACCTAGTTCCTCTGCAAGAGCAAAAAGTGCTCTTAATCTCTGAGCTATCTCTCCAGCCTCTCTTCATAGAATTTAAACTGTGTGAGATCAAGAGGTTGGTCTACCTTGACATAATCCTAAACTCAGTGCCTGCTGCATAGGAACTTAACATATTTGAGTGAATGAATGAATGAATGAGAAGCAAAGGCTTTCCTGATTCCCTCCTAAAGCCTCTTATAAAGTATGTCTTGTATTTCCTTGTATTCTGTTTGTGAGCTGTATGTGAAATGGGTGTGGTAGGTCTTATTTCTTATTTTTGTGTTACCACAGCTAGGGATGTTGTTCTTTATAAGAACCCTGGTCATCTTTACATTTCTGCCAGTATTTCCTCCCAATATGCAGAATAATTTTTAAATTTTTTAAATTGTAACAATTTTTATTACCACATCTTTGTCTGCTTCAAAATATTGACATGACAGACATTGGTATTGTTATCCCTTCTGAAAGACATACTTTAAAAACTTACTGCACACATACGAGTTCATAAAGGTCCATTCATCAGTAAGCTGTATTGGACCTACATGGGCTTATATCATTTTAATTTCTTGGAAGGAAAATGCAATGCTTTTTCTTGACCAAATATTAAAAGTAATTTTACATCAATGAAAATAATAGAAAAGTAATTTAGTGTGTAGGATTTTTTTCTCCCTCTCCCTAGCAACACCTGCATTTCTTAAATCACAGTATTTTTGTAAAATAATCATATATTATGATTATTTTAAATAATCACATAAAAATAATGGTTTTGTAAAATAACCATTAAGTTATAATGTATATACCCTAAATTCATTTTATCTTATATGTAATTCAGCGGTCTTTAGTAACACTGTAATTATAAAATTATTTCTACAATGTAGTTTATTTTTAAAATAAAAAGAATGTAAGTTTGAACATTTTAAGGATTAAGTAATAGGACATATTTTGTTTCCTTTAAATCCAGTCATCCCCTTGGCTTATTACAATTTCCTTGTTGACATTTTGTTTGGTAGTGCTGGTGGAACATGGAAAGGACTATTCCCTCCTGCCTACTGACTGGGGCTAAAGTGGTTTGTTACCATTTGAGGTGTGGTATCAGAAAGGACAAGTCAGAAGTGGGACTGGAAATAAAAGAAAAGTGTAGTGGGACTGAAGGACAGATGGAGAAGGGGAAGGAAGTTGAGAGATGGCCGGCATCGTGGAAAAGCTGTCAGCATTCTAAGAAAATGCGAAGTACTTTATGAAATTTCTGAGTCAGGGAACTTATTTGTTAAAATCTGAGAATGAAAAAAAAAAAAAAACCAACCCATACCTATTGGGCCAGCCTTGATGAATAGCGTGGCCTTCTGCCTCAAGAACGACTTCTTCTCATTCGTCATCTTTTTACCCACTCTTTCTGAGTTTTAATGTTCACCCTATCTGGTGCGTGCATCCAGTCTGTTGGGCGATGTGTCTACCATGTTGTGGAATGAGTAATGGTAGCGTGTTGCTGGTGTTTTCAGAGCCCACAGGAGAGGTGGCATCATTTGCCTTAGGGAACTTCTACTCAAAAGGTCCTCAAACAGTGAATGATTCATGCACTGTGAGCAGAAGTAGGGAAGTTGGATTCCAAACTGCAGGTAAAGTCCAGAAACTGTATTAGCCCTTAGCCATTGCTATCAAAGCAGACAAGCTGAGTCATGACTTCCATTTTTATGTTAGCTTCCTAACAAGTTACTGTCAGATCTGATGGCAGATTAGTAAATTGAGTTTTCTCAAAAAAAAAAAAAATGCACTTGATTTTAATGTCGTAGAGTATTAGTGCCTGAGGCACCTTTGTCTGTCTTAGCATTTGGGATACAGTTTATGAAGCAATAGGTGCACAGTCCTCATACTAGAGAGGCCTTACGTAGATATGTTCCATATCTCTGTCCCATGTAATTGTCTTTTTTGAATATTTAATAATTAATGTAAAGGGGCCATTTCAGTAGAGGAGACATGGAGTGGGTAAGAGTTTGCATATTTTGGTAAGTGAATGAATGCATTGTGGATGAGTGGTTATCCTTTGTTTCACTTTCTTGAAAATTTTAAGCAGCCATTATTGAATGTTACAAGTAAAAGGTGGAATGTTTGTAACAATTTATGCACAAAATCGTGCATGGAGGGAGCTGGAGAAATGGCTCAGTGGTTAAGATTGATTTACAGCACTCATGTGGGATAGCTCACAACTGCCTGTAACTCCAGTTGCAGGGGGGATCAACACCTCTGGTTTCCTGGGGCACATACCCATAGGCAGACACCCACACACAGAGACACACATATGTACACATGCTTTTAAATCCATGGAGTATTAAATCTCAGAGGTCGCTTTGCAAGTGCTGCTGCTTTTCATTACACTGGAAACTTATCATAAATTTAAAATGGACTTTGAGCTTGGAACATAGTAAGTGCTCAGTAAACATGGCATGTGATCAGACTGCCTTTAAGATAAGCTGAAGTTATTACTGGACATTTTACTGACTCTTACTCTCTGTTTCTTCTAGGTTTGTGTATGTGTGTGTTTATGTCTACATACTTGTTTGTGTGTATATGTGTACATGTGCTCATGGAAACCAGAGATTGAAACCTGGTGTGTTCTTCATTCTCTCTTCATCTCATATTTGAGACAGGGTTTCTTACTGAACCTGGAACTTGCTGATTGGTTGGACTTGCTGGCCAGCAGTCCTTTCTCTGCCTCTCTAGTACAGGAATTAAGTGCATGTTGTCACAGCTGGCCAGCATTTATGGCATGGATTAGAACTCAGATATCTTAATGCTTTTGTAACAAGCACCTTTCTGGTAGCCTGTGCTATCTCACCATCCCTTCCTTCAAATTTTACATAATTTTTTTTACTTCAGACAAAGAAAAAATGATTTATTTCATTTTAGTAAATATGAAAAAGCAAGCAAGCAGACACTGAGCTTGCATCTTAGACCATGTTTTGAAACTGAAACTTCTACAGCTAAAAACAATTCACAAGTATATGTTGTAAACTTGTTCCACAAGTTTAACATTTAGTTTGTAGTGAAAACTTAAAAGGCATTAATCTATTATTTGACATTTTTCTATTAAGAAGCAAAGGATAAAAACATCATGTTATACATAACTAATTTATGGCAGTTTCCTTTCCCACAAAACTTTCCTCTCACGCCTATGTTCAGGTCAGAGGTAGAAATTAAGTCACTCTAAGATCATATATGTTTGAGAGTTTTGAAATGGAAACTTGATAGTAAGGGAAAATTCAGTGTTTGATGGTGAGCTCTTTGTAGCAAGCAGTTTTATAGTTGAACCTTGTATTACTTCAAATTAGTGAAGAACATATGCTAAGATTTTCACCAGAGTTCATCTGACACAAGTCTCTTCCAGCCACACAGAAATGCCTGTAATGTGAAGGACAAGCTTTTTGTTCTTCATTTGCTAAAGCTACTTGAAAGAATTCCAAAGACCGAATTTGAATCTAGGCTTTTCACATGTATTTACTTGGGGATGATGTTCATGTTTTGAGGGTGTGTATTCATATATGTGAGTGTCCCTCAATCAAATACTTCTGTGCTACTTATTTTTAATTTTACCAATATTACAAAACTTAATGTCAGTTATTGCTTATTCTCTTTGGAAATCACTCAAGAGTGAAAAGATTTTCCAGTATTAATGATTCTTCTAAAGAAAAATAATTTAAAATTGTAGGTTTTAGGTTTTTTTTTTTTTTTGGTTGTATTTAAAAGAAGTACATGTAAGTCCTTCAACCTCATTTGCATATTGTTTAATTAAGCATGCAACTGTTCATGACAAATACAAACATAGACCCTTTTACACTTCCAGGAGAGAGAGAGAACATGGAATTAGAAATAACCTTTTGGTGTTTATGATAATAAACACCAAAGAAGAATTTAAAAATAAATACTTGTAGGGAATACTTAAATGAATTTTTTTTTCCCTGTTGGTGGCATAGAGAAAGGGAAGTAGTATGGAGAAATAGGTGGGATGGGTTGGTCTTGATTTTCAGTACTAGCAGATGTTTGGTTAGAGTGTTCTCTTAGCCTAAGAATGAAATCTGACAGCTAGTGCTGATGTAGGGAGGACCTTCCATGAGCACAGAGATGATATGTACTGCAGATGCCTGGTTGTTCTAAGCATTGTGGACCCAGTGACCCTGGTCATCTCATGTAGTTATCTACCATTGTGGGTTTTATTTGGAAATCTGCAGACCCCCAAATGCTATTTTGCATGTAAAGTTAGAGGACATATTAGGAAAAGCTATTCTGACTGAGTAGAAAACAAATAATTGTATTTTGTTTCTGATCTTCATTTATAGCACCAGCAACAAGTGGTGCAGGCTGTGGAACGGGCCAAGCAGGTGACCATGGCAGAACTGAACGCCATCATTGGGGTACGTGGCCTTTCCATTTTAGCTCTGATCTTAGTGTTTGTCCTTAGCTTTCTTGCTTTTCTCTTTTTAAATTTGGTTCCACCAAAGGGCAGAAAGTAGTAGATGACCACAGTAAATTAAGTTCTTGCCCTTCAGTCTCCTGAGGCATTTGTTAGCTGCTCAGACGCTTTGGACCACAGTTTACTAATTAAGTTGGCTCCTGAAAACTCCCCTGAGGAGACTGGACAGCTCTTTCTCATATTTCTTTATTGTGCCATTGGTTTCTGTTGCTAAACTAGACAGGAAAAAAAGATACAGGCTGTTCTGATGTTAAAGTGACCTAATTCCTTTTTATCTTTCCACAAATGATTTAAATTGTGGTAACTTTTAGTAAAATACATATTTTTATATCTCCCCTCCTAGTCTTTCTCCTTTGTGATGGATGGTTATATAGGCTAGTGTCCATTTGTAGGAGAAATAGTAGATGAACTAAAAAAGTCAGTGGCCCAGTTAGAAAGCCCTCATTGGCTATAGTGACTGGTCTTTTCTAGAACCTGCTGGATCCATAGGGTTAGGCATTCACTCCAGCTCCAAATGTAATAGCTAATAAAACTTAGAAATACTAACAAAGGGGAGAACTCTTGCTTGTAACAGTCCAATACTGACTTACCAGTTTATGTAGAAGTACAAGCAACACTTTGCCACCTTCTAAAGAATACTCCACTTCCTTCTTTCTATTCCCTCCCAAATGCTTTCTTTTGTGTATAAACTATACACAAAAGTCTTTTCTCATTTTTCTTCACAGTGTATCAAACACACTTTGAAATGCTAATTATTCCATTTACTTTCATTAAAATTCAAATTGCCAAGTGAAGATACGAACAAGGGTTGCCTGATAATCAATCTGAAGTGAAGATACTGCTTCAATTATGCCACTGTCTTTTAACATCAGGACTCAGGGATCACTGCACTGGTGTGGGTAGCAGAGTCTGATTGTAGCTTGTTCTTTAATGGACTATTTGAAGGTCTATTTAGTGTCTCTCTGACCACCAGGGGGAAAAAAGGTAGTAAATTAGCAGACATCTTAAATGGAAAAGAGTAAGAAAGGTACACCTTGGAAGGAGAGGCTGAATCAGAAAGGCCCTAGAGACCCAGGAGGAACCTTTGTCATGCATTTGTTATGCTAGGTGGGGGACTGGGGTGGGAGGTGGGGGGCAGTGAAGAGAATATACCTTTCATGACTACTTTTTCTTTCTTAAAATCCCAGAAAATAGCAGTATATAATTTTTTTAAGTTAAGAGAGCTCAGTTTTTAAACTTATTCTTATGTGTATTTAGCAGTTCTGCTTGCATGAATCTTCCCCCCCCCCCCCCCCGCTTGTTTTTGTGGTCACGTGGGATAGTTTGTGTTTGATTTTTGTTTTTACATTATCTCTTACAGGTCAGACATGGTAGAACCTACCGACAGTTGTTACTCTGTATAGTATAGTGTTTGTAGTGACATTGTACAGTGTGCTGCCTTATGGGGAAACTCGCAGGGTCATTTCATGAGTGGTTAAAACACAGGCAGTGATTCTTGCTCACATCTGATTAGTACCTGATTCTAGGAAAACAATGCATTTTTGTTGTTTGATTTTGCTTTTCTAGTTTCTAGTGATCAACTGTATACTAGAAAATTAAGCTATATCAGACTTAACATTGTTTTGGATGTTGCTTAAAATAAGTACAGAGAGAAAATTAAATAATTTCTCTTACCTTTATCACTGCACTTATTTTTTTTAATGCTGTTTTATGTTACTTCATTTTTACATACTTTGTTTTGAATGGGATAACACATTGCCCTTTCTCAGAGAAACTATAAGTTGTAGCTGTTACTAATAGATATATTGTCTATGTAAATTTAATTATTAAAATCTAGTTTAATTTTGCAATCACAAAGCTTATGTGGGGAAAAAAAACAAAACTAATTCTGTAAAGCTGCATGCTCTCAAAGTAGCATGTGTTGATATTGGTGGATCTTGTGGAGTTAACTATTTGTATTTCGACAGAGAATGGAGTTAAAATCATGTAATCTTGACTATTCTGAAAAAAATAGATTTTATAGAAATAGGAAGTAAATGCAGCCGTTCTGGGTAGCCACAAACTGAGAAGGAACCTGGTTATAAACCCTCTTGATGATTTCTGGGGCTGAGGTTCTTTTTGTTTTTTTTTAAAGCATGATGATAGTCTTGTATTGGTAATTTTCAAGGGGTTTATATAGGATTGTGTGATTTTTTTTTTTAAATGCACCCACTGTTCTTTGTTAAGAAGTAGTAGCGTGAAAACTTTTTTTTTAAGAAAAAAATTTATTTATATTTGGAGGGCGGATGGTATACTTGTGCCATGGCATTCATTGTGTAGGTTAGAAGGCAGCTTTGTGAGTCAGTTCTTTCCCTCTACCATGTGGATCCTAGGAACTGACCTCAGTTTCTAAGCCTTGGTAACAAGAGCCTTTATTTGCTAAGCTATCTCATCTCTCCAGGAAATGGTAGCATTTTGATTTACTACCAAAATGATGACAGATCTCGGGTTTAGATATTTCTTACTTAGATTTTAGAACAGAATTGGCAGTGATTTTCTACATTGAGGGAATGACAGCATTTTATCTAGGAGGAACAGACCCAGCTATGCCACTGCAGACCTTCAATTATTTATCCCTGCACATGCACCTGTTTCATGTGTATGCACACCATCCAGACAAGAGGGAATGTTCCCAGATTTAATGAAATCTGATGAAGCACCTTTTAACTTTGCAATATTATTCTACTTTCATTGGTAAATGAGCCAAACCAGTGATCCATGCAGTTTAAATGCAAAATGCTGAAATGAGCCTGAAACCTGGAGAGGTGACTGTTCTCTTGACAATAAGCTAGTTGTGTTTAATGGAATGAAACACAGTTATAATGATTTCTTCACAGGTCATGTTCAGTTTAAAAGTGTTGATGGATTGAAATAAGTTAAATATTATTTTGTCTTTTATTTATAAGAAAACCAGGAAATTTTCTTTTTTGTTTTTGTTTACAGTTACTGTCTTGATTTTGATTTCATGTTCCCTTGAGGCGTTCCTTGAGCTACCCGAAATGGGCTGGGGGGAATGTCATGTATGTAGTTTGATCCTGTTTCCTACTAACCACCATGTTTTTAAATGAGAATCTCTGTGAGATTGTGCTGTTGGAATAACACACAAATTACAGTTTTAAATCAGTAATATGATCTAATTAGAAATGATGTTTTCATTTCCTGCATTATTAAATTGAGTCATCTGACTATCTTAAAAAGCTTCTTAAATCCATTACACTATATAATCAGTGCATGCTGTGTGAATGTGGTTATTCTTAATAGAGGAGGCTAACTTAGACTCAGAAGAATTTCAACAGACTACTATTAAGAAAAAGTTTGTTAATGTGAACATTAGAAAAAGGTTCAACTTATGAAAATAGAAAATGTATTTTAAAAATTTCTCCTCTTTTCTCTCCTAATTTTTAAGGGGTAAATGATATAACAGTAAGCATTAAAATATGCCATCCCAGTAACCTTTATGAACAGGTATGCCATGGTGTTGCAGAAAATGCAGTTTAGCACTAGAAACGCTGAACCTCAATTTTTAGCAGTGACATTTTAATGATAGGAAGTCTGCAAAATTATTTGCCATCAATTGTGAAGGCAATAACAAGCCTTGGTGGTTTTTCACACTTTCTGTGTTAAGTGCTTTCAGAATGACAGCGTAAACTGTGTTAGAGAACTCCAAGGAAGGAAAACTGATTAAAATGTTCATGCTTGAATGGTGCTGATGGAATAGTTCATTTGGACTTTCTCTACCTCCTGCAGCTCAAGCTGAAATATTAAAATTCAGTGGATTTAAATCTCTCTCCTCTCAGCTCAGGAAAAAAACATTACATTTTAATAGGTTTTAAACCCATAATTCATTGGGTTTGGAGCAGCACTATTAAATCTATTTAAATATTACTTGTATTACTAAGGAAATTATTTAAATGCTTTTGCCTTTTACTATCCTATGTGTTTGAATTATTTTTTTAAAAAGGCAATATTTACTGTTGTTATTTTCTGCCTTAACACTTTTGTTTTATTGTCCTTGTCATATGATTGACCCTTATTGAGATATAAATGTGTGTGTTTATTTTTCTACTGACCTTTACAGTTTGTGTGTTTGTGTGTCTGTGTACAAATATGCATGTGTTTATTCCTGATTGACATTCTGGGCGAGAGACTTAATGTATGACAATTTAGAAAATACTTTCCTCCTTTTCCCTTGTAGATTTCAAAATACCATTTTAAGTTTCAAATGCATTTGGATGAAATGTTGCAATAATTTCCCATAGGTCTTTTAAAATAAGTCATTAGACAAAAACCTTAAGGGCATAAGTGTGTAGGGTATGTAAATCAAGTGTGTGCAGCTGGTTCAGCAATTAAGAGCAAGAACTGTTCTTGTAGGGAACCTGAGTTTGGCATCCTAGCACCACCCACAGTGGGCAGCTAACAACTACCTCAGGATAATCTGATGCCTCTGGTGTAACAAGTCTGCACTCTAACCTAAACTTACATGTACACCTCCAGATATACATAGTTAAAATTAAATCTTTAAAAAAGTGCATGGGTGGTATTCCTTCACATCTATAAGAATTGTGTAATGTATACCTCAATGGGTACATAAATTAGTAAGATAAGCCTTGGAATAAAATGAGAGAGACAGTTTACTTTTTTAACAAAAGCCAAAACATAGTAAGTATCCAAGAACAGTTTTCCCATTCCTTTATGTTCAGTAACAGGCCATCAGAGGTCTTGTTGATTTGTTCTGCTGTTATCCTCTATTAGTCTTGACTATCCCACACTATCGAAGTCGTCCTTCCTGGGTCCATTTTATTCCCTTTACATTTTTCTGTAGATGTTGCTGCTAAAAACTGTGTGCCACAGCTTGAAGGTGCCAGATTAGGAGGGCTTGCTTCCCTCTATTGCTCTGTAAAAAAATTTACCCTTCACAGGGTCCCCACAGGTTTGCACTCAGTTGCCCACTATAGCCATAAGAATACCACTCTCTTTTCCTTAATTCCTTTTCCTAAGCATCAACACCTGGTTAGGATTGTTTAAAGAGTACAGCAGCTAAGTGCCAGCCCTTCCTTTACTATTTCTACCATCCTCAGGATTTGACTTAATAGGCTTCTTTTGTGAAGGGGCTTTGTCATGTAGGAAGGTTATTGGGGTCACATGTTACAATTGTGACTTCTTTTCTGATGTCTGGTGAATGGTCTTTGAAAGCTTAGCATTTACAGCTCTCATTACTTTTAAAATGTAAGCAAACCTTATGGACAGTTATCTTGTTTTCTCAGAGATTGCTATTTCAATTTGGTTATTGTCTTCACTGAACAACTTGCCTTTAATACCAGCACTTGGGAGGCAGAGGCAGGCAGATCTCTGTGAGTTCAAGGCCAGCCTGCTCTACAGAGTGAGTTCCAGGATAGCCAGAGTTAAAACAGAGAAACCTTGTCTCAAAAATAAAACAAAACAAAAAGAAGCTTTGGAGAATAAAACTTCTTAAACTCTTTGTAGTTGTAACTCCTTTCATATTTATGCAGCTCTGGATATATAGATATACAAATAAAGCATTTGCTGATAGTAAATCATAGAGAAATTTATTATAAAACAGTTCTTTGGTGTGTGTATATAGTTTATATGTGTGTGCATTATATGTGTGTGTGTGTATGTGTATACCAATTAGTATGATTAAAGCAAATTTGCATACTAATGAGATAAATGTGCTATCTTTACAAAAAGAAATATTGGCTGAATATTTGATACTGTAAGACGTAGGGCAAGTTCAGAGGTTTTCAGAGTTGGTCAGAATTCTGATTCTATAATCCTCAGTGCTCACCACTCCATTTCACATAAATACTAGAACAAAATGATTCAGAAACTTTTGGGAAGTCTGTGCTAATTCCAAGCCAGAGTTCACTTAGATTATTTGTGCACTCCAGCCAGCAACTCTAAATAGCAAATATTAAAATCAAGTATTCTAACATAGTACAATCCAAAGATATTTTTCATAAAGAATATTAGGAAAATATTTAAAATCTTCATTTTTCTAAATTAGACCATTGTATTTCTATAAGAGCAGAACACTTTCTATATACAATAACACTGTAATTTGTAGCATATAGTAGTCTCAAGTATGAGCTTAAGTGTTTCAGGTGGTCTTTACTGGTGTTGTATGACTTGATATGTTCAAAACCAAGGCTGCAGTGCAATTCCATACCATAACGTGGGTGAGCACCACCAGAAACACCTCAGGTTCATAATGCATTTTAATTTTTGGTCATTGCATTCAGAAGTATTTTACTATCGCCAGTTTCTTCTTGGTCTCTTAAGGATTAAGAAGTTTGGTTATTGATGATGCTGTGGGAGAGACCACTGTGCAGCTGTCCCTGGGCTTTTGCACAGACAGGGCTCTGTTTACATATGTTCACAGAGCTGTGGCAACTCTTAAAACTAAAGCAGTTTTGCATCAAGTTCCTCTTTATGTTGATTCCCTGCTCCTTTTTTTTCCCTGTAGAAAGGAGTTGCAGTATTGAGTGATGTAGTCATAATCCAATCTTTGTGCTGCAGTTTGCTGAGACTCTTAAGAGGCTGTGATTTCCCTCTCTCATAACAAAGGCTCTCATATATTTAAATAATTTTCAGCTCAATTTTCACTTCAGAGCTCAAAAAATTTCTAGGTTAGGGGTATGATTTCTGATTCGTTGCTTGTGATGTGTATTACATTAATTTCTATGAGAAAGCTCCTCTGGAAGAAATTTCTAGAAGCCAGCCAATTTACCTCCTCCCTCAAACTGTTGCTAACCTGAAGTACTCCTTTATTCTTCCCATTTAAGGGGACCTTTCTTTATCCCCTTCAACCAATAGCTGCACATGTACAGCTCACTTTGAAGTGAGCACAGTGTCACCAGAATTGTAGAATGTATCTAGCTGGGGTATTTGATGAAGCATGAGGACTCTGGATTTCCTAGGCTGAGCTTGGCAAACTGTGTGGACTGGGTTCACCATTAAACAGAGAAAGCTGGTTTACTCAAATTAGCTTTTAAGTTGGCAGTTTAGGATTTTTATCTCTTTATTATTATTTTTGTCCTCCACTACTCTCTCTCTGGTAACCTCTCAGTGTATTTCTCCACTCAGCATCACCAGCCGCCATTCAGAGGCCTTATTTCTTGTGGGCTCAGCCTGACTTTTGTATCCCTCAAAAAGTTGAGAGAGCAGGGCAAACATGGGCTCTAAGGGAGACATACTTACCTGAAACAAGCAACTAAAATGATACTGGTTATACATGCTCTTAGGACTTAAGGAAAGCAGTAAGAACTTTTAATCTGTATACTTGAACTGTGAAGAATCAATTTTAGGTTCCTTCTACCCAAAAGTGCATTTGTGGTCATAATGCTGTCTTAAAGACTTTTGCAAAAAGATGAGAATAAGTCAGTTGCCACTTTTCCTCTTTGTTAATTCAGCAATTGTTCTAGTGCCTTCACAACACCTTGTACAGTATTTTCATTTTGAATATTTTAAAATCTTTCTTGACGTGTTTTGAAGTGAATCCTAAAATTATACTTTATTTAGGTCTTAGCAGTTATAAAGTTTTCTGGTTTTGCATTTTACTGCACAAATCTACTTTTAACAATTTTGATATTTTAATTTCCTTTTTAAAAAGATGCTTAATTTTTAATTTTTAAAGGGTTAGCTGTTTTATTTTATGTCTAGGAGCATTTTGCTTATCCGTTTGTCTATGCCTAGTGCCTACTGAAGTTAGAAGAGAGCATTCATATCCTCTTGAGTTGGAGTTATGGGTGCTGGTGAGCCACCATGTGGGTGCTGGGAATTGAACCTGGGTCTGCTGCAAGGATAATGAATGCGCTTAACCACCGATTAATTTTTCTAGCCCCACACAATGTAATTTCAATAAAAAAATGTTTGGAAGGCTAGTAAAGAAAAATAGAAGATAAAAATGAGGCTGTAAATATTAACCAGAATTAACAAGAATACTCATCTATTCTTTATATGTTCGTAGATACAGTTTTAGATGCCTGAAATTATGAATTCAGAAATATATGCCCATTAATAATATTTGATGTTCTTATAAGCTGGATTTGTTGAGGTGTAGTTTAACTACAAGTAGTCCTATTTAGTGTACTTGTATGAATTTTGACAGCTGAACATAGTTGTAGACTACCACCCTAGTTAAGGAGCAAGTTCTCCCCGACTCTTCCTTTTTTCTTGTAGAGAGTTTCTTTCTCTGTTGCAGCCTATCTGGAATAAAAGCTGTTTTCTCTCAAAATGAGCTTGTTGGAGAATGTACTGTAAGTGGAGTTGTTATATAGCCTTTGAATGCCTCTTCCTTGAACATAAGACCTTTGAGACTTGACCATGTAGTTGCCCTTGTCAATAGCTAGGTCTTGTGTATTGCTGAATGATATTCCATTGTAAGTGTAGACCAGTCTGCCTGTTCATTCGCTTCGCAAAGGACAAAGGGATTATCTTCACTTTTGACTGATTGTGAATAGTACTACAAGAAATATTCATATCCGCAATTTGAAAGCGAATGTTACTTTTCTTCTGGTGATTACCTAAAAGTGAGAATGCTGAGTAAATGATATGCTGAGTGTGTCTCATTTTATAAGTGCTACACTGTTTTCCACAGCGACCTTGCTGTTCTGCAGTCTTGCTGATGCATCTAGAGAGCCCTTGTTCTTCCTCCTCACCAGCACTTGGGATCACAGCTCTTTCAGGTGGTGGTACTGTGCTTTTCTATTTTGGTTTTTCATAGAAATTAATGGTGTTGTCTTTTTATGTAGCTTGCTATCTCTGTATCATCTTCAAAAAGAGTCTGATGAAATCTTCATCTTTTCTCCTTGTCATTTATAAGTTTTGGTCATCTTTTAACATTCTAGATATAAACATTTTATGTATTTGTCACATATGTTCACTGATTCTATAGCTCTTCTTATTTTAACTGTGTCTTTTGAAGAGGACACATGTCTGTTTGTTTTTTGAGACAGACTCTTGCTAGTCCAGAGGAGCCTCAAATGTGCATCCACCTTTCTCAGCTTTTGTTTAAGTGGTGTCTATTTTGATTCTTAACTTTCCTGCCGTCAGTCAGTGCAGCTTCCATTTGCCTCTGGTCCAAGATACTTTCTTTCCCAGCTGGTCCTGATTCAGTGTAGTTTTTTGTTTGTTTGTATTTGTTTTTCTGTATTTTAATTTGCAGACCAAGGCTTCAGTGATCTTTGTCTAAAACATAAATCAAATTTCATTGCTCCTTTGTTGAAAACTTTCTGGTTATTGGCGATTTTTGCTTAGGAAATATCAATTTCCCACATGGCCTACAGACTTAACATAACACCCAACTCTTCATTTAACTGTTCTTAAGCCAGCACTGGGCGCTGGTATCATTGTTCCCAACATGTTCTTGATTAGGTTTGTGTAGCAGCTCCTTTGTCCTCCAAAGTGCCCTTTTTCATGTCTGATGATGCTTTCTTAGTGCTTTTCTTAAATGTTCATTCAGATAGCCTCACCTCGGGAAGGACCTTCCTGGCTGACAAGTATTATATGAACTGTTATTTGACATTTTTTTCCTCTACAGTGCTGAGCCCAGGTAGGGAGGAAATGTATTTATGTTGATTATTTCTCTAGACTTACTGTGTTTCTAGGCTTTTATTTTTTACCTCACAATCAGTGACTGTAAAAAGAACAGGTATTGGATGTTTGTGGTAAGCATTCACATGTGTTTTGTGTAATTTTTTACATTAGCCCTATGTGGAAATAGTCTTATAACTTTACAATAATGAACTCCAGCTTAGAATTGAGAAGTAACTTCTGTGAGGAGTCATACAAGAGGAAGTAGCAAAAATGAGATCTCTGCTTCTACTGAGTTTGTCAGAATGCACTCATTCCTAGTTTGTTCTCTTTACTTCCTTCTTTTACACTGACAGCATATTGTCTTTAGCTTCAAATACACTATTAAGGTTGTTCAGGGCTCAGGGGTGGAGGGAAAGGAAATGAGTGTGCCTGATGTGCATACTAATTGGTTACCCTGAATTACCTGATTTATATGACTTTTGTAGATTGGTAGCATTATGTTAATTCATACCATGCTTCTTGTCTACTGATATTATTCTTATGTATGACAATGAAAAGTTGTAATAAATATAAATACCACCACTAAAAAGATGAAGGTTTTCTGTCTTTAGTTACAAAGGTTCTCTTAATGCAAGCACTGTTTGAACCTGTGCTTCCAAGGATAGGACTATGTAGCAACAACAAAAACCAAAAATGAAATAGTAAAATATATACATATATGTATATATCTTTAGAAGTTTAAGGGTTCATAGCAGAATTGTTCAAAACTTGCTAATCAAGAGTTTACAATGAATTTATGGCTAAATATTGTCCAGGGACTTCAAGGTAGAAGGGTTTATTGAGGACTGTTGCAGTTTCTCTTTTTCATGGCACACTGCCACAGCCCTCATCCAAGTGTCACCCTGTTTTGATATGAGCTCCTGATTCTTTCTAGCTAGTTTCCTGTCATTCATTCTTATTGCTTTCAATCTATCCTCTGCATAATATTCTGAACTTCTAAAAAATTAAGTGCTTTTGTGTCCTATCTTAAGATAGTCTTTTTAGGCTATGTTTAGGAAGGATTGTTTTTCAGCCAAAATTCTAGTTGCTTTTTCAGTGGTATCAGGACTATGAGCACTGTTGGTTATGTGTTAAATACGCATTGTCCCCAGTCTCTAGCTTTTCTTCTCTTTTATGTAAGGAACAGAATCCTTTTCATTTCAATTGAGTAATAAAGACCATCAGTCCTTTCTCATACTCTGAGCTGCCTATGACCCATTTAAGACATTTTATCTTTAATATTTAAAATACTCAGGTATTTAAGGGTTGGGTTAATGTTAAGAACACTTCTTGCTCTTGCAGAGGACCTGAGTTCAGTTCTCAGTTCTTACATCATGGTTCACACCCCTGTAACTCTGGTTCCAGGGGATCCTCCACCCTCTCCTGGCCTCTATCTGTTCATGAGTACATACATGCAGCCTAACACTCACACACAAAATAAAAATAAATCTTTAAACTACTCAGACATATATCTACTATGTCAGAAGAGTAAGCAGATCAGAGAGAGAATGGTAGATGCCAACAGCTAATACTAAGGGCATTTAGTTGTTCTTATGAAGAAAATGGAACTTTGATTCCTGTTTTAATCTGCAGAAGTCAATTCTACAGGCAAAAAAAAAAATCCTTTAAAATTTCAAAAAATTTCTCATACTATTTTGTCTGAGGTTGGTTAAGTGGGTCAAAGAAAGCTCAAACTATGAGAAAACGATTAATAGTATTTATTACTCATTAAAACAAACAAGCAAACACAACCATTTCTTCAGAAGACACCATAAGAGGAAATGAGACAAGCCAGTAACTAGGAAAAGGCATTTGTAGCACATAACCAGTTACAAAGCAACTAACAGCTGTGTGGTGGCACAGACCTTTATGCCAGCACTTCTAAGGAAAATGCAGTCTGATCTCTGAGAGTTCAAGGCCAGTCTGGACTACATAGTGAGTACTAGAACATCTAGAGCTATGTACCAGAGAGATGTTGTCACACACAAAAAAAAAAAAATCACCCCCCCCCCAAAAAAAAAAAAGAAAACAAAAAACATAACACCAGAACCAGAGCTGGCATGATGGCTCATCCAGTAAAGTTGCTTGCTGACCAGCCCAGTGACCTGAGTTCAATCTCTGTGGCCCACATGGTAGGAGAAAACTAACTCCTGTAGTTTTATATATATATATATATATATATATATATATATATATATACACACACACACATATATATACACTCCAGTATATATACTGTGGCAGGTGTATGCATGTATGTGTGTGTGTGTATGTATAAAATACATGAGGTTAATCCAGTGCCCATTATCAGTCTTTCTGTTAAGGATTTTATTAAATAAAGATACAGAATAGAAAACATTAGGATTATAGTATTGTTTAGCATAGTTTTTTAAAAATATTTTCATATATATGTGAGAAATGCTTACTCTTTCTGATGAGTAGATCTTTGAGTACTTTAAAGATTTGTTTATTTTTATTTTATACATACATACAATATATAAAAATAGATGTACAAAACACAAAAACAAATGTTCAAAAAACATAAGCTGTCAAATTGTTGGAAAGCAACCCATCTAGCATGTAAGGTTTCTTCTACCTCTTAAATTCTCTTATCAAATTCAGGGAGCATGATATACCTAAGTTTCTAAATGTAGCCATTTTAAGAGTATTCCACGTAACCACAGAAACCTTTCTCATCACAGTCATTTGATTTGATAGTTTCAGTAACTAAAATTCACAAAGTACAAAAGTCAGTTTGGGATGTTAACATTTTTTTTTGTAATACTTTTAAGGCTTCATTATTAATTTGCTTAGAATTAGATTCCCTAGTAAAGGCCAAATCAATTCAGGCGGGGGTTGGGAGGAGTGCTACCAGGATTTCCATTGGGAAGGTTAATAAAATCTCCCTAAGTGTTTGGGGAAAGGTGCCATGTTGGATGGATCATGAAGGTGATAAGATGAAGCCCTGAAACAGTAAGATTAGCAGGCCGAGGAGATGGGTGAGGGGTTTAAAATTCTTAAGCAGAAACAAGGTGTGGAGCTAAAAGGGAAGGCTGTAGGGAAGAGTTTCCTGGCCACAGGTAGAATTAAGAAATCTCTCAAAAATAAGCTGTTTGTTGTACCTGAGGTGATGGTGGCTTTCTTCCATTCCAATGTAAATATCTAGATTTTCTACCATAACATCTTTGCCACCTATATCTAGAGTGAAGTGTTGTCAGAGAGCCCCACTATTCATTGTAATAAGCTTTGGTGAAATATAGAAGTCTCCCTCCCTTTCTTGCCCCTGATTTATGATGGGGGTGCAGTGGAACATCGACACATTATCCCGTGGAATTTACTAGCTTTGCTTGTTATCTGCCTTGCCCTTGCGACAATGTGCAGGTTTTCAGTACTCTGAAATTGTTTAGAAATAGAAACATGCTCTAAAGTGAGTTTCTTTCTTGAGTTGTTCTACACATATTCCTTTCTTCTGTAGGGCATCCTATGCTTTAAGTCATCAGCAATGCTTAGCTTGAAGCATTACTTTCTTTGTTCTTTTTACTCTTGCTTCTCTCTGTTGGTTTAATCTCTAGCTTCTGCTAAGACGTTAGGTAGAAGAACTTCATCTGGTGGGCAGGATATAGGCCTGTCCCTGTGCTCCGCAGCTGCAGGGAATTTTGATTAAGTAGTGAAACAAGCACCAGATGCTCCAGAGGGAACGTGCCAGGTGATGCTCTGTTACTCGTGCTTTCATTCTGTGTGCACGCGTACACATGTACTTCTTCAAGAACTAAACATCCTGAAATTGAGACAGTCATGGCATTTCACTATTAATGTTTAAATATGTATCTTCTGTAAACAAGATGTCTTCTGGTGTTGGGACAATGCAGTTAACATATTCCTTTGACCAGTATGGGAGTTTATCATTGAATTTGTCTAATTGCTCACAGGATATCTTTTGCGCTTCTGTAGGCTCTTTTTTCTTTGTAGTGTTTCCCTCTAATTCAGGGTTCATATATAACCATCTTTCTTTCCATATCTCTTCATTCTTTTTGACTCTGAAATAGTCCCCAAACCACTTTGCTGTATGTATTGTTTACATTTTTAAGATTCTAGACCAGCCTTGTGGATTCTTCCCTATTGGCTTTGTTTGGTTGTTTCTAATTTTTTCAAGGTTAGAGTCAGGTTGATATTTTATTTGTTTTGTTTTTAAGTAGGAATACTACCAAAATGATGTTATATATTTCTAATTATCACATTATGGGTAAGGAAAGTAATCTATGGCGTGATTTTTGACACTGAATAACCTGTTTCCTAACAACTCTGTACCCAATAATTATGTTCTCTGAATGTGTATTATGTATTCAGAATGAAGAAGTAATTTCCTTTTAAATTAATATCCTTTGAAAAAGAGCTTCCTTCCTGCGGTAGTCTTATCATAGCAATAGAAAAGTAACTGATAACACTTTCCCTTCTTTTGTGTGTGTGTGTTTTGAAAGAGGGTAGATACCCTTCTGCAATAATAATAGTAGGTATATTGCAATACAGCCACTTTGGGAGGTAGATGCTATGACTGTCGCACTTTCACATAAGAAACAAGCTTGGAAACATCAGGTGACCATTTCTTGGTCATAGATGGTAAAGATTCCAGCTGAATGGATCTGTTACCTCTTCCTTGTGATGCTTCTTGAATGCTATCCAGGGCCTCCTTTCTCAGACTCGGCCTACCCCCATAGTCGGGAAATGGATTAACAGTACTGTCTGTATTGACTTTTTTTTTTTTAACAAGCCAGGAAGAACCTACATTACCTCTGTCCTAAGTGTGGTCCAGTTCATAGTATGGTGCCTCCTTCTGACTCCTTAAAGTCTGCTTCTGTCTGCTTTCTTTCCTGATATAGTTTCTTCCAGCTGGATGAGAACATTCATGCTTTGTGGCTGGCTGGTAGGATGGCTGTGTGCTCTGGAGGCCATGGGCTCTGGGTTTGAGAGTCTGTACCTGGGAGCCACTGTATAGTCAGTCAGTCATTGGCACTAAAATGTCTATACCTCCACTTGTTTTTCTAGGTTACCAAGGAAGGACTTGTGAGTTTTTAAAACAAAACAAAAGCAGTACATTATAATTCTTTATAGTTGTCTTTTATAATACTTGGAAGCTGTATCCTTATTGCCAGTGGGAACTTCTTATGTTGACTTTTGTCCTTCTGATACTATTTGATTTTTTGCTCTCTAGCAAAGGCTTTTTTTTTTTTAGAACTAAGATACACAGGTGGGGATGGCAAGCTACAGGCACTAAGTGTGCTCACTGCTACCAGGGTTCTGTTGTTTCTAATGAAGATGGGTGGTGTCTGAGAACTGTGCTGTTAGGCACTTGGTAGACCCGAAGGGTGGAGTAATGAGCTAGGAAACTGGCTTAGTTAGGGAAGGGCAGAATTAGTGGGTCAGTGCGCAGCTGCTGTTCTGCCCTGTCAACTCTAGCTTCGTTATCGGCTTAGATGATCAATCAAATAGTTGGGGACCTTTGATTAAAAGAAATTCTTCCTTTCTACTATTAGGTGGACAATATTTCAAAAGATACTTCCTGTAAAATTGATTTCTGCCCTTCTTTCCAAACTTGAGATTATAAGGAAATAATTATTTGTTAAATATTATTGAGTAAAACACAATTAGTAGAATTAGGGTTGAGTGCTATTTTGCTGCTAGGTATTTTCAATCATAATTACTGTTGCTTTTCAGAATTAAATTGTCTGGATGGAGTGTTTACGTGCCTGAGTTTAAAGATTGCTGCATTTTAATATTTATTTCCTTGAATGGACAAGTTAGGAGAGAAGCAGAAATAATTTATTTTGTATTGTTGAGATAATTTATTCTTTTACAGTTCCACATACTCTGTTTCTTAATAGTATTCTGCCCCATTGATTTCCTTTTATCCCCTCTTCGTATTCCACCAAATTTCCCTTTTTATGTCCTTTTTTTTCCTGTTTTTATTATATTTTAGTGAAATAAGGCATAAAGGTAATGGCTCACAAAAAAATCAGTGAAAGGAAGGCTAGGTGGTGGTGGTGCACGCCTTCAATCCCAGTACTTGGGAGGCAGAGGCAGGCAGATTTCTGTGAGTTCCAGGCCAGTCTGGTTTACATAGAGTGAGTTCCAGGACAGCCAGAGTTACAACAAACAAAAAACAAAAAAAAACAAGAAAAAATATTTTTCTCGAAGGTATTCCTTTGTCTCAGTAAAGTTTTTGTTGGTTATGATGGTAAAATATATATTTACTGTTAAATTGGTCCCGCAGTTTATGCCTTCCTCTTTGATTTTTTTTTTTTTTAAATTGGGGGCAATTATTTCTTCTAAAGTCGACTTAAAAAGAAAACAACTTGTAAGGGTGGCAATCTTGAATTATTTTAATAGCAAATCTGTATCAGTATTCTATGCATGCATTTCCCTTCTTTGGCACTTTTAAAGGAGAGGATTTCATCTATTTTATGAGAGGATAAAGTAGGGAACCTTTGCAGGCTATTGCTTTGCAGGGAGCACAGAAGGGCAGAGACAAGAGGTTGTGGACTCATGGTGCTGCAAGGGTTCTCTGTCTTTGTTGAGAATGAGGCATAATAAAAACTCTTAAAATTTAAATCTTGAGTATCATTTGATATTTAATCTATTAAAACCATTTTTAAAAAAATAAAGGAAAGTGTTGGAGTTAAGTTTAACCATTGTTGGCTTAGTGGATTTTATTTAAAGAAGATAGTATCCAATGCTAGCTCTAGTTAATAATGCTGTAAATATCAACTATAAAAACCAATGGAAATATTTTAGTATTTTGGAATATTTCAGTATCTTTATTTTATCATACATCTTTTGGTGGCATGTTAAGTATAATTTCATATATAGTTGTATATTTTGAAAACACTTAATGAAAATTGTTCCATTGTGGAAAATACCACAGTGAATATGTTTTTGTTTAGACATTTTTGTAGGAATGAGTGTCTTGTGACATGAGTCAAAAGTTTATGGTTTCCCTTTTCATTTTCTTTTCTCCTCTAAACCTATTCATATGCTATACTTTGTTGTTACCATTCCTAAAATCTTTAAAGGCTTTTTAAATAAGTGAAAACTTAAAAGCTTCTTTAAATGTAAATAGGATATCATGGTTTCAATTCTGGAACAAAAAAGATGCACTGGTGTGGGATAAGCAGGGAAATCTGAGATGAATAGTGATATGGTGGTGTTAATTTTCATATTTTGGCAAATTTTGTAATATGTATGATGTTTACATTAGTGGAAGTTACATTAGTGGAGTAAATGGGAATTCCATATATTTAGTAGAAACACTAGAAGCTTTAAACATACGTCATGACTCTATATCTTGAGATCATTGGTTTAAGGAAAGTTTGGTGGTAGTTCTCTTTAAGACATTTGAAATTTATACTAAAAATTAAAAGTCCAACAATAAAAAGTCCGTAGTTGTCATGTGAAATGGTACCCAGCTCTTAAGTTTCATCACTATCCTATGAATCTTGTTTCTTTTAGATTATGACTGTTTATTTTTAAATTGTCACAAATGAAGATGTTGTAGAATCAGTTCAACATAAAATTTCTTTTGATCGTATTTTAAATTTTAAAGTGTGGGTCATTAGGAGAAAATAAAGCCAAAATTCATCTTCTTATGAGATGGTGCTGACATTAGTTGACAACCTATTTGGATACACGCTAAGAACAACAAATATCTAGTACCTTGAGATTTTAAATGAAAGGTTTATTCATAGTTATAGGAAATGTTAGTATATGCATCTATATCTGGCTATCCCTACATAAATCCCTTTCATTTTCTTGGGTTATTTGAGTGTCATTTAAATGATTTTGGCCTCAAGTGCCATCAGAATTCAGAGGCAGTGCTAGAGTACTTTGAATCAGAGTGATTGAGTGTAATCAGGGTGAGGCATTCCTTCACAAGGACATTAGAATAGAAGGATGAAGAGAACTTAAATATACAGAGACAAATTATTGAGTACATATGTGTGTTGATGAGTAGTAATGATAAGATGATAATAGGGGTTTAGAGCGTTCACTCAGTTGACCAGTATTTCAGGTAAAGTTCCTTGGCTGTTGTACAGTAGTGTATAGTCAAACTGATGCTAGTCTTATGGAAGATCTTGAGTGCTAAGAAATTTGAACTGTGTTTATTTTTTGAGGGGTGAAGTATTGTTTTCAAAACCATGGAATAGCTTTCAAAGAGATATTTTATTAGAGTAGTATCAAAACTAACTAACTTACTTCCTCCCTCCTTTCTCCCCCCCCCCCAACTGAATTGGGGTGAATCTACTTTCTTGAAAGTACACAAAGAGATAAGGACCGTATTTGCCCTATTCTGAGGGAGACTAGGCCAAATTGAGAGCCCAAGAAACTTAATGTGACTCTCATATACAACAGACAGACTGGGGTATATTTTCTGCCTTTGAAAAGGACCTAGTTGAGTAGAAAGATACTCCTCATGGAGTATGAGGTTAGGTTTATGGAGCCCACCTTAGTTGTTTTATGTGTTAAGTGCATGAAGCCAGAAGGTAGATGCAGGTCTGCAGGAGAAAACAGCTGATTAATGCTATACTAGGTAGTGACATACAAGAAGGCACATAGGAAAGAAAGAAAGGAAAAGTAGTTTGAAGAGAAAAAAAATTACCTTTTTCTTTGAAATACTGAAAAAATACATTCCAAGTTCTTAAAAGAATAATTTCATTTTTTAACCAATTTTGTAAAATCTTGATGCAAAAGAAAATTAAAGAAGGACCTGTTTGACTTTTATAGATTTGACCTAAGAAGTGACTTATTTAAAGGCAATAATTAATATTTAGTGACTACAAATGTTAGTCTTAGAATTACCAGGTAATTGTTCTGATAGAATTTTGTTAGCATTTTTGAGTTAGAGATTCCTGTTGAGAGGTGTATTTAACTCAACATCCTCCCTTGTCTTGTCTCCTCCTCTTTCCCATTCAGCAGAGGCAGAGAACCTGCCCACAGTGTCTCCTGTAGTCAAGCTTGATTCAGTCTCTGCTGAGGTCAAGCACTCCCATTCCAACCTCTTGAGGGCTTTCTCTCTGTGTTGCCACTGTGCTGGTAAAAATGACTTTAAACTCTTGTCAGCGTAGTTACTGGTGCATGCATCATGGTCCCACTCAAATAAACCTGTCACAACACAAAGTCAGCTGCTAGAGAAGAGTACAAGGGCAGGCCTCTAGCTTTTCATTCGAGCATCACTAAACGTGCACAGAGTGCCCAATTATTTCAGCATTATTGAGCAAGCCTACAGGAGAACCGAAGCCTTGCTACATTGGATTTTCTTTAGTAATTTGCTCAAGTGCCGCTGAGGACACTTAAAGGGCTTAAAAAACTGAGGCTGCAACCAGCTTCCATTTCTGGGTTGTTAATTCAGGTTTTCTCTTTCAAATTAACTCTCCCTGCATGCTGTGCAGTGGTTCTGGGACAACTGTTTAACACTAATTTTCTCGATTTTCAGCTTTCTTGTTCAACATGACTGCTTTAACAGTTATTCACGTATACATTTTGATTAGAAATACATGATAGCTGGACCTTTGCCTTTTGTTCTAGAACAAATTCAGAAGCTTTGTTAAAGAATATTCAGCTTTTAAAATTTACCTAGCCAGTTTCACCATTTTTAAAACTTGGATTGTTTACTCTACATGTGTTCAAAAAAACAAAACAGATTTTAGAAGACAAGTAACACATCATTTAAATCTCCTGCTTCCCTTCCCCATCTCCAGACTTTAAAAAAAAGATCCATGATGAGAGTATCTTTCTTGGGTACAAGAGAGTTTTCATTACCTATTTGTACCTTCTGTTTATTCTTCTGGGGTATACAAGGGACAAATTCAATATCTGTGTCTAATTTTTCACAGCAGCAACAACTCCAAGCTCAGCATTTATCACATGGACATGGTCTGCCTGTGCCTCTGACACCACACCCATCAGGGCTTCAGCCCCCAGCCATTCCACCCATCGGTAGCAGTGCAGGACTTCTGGCCCTCTCCAGTGCACTAGGAGGTCAATCTCACCTCCCAATAAAGGATGAGAAAAAGCACCATGACAATGATCACCAAAGAGGTGAGTGATCATTTGGGGATCAGGGTGGCATTATCTATCTTACAGGGCTAGATTCCAGATGCCACTATCGGTTCTGTCTCTGAATTTCATTTTGCTAGTGTCTAAATAAGAGGATTTTCACCAGAAGGCAGATTAATTATTAAAAGGAGTCATTTGCCACCCCACACTCCTCACTTCTACTCTAGCTCTTCTGGGGATGGAACCCAGGGTGCTTACATGTGCTAGAGTGTTCTACCACTGAGCTAAATTTCCAGCTCTATAGATTTTGCCTTTGATCCTTTGCTTCCCAAGTCTAAATTGGAAGTGAAATCCAGTTTTAATGCTTACCTGATATTTGATCAAATGAGTTATTATTTGAAATTAGATGAACCTACAGAGCATAGTAAAAAAAAAAGTCCCAGTTGTCTTTTTAATTGAGATGATGTAATTCAAATTGGTGAAATCTGTTGCTCTAATACCTTTCTTACTCATTGCTGTTTAGAAGCATGAGATTAACTGATTTTTTTTTTTTTTCAAATAGTAACCACTTAGGAAGTTCAGTTGTGTTCCTTTTTCCTTTAAAGGAAGATGATGGTACAAGCGCATTTTAATAGTCCTGTATCTTTGTGCACTGCTTACTGATAATTTTTAATTGTTAACCTCAAAAATGAAAAAAAATTCTCCTACCATTTTTTAAATTTATTTAGCACAAGGATGGTTTGTTGATTTTTTTTTGAAAGAGTGTGACTTGTAATGAAAATGTTCTATCTACTGCTGTTTCACTGTCATTACCAGAGTCACAATCATGGGGCAAATTGCCCTTATTACATAAGCGTAAATTTACCCTTCTCTGATGCTAGAGATACTGTAATGTTTGTTTTAGAGTTATCTCAATGCCATGGTACAGAGTTGACTCATGATTATAAACTCTTTCATAAGTGGAAAAGTCAATAAGGTACATAAACAAGAATGGCTAACTTTGGTTCATTTGAAATTGTGTCAAAGGTGAACCAAGTGCTTTGTGAATCTTGTTAGAATAGCATTAATAATTAACTTTACAGCAAAGTTGACATCTATTCAACTTATTATTTAGCAGGGTCAGGTTTGATAACTGTATGATTTTATGTAAACTAACTAGCACTTTTTTTTTTTCTTGCCACTGTCTGCTTGACTTGCTGCTCTTTTGCCTACAGACAGAGACTCCATCAAGGTAGGACTCAAAATTCAGACACAAGAATAGTTTAAAGGGATTCTAAGTGATAAGAATAAATCTAGTAATGAATTCTTTGAGATTTAGAGAGTAATATGGATGGCATTTACCAAATTGTGGTTAACTTGCTGTAAAGTATGTTGTTGGTCATTTTGAACATTGGTTCTATTTTTCTGAGGATCAGATTTGTAGAACAACATTGAATCAAACTAGATCACATTGTTCGAATTAATATCTCTTTCTATTAAAAAAAAGGTAACTTCTTTAAGATAATGCAATGAAGTAAATGTATTGATTTATAAGAAATACATACTTAGAAAACAGTTCTACCTACAAAGTTCTTCATCAAAGCATCAAACATCTGTTTGGGCTAGAGGCGTAGCATAGTGGGAGAGCATGAAGGAAGAGACAAAAAAACCCTGCTCACCAGAAACATTGCATTTTCTGTTTGTAATTCTTGGGTTTCTAATGTGGCAAGTAATTCTCTGAAGATTTTAATTTGTTTTCTATGTCTTTAATCTGCCTCCTATGTCTCTTTATATGCAAGTTGTAGAGAAGGACAAAAAGTATTTAGAGCCTGATAGTTTGTATATGTTTGTCTTGTATGATACCAGAATGAGATGGCCTAAGGCCATTTCATAGTATGCAAACAAAAAACACAGGCTGTCATGCAGGAAATGAATAAACTTAATAACTTAGACTGTGCTCCTATCACCTTTAGTCACATACAGTAGAAATATGCCATGTGTAGGCAGAATTGCATAGCATATGCCATATTAGTTATCCATTAGGAGGTGACCCAGTTCGGAAACACTAGCCAAAAGTATGAAAACTGTCATTTTGTCTTTTTGAGTTATAAATAAATAAATATGGTGGCCCATAGATTAGTTATACCCTTTGCAGTTTTTTGTGAACTATACAAAACTAAAGTCTTTACTAGACACAATTTTTTATTTTCACTATGAATGGTACTTTGGTCTTTGACCTTTTTTAAAATTAAAATTGTTTTCAGAGCCCTTAAATAATGGAAATTCAGTATTGAGTATATCCATTTTACCCTTCAAGAATCTTTGAATTTGAAAGGGCACCTGCAATCCTAAACAACTGTCAAGAATTAGAACTTCACACATTAAATTTTAATTATGTATTTACAGTTGTGCATTTTGTTGTATACTCTTTGCATCAGTATGTACATTAAGAAATTTCTAAAGTACACGTTCTCTACATGTACTTTAGAAGTAATAAATAAGGTGATCAGGATTGGCTGATAGGAGCTCTAGGATAAGCCTGTGTGAGGCTATAATATAAACACTTCCTGGCTGCTTATGATGAATACAAACCTTCAGGCCAGGCAGTGACTAAACAAAAGACTCCTCTCCAGCCCTAGTTACAGAAGATTGTGAAAATATTTATATACCACAGTACACTTTATGCCAGTTAAGTTTTATATTCCCTCACACAAGAAAGAATAGGGTAGATTTTTAAATCATTATAATCATTCAAAGTGAACTGGAAGTATCAGAATAGCCAGAAGCCAGGGGAAAGTGCCAAAGAAATAAATTGATGGTTTTGCTCTGATTTATTATGAGTAGCAGCTACAAGTCCATGCCTAAAGTGTGTGCTCTGTCTGGTCTGGGATTGTCCTGTTGGTATGCAAGGTGAAATAGTTGCCTAATTTTCTCACATGTGTCCTGTGATACTCACAGAAGTGGCTGCCTGTTCCATTGAGCATTCTTATCCTCTTGTAATGAGCTCCTAGTTAAGAGGGGCTTTTCATGATTGTTGTCTGGCTGTGTGACTGGGAGTGGTTTGTAGAGGCCAGTGATCCAGTTGTCTGCTGGTTGGGCTAGTGTAAAATAATTCATTCACACACAGTAATTCTCCTTTACATTTAACAGGTAATGAATGTGACATAAATTTCCTCCTGGCTTTAAATTTTTCCCTTTCCTCTTCTAATGTGCAAACAGGCAGCTCTTGTGCTCTAAATAATAAGTAATTTTTGGCCATCTGTCAAAGGGAAATTTCAATACAAATTTAAATTAATGGAGCCTGAAAATTTTTATAGCTTCTCTAAAAGCCTGTAATGTGCAGAAAAATCGGAATCTGCTGGTAGTAATTAGCGTTGCATGTAATGAGGATGTGGGCAATGTTACACAGCCTCATTGTAACATTTTGATATGGTAGCAAAATTTTGATTTATACAAAGTTGTGGAGGGGTTTAATTGTGAAAGACACTCTTAAAAAATGTTTTCTTGATGCTACCGATTATTAAACAGGGCAGATTTCAGAACAGCTTATAGAACAGACGTTTAGGCTCACTGTAAAGATCCAAGTAATTAGGATGCTTTGCCTTGAAAAGCCAAGTAAAGCAGAGAAATTACTTACTAAATTGTTAGGCCTTTCCCTTTCTTTTCCCTTCCCCCTTCGGAAGTTCTGTCCCACTAAATCACATGCTGTTGGCTTTATTGATCTAGTTTTCTATAGCTTCAGTAGCCAAGTTTATTCTTAAGCCTGTTATTTGCAGACTTCCATCTGAAGTTTTCCAACACTGATAGAGAATGTAAATATGGATCTAAAGGAGAAAGCACTATAGGGAGTCCTAGAATCTATTTACTT
Source organism: Cricetomys ansorgei (assembly GCA_026225945.1). Classification (NCBI taxonomy): domain Eukaryota; kingdom Metazoa; phylum Chordata; class Mammalia; order Rodentia; family Nesomyidae; genus Cricetomys; species Cricetomys ansorgei. The sequence goes on along the minus strand of JAMJFZ010002601.1, from coordinate 927,696 downwards.
GGTGATGAGAAAATAAAACATTGAGTACAGTAATACTGTTGAAATAAGAGACCATAGCACCTGCCACCTTCCTTATTTGTTTTGGCTCTCTGCTGACTGTATGTGACCAATAGTGAGGCCCACATGTGAGGCCTAACAGTCCCAAAGACCCCAAACTAAATTCCTACCTATTTTGTAGGTAGGGTAGCTCGCCATCTCCCTTTTCCATGTCTCCCCATTCTCTTCCATCATTCTCACCCCTAGGAAAATGTTAGAAACAACCTAGGAAATATTTTTGTGTGTTGAACCATTGAGAGATGAGGGGTAGATAAAGTAGTTGGTTCTAGAATGTCCACCACAGGGGACATTGATTGTTGTGTGCTGCCAGGAGCCTTCCAGTTGCTTGAGGTATCCCTTCTTATGGAGGGGTCCAGCTGTTCCAAGACATTCAGGTCTTACACCACTTTCCGATTTTCATCTGACTGAAATGGAGTTAATAACTTAGACAACAGTCACCAAACTGCTTAAGCTTGGTAGGAACCTAAGGCTGAGAAATTACTCTTAGTACCATAATTTATACCCAATGTCTACATAATTCTAATACTCTAGCAAGAAAACAGCACCAAAGTTAAGGTCAATTGAAACAGATACATAAATTCACAATTACAGAATGTTGATCAGCTCCATGATTTCTTCCAAAATGCTATTTTTGAGAATATTTTCATTAACAGCCATGTTTTATGTACATAGTCCTCTTGTGATCTGTCTTGAATAGAGTACCCTTCTCTATCAGAACTAAAGGATATGACATTTTAATCTATAAATGTAGCAGAAGTACAATTTTCCCCATCTAAATGATGAAGATTTCATTTTTGTTACTTTTTCAAAATATCTTCTCCCAATACTTCATGCCCTTATATAGTAAGGTCACTCTCAGTGAGTTGTACATTGCCTGATTTTTTCTAGATCCTCTGTACTTCTTTAAAATGCTGAATGCTGTATTTGCCTGTATTCATAAAAAGTCCACCAATATTGAGCTTGTACTTTGCTACTATAATAAGTATAGGTGTTGCATTTAATTTTAAAGGTTTACATATGATTTTTCACACTAAATGTTTTTCTGTGTGCATGCATATTATGCTTTGATCTATGAAAATTCTTTACTTTTGCTTAAAGGCTTTTATGGTGCTCTTCTCTTTAGTTATGTGCAAAGCAATGCCTATTTATTCTGCTTCATCTGTATGTTAGTGCTTATTCTGCACAGATGACTAAAACATCATATGTTTCTGTTTACTTTCCCAGTTAGTCACTGTTGGCAGTAAAGTTTTATCACTGGAAAATTAGAATAAGGTTGTTTTTATGTTCATACTGAAGTGTATGATTCAGGCCAGGAGAGCACTGTTGCTTCATTAGCTGGGTGTTACAGGTGAGAGTGGGTTTTGAGCCTGAATTAGCAGTGATTACTTCTATTTGCCACTTCACTTTGCACATTAAGATTTAATGGCCGAAGTTCTGTTCCTGCACCAAAGGATCTGTAACCTGCATATACCCGCACCAACACCCACACCCCCAATAAGCACACCTATTTTTCCCTTCTCAAATGACTGTCTGTTTAAAAGGCATGCATTCAACCCTTTGAGATGTCCTATGTGAAAGAAAGTACTGAAGATGACATTTGAAATGACCAGGAGAGGGGATAAACATATACCTCAGGCAGTTTTGCTCTTTATATTACCATAGGGATATTAGGCTTTTGTGGAAAGCATGGCAGGACAATTTGTATTACTATAAACTTTAGAAAGACACATTGTTTTTCTTTTTCATATAGGCATAAAAGAATAGAAAGTGCAATTTGAAAGAGGAATAGAAGACACCAATAAAATGCTACAAATTATAGCTAATGAACCAAATCAGCAAAGTAGTAGGATTGCCTTAAGACCTCTTTTCTCTCGGTAGTCAGTAATCTGAAGAAAGCTATCTGAGCAGAAAATGTGACTTGGCTCTCTGGTTCCTTTTCAGCCATTCTGTCTACAAAGCTGTTTTTCTAAACATTGGGAAAAAAGTAGGTGGATGGGATCCCCAGAGTCCCCAGTTAAACTCTTTGATCATTTTGAAGACATCTCCATCTTGCACATTTAGCTCCTATCTTAGGTGTCACTTAAAAAAGCAGGTGCCATGCTCCCCCTATTGCATGTCCAAGGAAAGGTTAGTGTTATGAAGGCCCTGCCAAGGTCATAATGCCAGTGCCATTCTCAAAGGAAAGCTCTTTGGGTGACTTAGTCTTCCTTTGTTTAAAAAATTAGAAGCATACTGCAAAGAATAGCACAGAGAATAGCACTATCCAAATAACATCTAGGTACAAGAGCACTTAGCCATGTTTTTATATAGTCCTTTCCTTCACTGAAGTATCTGGAAGCAGATTATAGATAACATGCACGTAGCTCTTACTTCATTAAGGGAATGGTACACATTCATCTCACTATTCATTCTTTTAAATATTTGTTTTATTTTTATGTGTATTTGTGTGTTGGGGGTGGTGGTGGATATGTACATGACCCTTGTAGGTCTGAAGAGGAAGGGCATCAGATCTCCTGGAGCTGAAGTTACAGATGGTTGTGAACTACCTAATGTGAATGCTGGGAATGGAACTCTGATCAGTGCTCTTAACTAAGCCATCTCCATTCCACTGAACATTTTTAAGACAACCATAATGTCTTTCATTGCTTAAAAAATTACTTTTTTTTTTTTTTTTTTTTAGTATCTAGCCAATAATCAAACTTCTGAGGATTCACAAAATTTACTTTCTTAAAATGTGATCCAAATAGAACTAATTTTATCTTTTTTTGTTCTAATAACCCTTAGGTCTTTGTTTATCTAAAAGGATTTCCCTTATTTTTATTTTTTTCCTAATGACATTGTCTATTTTTTTTTTTCATTTTTTTAATTGCGTATTTCCATGCATGTGTGAGTAGCTGAATTTATGTGTATGTACCACGGTTGTGCACTTGGTGCCCACGACAGCCAGAAGAGGGCATCAGATCTTCTGGAACTAGATTTATAGGCAGTTGTGAGCCCTCTGACGTGGGTGTTGGGAACCAAATCCAGGCCCTCTTCAAGATTAGCAAGCCCTCTTAACTGTGGAGACATCTCCGTCCCCACAGATGTAGTTCAGGCTGGCCTTGAACTCATGTTCCTCCTGCCTGTACATCTTCAGCATTATCTTGCCATGTTCATCACCACAACTAGCTACGTTTGTTTATGTAGTATGTGCATTTATGTTTCATGGCATGTGTGTGGAGACTAGAGGCCATTTTTCAGATGTCCATTTTCTCCTAATATATAGGTTCCAGGAATTGAACTCAGGAGGTCATCAGACTTGATGACAGATGCCCTTACTCGTTGATCAATCCTGCTGGACATATTTACTTAATGCCCTTCTCCAACCAAGCTTTGTTTTTGTTGTTTTTTTTTTTTGTTTGCTTGTTTTTTTCTCCCATAATCTCACAGATTAAATTTTTTTTCTTATTACAATTTAGTGTGAGAGAACTTTTTATTGTTATGGGGAAACATGTATTTAATGTACCCTTAAAATCCTATTTTAAAATTTACTTTAAGTACCTGTGTTAACCAATACTTCATTTGTACAGTAGATTTACATTTCTAATAATATCATAGTCTATATGTAAAAGATACAAATAGAACTCTTACCTGTTGATGATCAGTATTGCATTTCCCCTCAATTTTAGTATATGTGCTGCCAAAGTGAGGCCAAATTTTAACTCATTTTATTTTTTGTGAAATTCTGGTTCTCCACTAACATGTCATATACAAATAGTATACTTTATTCCTGTGTCCTTCCCCCACCATAAGTAAAAAGGGTTTTCCTGTTATATTTAAAACCATATGGAAACATCTAGAATGTAGGCTAGTTTAAAGGAAGCCAAAGCCAGGTTCTTGAACAGTCCCTTCTCTAGTACTCGGTAAGCTGTGTGCTAGTCAGTGGACAGGTCCCTTAGGCCCCCTAGATCTCAAGTCTAATTCTAGGTATCTTAACCATTTGAAATGTTTTGTTATGTTTTGTTCAGTCCCATCCTAGAAATGAATTTTGAAATGAGAATCTTAAATTATTGGCATAACTTGTAGTTGTTTGAGCAATGAAATTGGTGATGCCATCAGCCAAATCTGCACAATGGCAATTGTATTCTTCTTGGGGATGGCTTGGTATAAGGATAGTTTAATGTATAGTTTAAAGAGTGTCTTCAGTTTTCCAAAATATAATGGTAATTTGAAGTATTTTAGCATTATTGTTGCCTTCTAATTCTTTTAAAGGCATTTTTACCATGAATTTTACTGTTTACAGTTACCTTATCAAATAACCATCAGGAACTTTTGTTCTGTTGGTTTATGATGCACTAATTTTTGCAGTATTAATTGATCCCTGCCTCCAGGCATGTAAGCTGTGTGAAATGTAACAGGTGCCCTAATTCCAGAAAATGTGTTGTAATTGTTTGTTTGTGGAACAGATGAATGAATGTCTTTAGGGCACAGCTGGTCCTCAGGTGGTGAGCATGAGTGGATTAATGATGTGACGGGAGTCACGCTTGTTTTGCTGCACTTGCCTCCACCGATTGCTGGAGCAGAACAAATATTAATTAACAGGGTGGTCTGATTGTCAGATCTGCTTTCTCTAGCTGATTTTGCAAAGGTGGTTTAATTCTTTTCTTCCTTAAACCAACAGTTACTAGACATTTTCGCCTTGATGCTTATTACCTCTAACTTCCTTAATTAGAATGCATTTCTTCTCTTGAAAAAATATACAATAAATTTATATTTAACATTTTAAAATATTTCAGAGGAGCCCAAGATTGAAGTGTTACACTTGGCACTTGATTTCAAAAGCATCTGTTTCTCAAAATATACATAATTTTTTCCAAAAGAATTATTCCCAAGAATTGTTCACCACTTTTTTGTGTGTTTTAAAAATATCCGTTTTGAGGTAGAGGGCACACAAAAATCACCTAGAAGGAAACTTATTATTTTTCTCTCTTTTTTGAACTCCTGTAATACTTCTCTAGTGCTTCTGACTTAAGCAGTATCTGTCTAAATGCTAGTTTTCACTTGTGGTGAGTATCACTCTGAGGTTGGTGATGTGCCTAGGTTTGTGTCACTAGAGACCAGAGTAATCTGTCTTCCTCCTTTGTTTCCTCATACTGTTTAATATTCCATACCCATGCAGCCAACAAGTGTTCCTGAAAAGCTTACATGTTCCTTACCTCTCTCCTCTTTACTGTAGGCAGTGAGATGGACATAAAAATTCTCAAGTATTCTTGTAAGTGAAATTTTCAGTATGTGGATAGGGTGTGAAGAACTCTTTCGCATAAAAGTGGACTCATTATATAATTGCATCACATCCTGGAGAATTCTTGAATTTCCTTCTTTAAATTGGTACTTTTTGAGCTTCTGATGGTCCAGATGAGGGGAAGAAGAGCCAGTTGTAGGAGTAAACAAGTTAGTGATGTCACCCTTAAAAAAGTGCTATTGGCAATCTAATAACACCTCACTTTGTATTTAGTCCTCCTTAAGGTAATTTTAATCATGCTGGAAATTTGTGAAAATTCTGTTTAGCTTTTTAAAAACTTCTGTTTTCTTGAGTGACATTTGGCCCTTTTAAAAACAAAATAAAATTGGAAATGCTAATGTTTTGAGCCATCTAAAGGAGGAAAATAAAAATGTCACCATGGTAACAAAGCTGCTTTCTTGATGGTTTCCTAAGATATGCCTGAACTAGAAGCAGATGTCTGATTTGAGAATCTTGCCTCCTTCAATGTAAACAAATAACTTCTGGGCAGGTGTTGGAAATAATATGGAAATCCTATTAAGGGGCCTTGGGTTCCTGTCAGTCAGGAAGCCTGTGCCACAAAAGAGCTGGTTGTCACATAAAGGAGCAGAGTAAATTCTCATTAGGCTTGAGCTTTTCCCAGGAAATGATTGTCTCCTTGTGTTTTTTTTCCTGTGAATCTGAATGTAAGCTCTTGCTTCTATTGATCTATTCACTAGCTTTATTTTTTTCTCCTCTTCATTACACATCTTCCCTGCCCCTGTCAGCCCATATTCTCCCCTTCTCCCACCACTTCCCTTTAGATTAACACTTGATCTATGCCTTGAGAGTTGTGACATTTGTAATTTTAACCTCCAACCTGGGTGGAGTAAGAGGGGAGGGGTGGAGACCTGAAGGAGGAAGTACAGCTTGCTCTCTGGACCTGTTTTACAAAGAGCCAGGCTAATTGGATAGACTTAGTGCTTGGGGATGTTTGGAATCAGCACAGTGAGCAGCAACCAGGAACATAAAGACTGCCCTTATGTACATATTCTTGAAGTTTTATTTTCATGAATTAAGCAGAAATTTGAAGTATGAGGAGAGCATTTTTAGATAAGCCTCTGAAGCTTCATTGTCCAATATTGTAGCCACATTAAGCTTCTTTAACTTAAATTAGTAAAATGAAATAAAAATAAAAAGCCCAGTTTCTTAGTTGCACTAGTCACATCTGAAGTGCCTGGTGGCCATAACAGGTAAGACACAGAATATGCATCATTGCAGGAAGCTCCCTTAATGGCACTGAAGAGACTGGCCTGATTAGGCTTACTGGTTCTGCTGTTCCATCTGGCTGAAGCAGATTGCTGATATTTAAAGGCAGGGTCTCTCCAGATGTATAGAAAACAAGGGCCATGCTGGACCTGGTAGTAGAGGCCTCTAATTTTAGTTACTGTGCAAACTTAGGAAGTTCACCCCATTCATGGCCAGCCTGAGTAACTTAGTAAGAATATCACAAAATAAAAAATAAAAAGAGGACTGGGCTGAAGCAGGAGCTTAGTGATAGAGAATACTTGCCTAGCAAGCTTGAAGCCTTAGGGGAGAGGAGGGAGGGAGGGAGGAAGAAAGCCAAGCAGGCAGTTAGGCAAAAAGGCAGACCAGAATATGCATGCAAGGGGCATGTGTGTATTGGCTTTGGTGGTCATTGTTGATGTGGTGGGCTCCACTAATATGGTGATCTCCAAATTGTTATAGGATTTTATTCATTTATTTTATGGAATCAGATGGTCAGTTTAAAGGAAGTCTTCCCAAAATAGAACTGTAGGAGATGCATTTTCATATTTTTGTATAGAAGTTTATGGTATTGGGGAGGGCAGAGTTGGAGGTTATAGGAAAGGTGCTCTTTATGATACTTATAAGGTTAACCATGGATAAACACAAACAAGACTTCAGAGAAGCCACACTATTATTATGCAGTATTTCTTGGACTATAGTCCCTGAGATGCACTTCATAAAGCCAATAAAGCTCGCACTGGTGGTCTCCTGTTGCCCTAGCAACGGACCATGGGCACAGTGTATGTGAAATGCATGAACATCTGTGAATTAATCTTTCTTGGTTTGTTCTTTTCTTGGCACTGATTGGGCCACTTGGGCATGGGCCTGTGACACTGAGTGTGAAGGGTAATCTGGAGCTGTCCCCAGGGCCTTGCCCTGAGTGGGTGGTGGAATGAAAAGTGAAGGGAGATTTATCCGGAGTAGTGCATGCAGGAGTAGAAGGATTTAGCCTGACAGCACTCTCAGTGGGATGTTATTAGCTTACTTTCTGATGGCATGGGGAAATGAGTAAAAATTTTTCTAGTAAATCTGGACATCATTGAGTTTATTGGGCTGCCCTGAAAAAATAATCTGCAGAGAAAATTGAAATGATCACTTGTGTTTATACCATAGTTACTGTGACTTGAAAGCTCTGAGATACCCATGTCCTTGGCTTAGCCCTTACCCCATATTGGGCTCTCAGTCGTCTGAATGAGCTTTCTGAATTGGATGGTTAGGCCGGGATTTGTATTGATAATAAAATTTAGTAGGCACCTAGTGTGACCTCATTTTTAAGAATTTCAAAATAAGCTTGTAACATTTTTGCCCTTGAAAGAACAAAACTATGACTACATATATAAGCAAGAGAAACAGTACTTCTGATTAGTTTCTCCACCAACCATCAGGGTTGACTTCTTCAGTCTCTTTCTCTTTTACAAACTGCTACCTACCTTGCTGACATTGGCCGACTTCTCAGACTACATAGTTCTTCCTGTTTGTCCCAGATGCTCACTTGTAAATTGTTCAGCTGACTCTTGTCATTATCAATTCCTTTCACTCTTCCTTGTTTGCTACCTGTGCCCTTTTCCCCTCTCCCTAGAGCCTTTCCTGTGGGTCTTTCTCTGGGGAGAAATGAAAGATTGCTATGGCATGAATTTCTGTCATTGGGGAGGAAGTCTTGAGGTTTTTTGTTGTTGTTTTATTTCGTTTTGTATTGAAAGTAAAACATTTAGTAAATACATGAAGACAATAATCTTCACAGTCCATTTGATTTGTTTAGCATTTTATATGGAAGGACATTTGAGTAGAGAATTTCAGATATTTTTCTTTTATATATCAAAAAAGTGTTAGTGAGTGTTAGTTAGTTAGTGTTAGTGTTAGATTCTTTATTTTTGTTAGACAATTAGCCAAAAGTTAATTTAATGGTTCCTGACATTTGAAATCTGCTGATGTTAATAGATAAACCTGAAAGTTGAGCGATGTGATGTAAATAAAGCATGTAAAGTACTTCAGTTTTTTGTTTGGTGGTTTGATTGGTTAATTTTGCAGCCAGCAGACAGACAAGACTAGCACTGATTCACTGGGTACATAATACAAGTTAGTCATGGTCCCTTTTCTCAAAGCATTTTTCTGTGAAAATGTGGAACAGATAACATGCTGCCTTCAGACTAGGATAAAGGATATTAATGGGTTGTTATTCTTCATTTCCCTGAACTTCCTGTGTGAGTCCTGAATTCTCTTATAATTTCTAATGATGATGGAACTAAACCTAAATCTGCTAGCACTAGTACTAGCACTGGGTGCAAATGCTGATAGTGATGTTAGTGGCCATGTTCTGTCCATGCCCAGGTCCGTCTCGTGCCCCCCACCCCCCATTATTCGAGACAGGGTTTTTCTGTTGTCCTAGAACTCAATCTGAAGACTAGGCAGGCCTCAAACTCACAGAGTTTGTCTGCCTGTCTCTGTCTCCCGAGTGATTGAATTAAAGGCATGCACCATCACTGCCTGGCTGAGATTCATTTATTTTATTTATAGGGGTGCTCAATCTGCATGTACATTTGTATGCCAGAAGAGGGCATCAGACCCCATTACAGATGGTTGTGAGCCACCATGTGGTCGCTGGGAATTGAACTCAGATCTCTGGAAGAGCAGCTAGTGCTGTTAACCGCTGAGCCATCTCCCCAGCCCAAACCTAGTCGTGATGTGTGCCTTTCATTCTAATTCTGAAAACTTTTTTTTAAGAGACTCATACATTATACTTATATAGAGACTTAAACATTATTTTGGTTTACCAATATTTAATCATTCTCTCTCATTTTTAGGTGAGTTCTCTGTTTTTGTTGTTTCTGTTTTTGTTTTGTAATTGTTGCAGCTTCTCTACTTGATCTGACCTTCATATGGCATCTTCCATCACTCTCTAAAGTGAGCAACTCTAGTTATTGACTTGAAACCAGCCTGAAAAGTAGAACAATTAAAGGAAACATGAGATACCTCTAGAAAGAAGTAGAAATCTCAAATATGACTTTCCTGTCCTGGACTATTGTTTTTGTTTTGTTTTGTTTTTTAAGCACTATACTTTATGCCAAGAACTCCAAACAATCTGTAGTCCCTTATGGACGTAGTAAAACCCCAGTATTACATGAACCTGGAGCCTGTCACTTGAGTCAGCAAGCTATCAGTATTTGGGAAGTGAATTTGAATTCCACTACTTTCTTCATTTAGGTTTGACAAAGTATCTTAAAAGTAAAATTTAGTGCTCTGTAGGTTTAAGGACTGGAAAAAGAACACCACTATAGAAGAGAATTGGTTAGCTTTTATGTATTTTGTCTCTATTGCTAGTGCTAGCTTGACAAACAGCATTACTTCTTGATTTTTATTTTAGCTGATTGATTGATTGATTGATTGCAGTTCTGAGTATTGAATATAGGGCATGCACATGTTAGGCAAATGTTCTACCACTAAGCTATATGCAGTATAGCAGTGAGTGAAACGTTTTGTGAAAGAGTAGTTCAGTGTTTTAAGATGGGGCTTCTGAAAACTGACATAAACATGTTGGATTGGCCCTTAACTTTTATGGGTCAGGCTAAAAATCTCAATGGAATTCTTAATACAACATGTCTAAGTATTTTTAAATTATTTCATTATCAAGGATACCTTTATAACAATGTCGAACACCAGGTGTCAGTTATCAACCCTTTGTTGTTGTCATTATTGGAATGTGGTGGGCTCTCCTATATCTTCTTAGAGAAATCTGAGTTCCTTACAGCTTTATTACACCCTAGACACTGTCGTCAGGTCTAGATGCTTTCAAACCAGCATTTTGGGAGGCCTCGAGGGGACTGCATAAATCCTGAAATTGATAGATGCTCAGGCTCATAGTGTGGAGGGCACAGTCTTTGTGTACAGAGGCTGTAGGGGATATCTTTTTGGCCATAACAGGAGGTGCTCATTTAGCACAGGGCCCTGACTCAAGTCAGGATCCCCTTTGCCAGGTTCTTTGGTTGCTATTATATTTCACAAACCATATTCAGGGGAAAAAATAAAGAGAGAGAGAAAGAGCGGGTAGCTTTTGCATCTTCAAATACTGTTTTGTTGAATAAACATCATTTTTATAAAGACTAGGCCAGGGAATTCTGTGATACTTTCAGGAACCAGTACTTTTAAACTACATTTACAACTTGTTTACAAAGTCTAACTATACTTTTAAAATACTCTGTTCAATCCCTGAATTCATGTTGGACCCAGTAGAAGTGCTTGCAAAGAGGTTGCAGTTCAGTGGAACTCCCTGGGGCTCTGCAGTAACATACACACACACACACACACACACACACACACACACACACACACAAATACCACATACCACACCCCACACCCCACACCCCACACCCCACACCCCTGCTCAGGCAGTGGTGAGAATGCCAGGCAAAGGCTAGACCTAAAAGGATTAGTCAGGAAGCAAGCCTTGGGCTTCTTAGAACAGATTATCACTCAGAACTAACTGGGGTCATGGTTTCTGTTTTCATCTGCCTTTCTTCCTTTATGCTCTGCTTTGGTTGGCTAGCTAGAAGTGCCACAGGAATATTTGAAGAGCCTTGTTTAGTAGTTTACGTGGGAAGTTGTTGAATTATTCACATAGCAAATGATTAGACAAGCACTTGTCCATCTGACTGAATTATTCTACGTGTTTGCCGAAGCAGCAAAGAAGGGAAAGAGCATTTCCTCCTCCAGAGGGTATACAGTGGCGGTATTGACCCATCTAGTTATTGGGTTTCAGCCTTTTGTTGACATTGTTGTAAATGAAAGCAGCCCCTGCCGATCTCTGAGCAGCTGGGCTGGATAATTGTGAAGGATTCCTGCTTGTTGCTGTTACCCCGGTGTTTGCAGTGGGTTGTTTGCTTTGACTTTTGTTGAACTGTTGACAAAAGCATTAGATACAAATGGGAACAAATAAAGTGGTGAGATGCCAGGAGGGCTTGGCAAGAGCTGTGGTTTTCATCCTGACTTAAATGAGGATGGTGGAACCTATCTAGATGGGAAACAGAAGGTAGGTGTGTGTGTGTGTGTTTGTCTGTGTGTGTACATGTGCATGTGTTTGTTTCAGATGGGAAACAGAAGGTAGGGGTGTGTGTGTGTGTATGTGTGTCTCTCTGTCTGTGTGTTTGTCTGTGTGTGTACATGCGCATGTGTTTGTTTTAGAGACCAAACCAGAAAATGATTCACTGATTTTGTACGTTGGCTTTTTTTAAAGACCAGAGAACCAAGGAGGCCAACAATGCCATGGCCCTAAAGAGGAAAAAAAGAAAGCCACATCATATTTCACCATGGCTATCAGGTGTGCTACTGTCCAGGATTGATACAGCAGAAATAGTTTCTGGACTCCTTTTGAACAATTAAAAATGTTATTACTATTTTTCAGTAAGGAAGGTATTTTGGATTGTTTGATGAGAGGCATGATGTCATGGGGAATTAGGAAGAACCATATATGCTAAAATAGTATAGCTAGGAAAATAGAAGTCATTTACTGGAACACTTTTAATTTGGTTGAAACAAAATACTCTTTTGTATATTCAAATGTGGAGTAGCTCAGCTGTTGAAAAGCCAGAAAATTAATGGTATTTTTAGTGAAATAGCAAAAGCATGTCAACAACATAGCTGCAGATGATAATGTTGGCGTTTTATTCATGAGGAATTATCAATGCAAGTTACAGGACAGCATGTGTGACTGAAAATGATTGAGTGTTGGAGAAGCCACTGTCCTTCTGCTCTAAGATTTCACTTTGAATAAATCTTCCCCAGCTTCTTTCATATATGTATTTTCCTTATCACAAGCCAAAATAAAGGCCTTTAGGCCCCGAGTAGTATTCTAAGTGAAATTCCTTCCCAGTATTGGCTCACAAGCCAAAGAGTTTGCTTTCAGGGCACTGGTGATCATTGGAGGTGGGTCATCCCACAGTGCAGTGAATGGAAACTAGAGAATCTTCTTTCCTCATTTGGAACAATTAATGAAGCCAGAAGAATGTTATGAAACACTAGCACAGATAAACAGAAACTATATTCAGGGAATTAAAATGCCCTCTGGAGCAGTATACTTCAATGAAGTGATGCTTGTCAAATTGAGTAAATTATATTTTAGTGAAAAAAAATTAGGCTATAATTTTGTGTGGTATGTTTTTGTCCAGGGTACTCTAGTCCTATTGAGGACTTTTTTGTTAGTGTTGCTTTACTCAGTTCTAGAGCAGTTGGGAGACTAGGGCTTTCTACACCATTTGTTCTCTGGCCTCAGATATTGGATTCTCCTTCCCCTACCAGTGAGGAAAAATATGGATTGTATCTTTTTGTAATTAGGCTTTGGTTAACCTACTTCATAGGATCAAATCTGAAGACATTGTATAGTCTGGAAGTATAAGTATTTACTGACCAGGCATTTCAAGGTGGGTCTTGCATAGTTTTTGTATTTGCACGTTCTACAATCTTGGAGATCAGCAGTCAGCTGAGGGTTGGAGACTTGATTGCAAATGGGTGTAAATTACATTCCAGTTTACTAAAAGATGCTGTAAAATATAGCTCCCAGGATTTTGGTTCTCTCATTGCTTCTTCCAATAATAATAAACAAAAGAATCTAAATATTGAAGTTCTGTACTGAGTAGGAATATTGTGTTGTCTGAGTTTAGCAAGTTGATATTCCTCCCAAAATTTAGTTATTCAAGGAAGGAGGTGGGGAAATCAAGAAAACTTGAAGGAAAAAAAATAGCAAGACAAGAAACTTTGTCATCCTTAGCAAGCTTTAAAAAAAAGAAAAAAGCAGGCAGGCCAGGTGGTAGTGGCTCACGCCTTTAATCCCAGCAATCAGGAGCAAAGGCAGGCAGATCTCTGTGAGTTCGAGGCCAGCCTCGTCTACAGAGTGAGTTCCAGGACAACCAGGATTACAACAGAGATACCCTGTCTCGGAACACCCCCCCCCCCCCCCCGCCAAAAAAAAAGCAGGGCAAGAGGATACAAAACATCACATACTTGTCTCAGCTAGACTCCAAAATTATGAGGGACCTTAGGCAAAAACACAATAAAAGACACACAAGTGAAAGAATGAGTTCAAGGAAAATTTACTTAGTCCCAGACAAATAGATTGAGACACTATGTCCTAAGGCAGTGACCAGGACTGCAAGGAAAGCATATTCTCACAGACTTTACAGCCTCTTGTGTAGTCTCAGTCCTCCTCCTCCTGTTCTTCCTGAATGCTCCTCCTCCTCCTTTCCCACTACTTAAGCAAGCATTCATATTTGCTTTGCTCTTAAAACTAAAATAACATCCTTGTAAAGGGTGACTCAAGGAAGCTCTTTGCATACTGTTTGAACCTAGTTTCTGAAGGTTAGGGAGCTGGCTTGACATGTTGGGGCCTGTTCACTTCTGTGCATATGACATAGTGTGAGCTGTAGTCAGCCTTTGTGAGGCAGGCAGCGGAGGGGTGTTTGCTGTAACAACCAAGTGGCAAAGTATCTGCACTTAGCACATGCTTCTTGTTATTCCTTAAAAAAAAAACCAGTGTACTATATGGATAGTTAAGAAATGATTGGTTTTCTTTATTCTTCGGGATATTAAGTTAATTTGTGTTCCACAGGAAGACTGACAGCAGAAGAAGCAAAGTAGAAATGTGCCAGGTGTAGGAGAATTATTCTGGAATTAAATTTTTGCTACAACAAATTTGTGAAATGAATCTTATAAATACAGATGGTTTAGAATTAAGAATAAAACTAGGTACATGTTTAATTCCTAAGGAGATTTTGTACTACAAGATCAGCCTGTGCTGAGATCAGGACTTTTAATGTGTTTTAGAGCAAGACCACTTGCCACTCATAATACATGAGATCAGAGACTAAACTGGGATAAACTTGTAGCTTCTTGTCATTTTAAAATCTTGATTTAAAAGGCTTTACCTTCTGTGCTAGCACTGCATGCTGCTTCTGCTAGAAGAGGCCAACAGCTACCTGCTCAAGAGCTGAGTGAGCAGCAAGGATGGTGGTTTACCTTGTGTTTACAGAGTGCCTCTTTTACTTTCATGTCAGATTATCTGTAAAATGGACTTCTCCCTCTAGTGCTGTAAAGCTTCACAGTGCCGCCTACCTCTAATTGTGTGGGGAGGGAGCATACCCAGCAGAGCTTGTCAAGCAGAAGAGACTCTTGCCTCTTCTCATTATTTTACTACTCATACACCTAATCCCTGTCAACAGGGTTGGCTGTTTGGGGAAAGAACACACGTCCCTGCACTATAATACTGATTGATTTGCAGCTCTTTTTCTTCGGGCTGAGTTAACGTAGGAATCTCCTGAGGCATTAAAAATCAGCTTTGGTATGGTGCATGCAGGGAAAGGGGTTTTTGCAACATTTTGGGAGCTGGGGGTGGGAGGGCAGCAGATCTGGGTTTACTAAGGAGACTAAAGCCTGTGTCCCACCCTTATCTGAATGCTGAGTCCTTCTTTCACAGAGTATTATCCCAGGTAACCTCTGTAGCAATAGCTTCACTTTCTCTTTTACAAATCTGTGTGAAAAGCGGAGCATGGAGTTTAGGGAGGGAGTTTTGTGAATTTCTGAGAGGGGCTGATACTTTGTTGGTTCATTTTGGTATGTGTTCCCTTTAGTTGTCAGTGTTGTGCTACACAGCGGTTGTCCACAGCTATAGAATGAGGAAGACGTTCTATCATGTTATATAGGATAACCAGAATCATATTACTCAAACCATCTGATTCCATATTTCTTAATAGCAGTGCCAAAGGTGCTAGAGCTTTTGAAAACAAAGTACATGTTGGGCATAGGGTGGTGCTTGCCTTTGTGACGGATATAGGAATTGGGACAGCAGGTTGACATAACTGCATTTTCCTCTGGAGGCCAAGCTATCAGAGGCTCCTTAATTGTGAGGGTTTAAGCTTCCCACTTGGCAAAGATCTGTTTTCTAGAGAATTGCCTCATTTGGAAGGGGAAAGTCATTTTCCTGGATGATCTGTGTAAGACAGGCTCTGGGAATCATCAGGTCACATTTGGTACAGCCCATTCTTACCAACCACATGACCCTTGATTTTAGGAAAATGGATCCACCAAAGACTAAAGAAAAGACATCTTTATGCTTTGTAATTGTTTTGCTTTCTACCTACCTGGCATGCTAGCCTGCATTCTTAGCTCAAGTTTGGAATTTTATTATGAGGGATTCATATTTCTACAGTCATCAAAAGTAAGCACCCATCGTATTTCTTTGAGATGTGTTTTATACAAAAAGATAACTTTGCTAGTTTAGATAACACTAAGAGGAAGGATTAGATTAACTGGAAACTTTATATAACCTTGCAGTCTTTAGGAAGAAACAGGTGCAGGTGTGGAGAAAACATTGCGTGCAGGGACTTAGTTAAATCTGGTGGAATGGCTCACCAGGTTAGAGTGCCTACCACCAAATTTGACAACCTGAGTTTAGTCCCCAGAACTCACATGATGGAAAGAAAGAACCGACTCCTGCAAGTTGCCCTCTGACCACCACATGCATGTACACCCACAAACAAAATAAATAAATAATGTAGTAAAAATATTTTAATGTTTTTTAAATAAAATCTCAATCAATTTAGATAGCCTTAGAGCATTGCAAGATTGTAAAAGCATACTTTAAATGTCAGCAGCCAGTGTGAAAAGGGCACAGCTGATAGAAAACTTTGGCCTTCAAGAATGTGGAAGCTATATCCCTGAAATAGCATAAATACCAAAAAGAATTGTCTGGTATATTGATCCCATAAGAAATGAAATTTTTAAAAAGTTAATTTGTTCAGCCTTAAATCTTGAAATTTTAAAATGGTTATGTTTATTTTGGGAGATAGGCAAATAAAATCTGATAATAATAAATTCTATTGTAACAAAAGTATTCTTATAAGCAAGTTCTAGACCTCAACTTGTAGTCCACTTAAACCAATATTGAATGCAACCCTACTCCATTAGGTGAAATGCATGAGTTAATGTTGGAGATTTCCTTTCATGATGCACATATAGCAAATGAGGAGAGGAGAGTGAGGTAAAGGGAGGTGAAGTAACTGGCTCACCATTGCCCAGGAGGATGTCACTCATCAGTTTAACTCCCGAGTCTGTCCTTATCACCTCTGCTCAATTCAGATTCTTACACAGCCTAGGCTGAGTGTAAGTCATAGACACTAGGAGCCCCTGCCATTTAGAAAAGTACTTATCATGAGCTGATTCCATTTCATGCCTGTCAAAATTACAAAAATCCAAACTAAATGCACCTGCTTTCGTTATTTATGATTGTGATCTTGTGATATGTTCCTTCTATGTGACTGATCTGTAAACCCATCTTGTGGGTGATTCACAGTTGGAGAACCTTTCAAACCGATGAATGAAGACCATTTTTACCTAACAACATCTTAGAATGTTACCACACAGCCTTGTTTGTTTTGTATTATATTTCTCATTTCCAGCAGATGTATCTTCCTTTTACAGCTTAGAATCTGTTATCTGATTAATTAAACTTTATGCTGATTTAAAAAAAAAATCTGACATCATTTAACTTATAACTTTATCAGTTTGTTGGACGTTAAAAACAGTGTTTGTATAATAACAGAATTTCCTGATTTGGGTTTTATAGTTTGGTATCATTTTTATTTCATGGACAAGCAAAGCAAGGGTGGCTGTTTTGTTTTTAAAGTATAGCCACTAGCTGAATTTAGTGGCGATGCTTTATAACTAAGTGTCTATACTAATTTTAAAATCTGTTCATCTTTTTGACTCTTCCTTAACTGACAGCCATCTATGCAGCCAGCATTTTGCCTCCCATTCCCTACTAGCTGACTTGTGAAGATTTAGGGCCCAGATGAAATAGCAACCACTTGTGATAAATACTGTTGCTAGTTTTCCTTTACAGCCCTTCCTTTCTGTCCTTCTGCTACCTCCTCCTGTCTCTCCCCCCAAAAAAAAAAGAAAAAAAAAAAAAGGACATCTTAATATGCATAGAATAGAGCAGATGGGCTAGTTGAATGGCAGTCATAAAGAAATGCTTGATCCAGTGCTGTATCAATTTATGGAGCATGCCTTGAGGAATTAAGTTAAAGACTGCATGCTATGGTGAGTTACATTTACCAAATTGAGACCTGTGGCTTGACAACAACACTTTTGGGTGGGTTTCTACAGTCATTCCCAAATAATTAAGACAGAAATTAAATTTTTTGCCAGGCCTTATGATACAAGCCTGTAATCCTAGCTACTTAAAAGGCTAAAAGTTCAAGCTCTGAGTAGAGTGAATTCTATAAGCTCTACATTTGTAGAGTGAATTCAAGCAGCCTGGGCAACTTGGCAAAACTCGGTCTCAAAAGCAAAATGAAAGGCTGCTGGGGCTGTAGCTCAGTAGTAGAGTGCCTGTCTAGCATATGTGAGCCCTTTTTTTATTTTTTATTTAATTAACCAGCTTTTAAAATTTAAAAAAAAGACATGAAAACAGACTTTTTAAATAGGATTATTCCCTCTTTCTTTTTTTTCTCTCTCTTTCCTTACTTCCTTTCTCTCCTACCCCCCCCCACATTTCTTTCTTTACCTAGTATATGGGTGTTTTGCCTACAAGCAAGTCTGAGTACCACATGTATGCTTGTTACCTTGGAGGCTAGAAGAGGGCATCAGATTTCCTGTAACTGCAGTTACAGATGGTTGTGAGTCACCATGTGAGACCTGGGGCTTGAACCTGCGTCCTCTGGAAGAACAGCTAGTGTTCTTAACTCCTGAGCCATTTCTCCAACTCCTTTAAAGTTGTTCTTAATTGTATATATTTGTGTGTGTATACATACCCATGTGTGGGTATGTACACATGAGTGCAGGTGACTGAAGGCCAGAGACATCAGATCCCTTGGAGGTAGAGTTTCAAAGGGTAGTGAGTTGCCCAATGTGGATGTTGGGAACCAAATTCTGATTCTGGTTCTCTGCGAGTGCAATGTGCAATGTACATTAAGCCATCTCTTCAGGCTGCCAGCTGTTTAAGCACAAATGTAGTCACTTATATTAACAATTCTTTGTAACTGGGACCTTAATCGCTTTTGATTTTTGGGGCGTTGTTTCAAGACAGGGTTTCTCTGTTGTAACCCTGGTTGTCCTGGAACTCACTCTGTAAACCAGGCTGCCCTCGAACTCACAGAGATCTGCCTGCCTCTGCCTCCTGAATGCTGGGATTAAAGGTATGAACCTCTACCACCCAGCTCTTAATTGCTTTTAAGATCCCTTTTTTCATTCATTAAGAACTGTTAGTGCCACTTTTATTAGTGGTTTTTTTGCATCTCTTTTAACCAAAATTTGACTGTATTACATAATCAGATGAGAGATGATAGAATCCTATACCAACTACTTTGATCTGCCTGGATAGCAGTCATGGTACAAGATTCTTGAAGCTAGAATGTTCTAGTTGAGTGGAAATAGAGGAATTGCTATTTTATGTCCTTTTTTAACTACTGTATTTGGTGGTTTGTTAATTCCCATTGATACTCATTTTAGATGCAGCTTTAATTAGTGGGATTCGTGACTATTTTCGCAATCCTAATAGGGCTTTCTGACAAGGCCAAGGTAAAATAAATAACTGACTGCCTTTGTTACCACTGAAATTATTTTGGTTCCATACTTTCATCAAATGTGCTTATTTTTTTTTTTAATGAAATATATGATCAAAGAAGCCAATCAGAAGTCGAGTGGGAAGAACACTAGACTGGGATAGAAAGTATCTGCCACCACTGTCTGAGCTTGTGCTTGTTCATAGTTCTCTGAGTTCAGTGTTCTTATCCATAGACGAAGAGTCTGTTTGTGTGAACCTAGACTCAAATGTATTAGGTGATGAAGCCTATTGCACATTTGTTCATTTAGTATTCAGTAGTGAAACATTATGCAAAAGCCTTGTTGTTTTGGCTTAAGATAAGTATTACTCTTGTCTTGTGGTTTTTCAGAATGAATGAGAGTTGCTTCAGACTTACAATCCCTACTTCAGTTTATTTCCTGTGTTTGAAGATGCATCCATCCCCCCTTCCTCCAAATCCATGTGAGAAGACAAGTTATATCTATGAATTAACCATTGTACAGTATAAAACATAAAGAGTAAAAAGGGGCTATACAAAGTCTTTTATAAACTAGATGTGGGTACATAGCAAATTACTGAAATCTCCCGATTCTATATTTTAATAATAATAACAGTAGTATATTTATTTCATTGGGTTCTGTTAAGACCAAGTGAGACAGTGTTCTTCCTTACAGAACACTCAACATCATAGTCACTTCCCAGGAAATATCATCACCTGTTCCAGTCCGTATTCTGGCTAATTCTGCTGAAAGTTGTAGTCCTTAGCATGAACTAAATTTATGGCATCTTCATGGTTTTCTAACCTTTTGTAAATGCGTTAGTAGTAGAATAAACATTAATAGTGAGACTGTGGATTCCTAGGCCTTGTTCTTTGTATCTGTTTCATTCTAAAGCATCTTTCCCTTTGTCTTCAATTTGGTGATTTTTATACCTGTAATATAGTTGTTTCTTCATTAAACTTTTTAGACGGTATTTCTGTATTTTAATATAAGTAGAATTAACCTTAATCATTTTCTTTTCTGAAAACAAACTTGAGACTCAGGATGGGACATTCTCACAGCTGTCCTACTTGGGAATTTTGTAGGTTTGCCCATCATTACCTCTTTGATACACATATCATCAAATCTTGATGCTGCACTTTGCTTGTGAATCAGAAGTCGGCTAAGTTTTGCAGTCATCAAACTTTTGACACCTCTTCAGGTGTCCTTGCTATATGTTTTTCTCTATCTCCTTTGAATGTTAGATTATGTATGAAAGTGAATATTACATAAGTAGATGACCAGCAAAACAAGCAGTAAAAGATGTAATTGACAAACAGATGCAGGGAACTATTTATATTGTCTTTATACAGTCTCTGTGTCTGTTACATAAAATAAGTATATGAACTATATTATGAAATATATTAAGCTAGGCAGAAAAGATGTGTACAGAGACATAAAACTCCAAGTGTGCCAAGGTCTACAGATGATGCTCTTCAAGTTAGACATATAAACTGTCTCTTGATATTTAGTGCTTTTGTCTCCTGACTCTCACTTTGTGATGAACCTGATGCACTAGGACCAGAAATAATTGCACAGGCTTCCATCTGAATTCATGAAATGCATCAAATGTCTGTGTTTCTCAGTAAAATTTTCATTGCAGTCATGAGTGAGCTATTCATTTTCTTACTTTACCTCTTGATGGTTGCATGGTCTTGGATAAGACCCATCTTCTACTTTTACCTAGTATTTAACACCAAAGTCTTGGGCTGAGTGTGCTTTCTAAGCTTGTGTATAACAGCTAAAGACTTAAGATTTTACTTGGAGGGAATTATGTATTGAGGAATTAGAATAATTTCATGTACTTAACCACTATAGTGAAAGGAAGTCAATCATCAGTCAACACAGTGAACAATGCACTGTTTGGAGGAAAGAGCGCTTCACACCACAGCAGAAGCAAAGGTCACTGGACACAGGTGCCTCCTTCTAGAATAGTAGCACTCAGGTACCAAGTTATTTGGAAGATACCAACCTTCCTTAGTTTTATATGTTCTCTTTAGAATTAGATATCTGATATGCACATTAAAGTGGCCATTATAAGTGAATATTAACTTTAAAAGCTACATAGACTCAGGTATTTAGTGATTTATTTAAAAAAAAAAAAAAACCAAACTCATTTGGTAGCAAACTGAGCCTGACCTGAATTAACTTGAAATATTAACTTTCAATTATAGATTGTTATTTCAGACCCTGCTACAATAAATGTATTATACTGGCCCCTCACAAATGCTGTACATACTAATTCTCAAATGCATTGGACCCGGAAGGCTTTCCTTCTGTGCATTCTCCCAAGTCTAGCCTCAGAGTTTGCCCATTTGTTACTCTTTGTTCCTTCATTGAAGAGGCAAAGAAAACAAAAATCATGTCCATTTCAGCTTTTCATACCCCTGTATTCCCGTGACAATGATCTGCTACAGTGTTTATTTATTTCACTCTAAGTAAGGAAGAGGAGGAGGAGGAAAGTTCAAGCAGCAGCTTCTACAAGCCAATTAGCCAGGAGTTTCCTGTCCAGCATCCTCCTTGTAAATTAAGCCATGAACAGTTGGCTGTCTGATAAATGAGCTTATTGGACAGCCATTTATGACCTTCAACTTGCATTTAACTCTAAAATATTCAGTATGTCATGATAGAGTTGAATGACACCATACCCACACAGCCAATGATGGCTTGCCTGCCTAGATCCTGTTAGTTATATCCTGAGAACTTGGTAGTGCTGGGAACTTGATAGGACTGCAATGGTGACAGACTCCAGATTATTAAAGTATAAAAATGTGTGATATTTTCTTTCAGTTGTGTGACCAAGGGACAAGCAAACAGTGGCCTCAGACCAAATCTGTTTTCCTGCCTTTTGTGTTCTGTAAAGGAAGAGTGGGTTTTTTGTTGTTGTTTGTTTGTTTGTTTTCCCTCTTAAAATTACTATACAAGTACAGAAAAGAAAATACATCACAGGTTGCAAAGCCTTAAAATTAATACTGTCAGGACTTCGGCGAAGTATCAGCTTGTGATGTAGATCACTAACATCTCCATCCTTATTTCTCTGTTTTCTGGGTTAACTCTTTCTTTTGCAGGCTTGTGCTCTCCCCCTTTTTTTTTCAAGTCTTCTGACTGGGTTGTCATTCTTAGAGGGCCTAATTTTTCCCCATGAAATAAATAACCCTATAATAAAGAACTTTATATAGAATGTACTCAAAGGGAAACTTGAAATGAAAATAAGATACAGAATTAAGTTGAACATAAAAACAGAGTTAATTTACTGTTAGATATAGAGAGAGCTGATGATGGCGCTGCCATGATAATTGACCTGACAACTTCCAACCGTATGTGTTCTGGTACCTCTACCTCCTGAGTTCTTTTGAATCATAAAATTGTGCATGTTTTAAATACCAAAAAAGGCAGTTCTTACTCTTTAGGGGAATGGTATTCTTACAACAGAGCTATGTGCCTACATTTTATAATTCTGGAACATCGGTCTAATTTAAAAATCAGACAAAAAGGAAGTTTTTTAAAAAAAATTATGTCAGTTATACCAAGTATATAAAAAGTTATATAAAAAGTATATAGCTTTTTAAAAAATCTTGTCTTTTGGCCCATGAATAGGTAAAACTGTAGATAGTTTCATTGATCTTGTCATGCTACCATATTTTTGTCCAGGTATTAGTGAGAATCATTTGGGATTCAGAATCAGAAACCCCATTGTTCAAATACTCACTTCATCTCTGGTTAGTTTTTTTCATCTTAATCAGCCACTTAATATTGCTTGTTTTACTTGCTTAACCACTACATAGTGGTGATAATAATATTCAAGTAAGTTTCATGTAGGCCATGTATGGTGATACATGGAGAAAGGTGTTGGCAAAACAGTAATGAGTTTATGATTGTTTTGTCTTTTCATCTATGCCTAATATAGGTGTTTGACAAAGAGGAATGGGGCATACATTCCTGTTTTACATGTACTCAGTTAAAATGACCATATCCATTTGAATTGTGTAATGATTCTTTTTAAAACTTAGTACTGTAAATTCTCAGCAATCTTCATGTTAGCTGAAAGTGTGAGTGAGAGATTTTATCCAGGTTAGGCTAAGCTAGATTGACTTTGCTCATATAACTCTAGCCAGTTCTGAGTGGTCTATAATATCTTCAACTCAAATGACAAGTGTACCCCACTCCCCAACCCTGAACAGCCAACCAGCTAAGGCTTATTCTTTAGTCAGTAGTCTGGAAGAGTCTCTGGCTCAGGTTTGCTATTGGAGCATTGACCCAAAACAAATAGTATGGCTAAAGCTGATTGTGCCACACATGAGTGTGGCAAGACACTACCATCTATGAACTATAGGGAAGTGTCACAAGTCATGGATGCCATGGTAGCCCATCTGCCCAGTGGAGGCAGAGGAATACTCGTCAGAGTAAACCAGCTTGAAGCCTGTTGCATGAGAGTCATGGTCTCACATCTGTGTGAATGCCTAGTATAATTGCAGTGCCCATGTCCTCCATTTCTCTTCATTGTATTGGAACATTGGCAGTGTGAACATTTGACTCTTCATAGAAATAGCTTGAGCCCAAATATGCATCTCTCATGTTCTAGATAACTCAAAAAATACTGTTTCCAACACAACTTTGATGAAATGTCAGTTTTCTCTGGGTTTTAAACTCGTGAGGAGCATTGTTACGCTAATTCATGCTGGGTAATTTGTATACCACAGTAGTTTGTTTGGAAACATGCCTGTTGTTCTTTAAAATATGCTTAATGGTAGATTAGACAACAGGGTTTGTAGGGTATACCCCTCCCCCGGTTATACAAGCTCATTTCTAAGGCATTTAAAATAAAGAGCTGGGGCCTGTACGTATGATATTTAAAAACCCTTCACATGATGTTTTTAAAACAGATCAATTTCAGCATTAAAATGTTAGGAATTCAGCCAAGGAGCATTCAGCTTGGATTGTATAGCTGTAATGATAATGTATCATAACTGTCTTCTTTGAAAGTGATTGTAGCAGCACGGTTGAACCTGCTGAATTACATAATTTAAGAGTGTTTGCTAGCATACTGTTGGAGAGGGATTTTTCAAGCCTTTCCTGAACCAAGGCAAAATGAAAGATGGATTTTTATTATGCAGTGCTTAAATCATAAGAACAGTCATCACAGAATATCTAAAGATAACTCATTTAAATTGAACAGAAGGTCATATGTATGAATGTCAGTTATCACACTTAACTACTTGCCAGAATATTGGGATGTAAGAGAGCATGATTTTTGTTTTTGTTTTTGTTTTTTAGCTACCTTGTTTGAATTAAAAATGTTGTTTGCTTACTACCTAAAAATACTATCAAATCAAAGGTAATTTTATGATTGAGACATTACTGTGTTTAGAAATTGACTTTAATTAAGAACTTAAATACCAATCATACCATTTAGGTATATTGTTAATCATCTCAAAACATTTTTAGAAAATGCTCACGTAGGCATGCTTTATCCTCAGCCTAATAGCCCATCTCTCAAGGAACCATCCATTTGTTAAGTTATATGTGTTTGTTTACTTGTTTGTTTGTTTAAATTGATTTTTTTGTGGTGGGTCTGTTGCATCCTATCTGATGCTGTCTTTCAGGAATCAGAATATTTTGGAAAGTTTCACTTAAAAACTTTGCAATAAAAATTTTATTTCTCTGAAGAACTAATCCAAGTTGAATTCTGTCAGTTCCTCCAAAGCAGAAAGATATGCAGCTGGATTGCTGAAAGGAATGAGAGGAAAGGACAGGACTTCTACATATCTTGACCTAGCCTCTACCATGTCACTGAAGCGTGCGTGCGTGTGTGTGTGTGTGTGTGTGTGTGTGTGTGTGTGTGTGTGTGTGTTGGAAACCGTCTAGAAGATAGTTGATGTGACATAGGTCACCCTTGTGAGAGGTACATATATACATGAGAATATTTTTCCACAGCAGCCTAACAACTGCATCTTTGTGGTCAAGAACACATGCTTAGTGACTAATTACCAAATCCTTGAGTTTGTTACATAGTTGGCTTCTGTTGTGGGTTAAATTGAACCCATCAAAAAGATGGCATACAATTCTGATACCTGATGTCTATGAATGTGACTTTACTTAGACATAGGATCTTGATGGTTGTTAACATGAAAGTCACACTAGAATTGAAATTTTGGCATATGGAATCACAAAATAATAAATTGCTATAAGCCAAATAGGGTGTGGTCATTTGTTAGGGTAGCCTTAAAAAAAAAAAATCATACAATCTCCAGAGTGTCGTTTGTCTGTCAGTTTGTTTCATTGATGTAGAAACTGCTGTGTGGTGCTAACTTACAGTGACCACTTCTAATAATAAACCACAAATGATGCATGTTGGAAGCTTTTAAAGTTTTGTCACTTCGTGCTAAGCCAAGTACAGTCCCTGTACTTAGGATTTGAACATAATGTTAGAAAAAGTAAAGAAGTACTAGCTCTCATGCAGCTTACATTTTACTAAGGAGAGGCATGAATCAACCAATGAACAATTCAGTCACCTCAGTTTGCTATGTGTAGACTGCATTCTTATTTTCTCCTGGATTGGTTGGTGTTGCAGTGAGCTTGCCTGTGCTCTTTGTGCCTCCATGGACTGGGTTACTGTTGCCGTGGACAGTTGTCGGTGCCTTTGGTCATTATTGAGTTGTGCAGTCTGCATCCTGTGCAGTCACCTGTGGTTGGCCATGTGAATGCCAATGCTCTCCCTTTCTTCCCTCCTCTCACTGTGGGGGCGGGGGGGGACCTCAACCATTCCCCTCTCTTTTGTTAACATTTTCATATCCTTTGCATCTTTCATACTTACAGAGTGTACAAGCTTTCATTTCATGTTTATTAAGAGTTCTTGGCTTAAGATAGTCCTGTAAACAAACCCTCACAAGCACTCCTGTAAATCACCATAATGAAACAGATTGGGTCACAAAACAAAACCTGAAAAGGACATGAATGCTGAAGCAAGAAGGATGCAGTTGAGAATAAAGGGGTTAGAAGAAGGGACAGAACAGGGATAAGAGGAGGTGAATATGATCAAAATTTGTGTACATGTATGAGGATATCCCAATAAAATTCATCTATGTGTAGGTAGTATATGCTAATTAAGACATTTCTTAAAAAAATAAATGTTTTTAGCTTAAGTCAGATTAGAATCTAGGTCTGTTAGCAAGTCACCTGAGCACCCCCATGCACCCATTTCATCTTTCATACTTGCGTCTAAGTGCGTGTTGGTTTTCTAACATAGTAGCTAAGCATTTTTCCTCTGACTTTTATAATATAACCAAATTCTTAAAATTATCTGTTATCAGCCATTTGTAGTCATACATGACTTGCGTTTTTTAGGAATTCAGGTTTCCTTCAATGAATGAATGAATGAGTGATAGATAGCTAGATAGATAATAAATAAAAGCATTTGGTTATAACGCAAATACAGATTTAGTCAGTCTAATAAGAAAAAGCTGGAAATCAATACCACTACCACCCTGTCTTCTGCCACCACCTCCTCCTTCTCTCTTCCCCTTTACGTATGTCAGGCAAGGGTGCTACCACTGAGCTGCATCCCCTTGTTTTTACTCTGTATGTTGGCAGAGCATCTCAATAAGATTGTTCAACCTTAAACTTGCTGCCTTTCTGCCTTCCTGACACAGCCTCCCTAGTGGCTGAGATACAGGCCTGCACCACACTCTCTGAGTAACAAGAAACCAGATAGTTTCTCTGGGCCCTCTCTGATAAAGGCAGGATCTCCCTTACCCCATTTAGTGGAGCACATTGGAACTATTTATTCTTTATTCTTTATTCTTGTTGAGGAGGCCTACCTAGCTATCTTTATATTCTAGTATCCCCATTTCTTTGTATATCAAAGGAAAGGCCAAGAACAGGGTGCATTTGGGACTTGTGAAGACCTCCTCCTTGCCTCGCAGTTCTTGTTTTATAACATGTCTGACTTTTTTTTGCGCCCCCTTCTGGAGTTGATCTTTTGTTTCAAGGCTGAAATTAAACTCACTACTTAAAATAATACATAATTAGAATTTGCCTTCCAGTGCATCCTTCTTGTGGCTGTTTGCTTTATTTCCCACGTTCTTTTATCCCACAGCAGTGGTGACTTACAGCCATCCACATAACTGTAGTGGGATATCTCCATCCTTTTGCTCAGTGTGACATTTTGGGCCAATTACTCTATATTAAATGATGTGCTTTGCTGCAACAGTTGAATTGCAGCATGACTAGCATCTTTGGATTATTTTGAAAAAAATATCCCTGTTGTATAGTTTGAGCTTATAAGCAGAAGTGGTTAGCTCTTCTAAGGTAATGCACTTTACAGAATTATTTCTTTATTACTGTTTAGTTGGACTGATGTCGACACTGAGCACCCAAGACTTTGATGTTTTATATGACATTCTTCCCCACTAATTAACTTCATTAGTGTAGTGGGGAAGAATACCATATAAAACATCAAAGTCTTGATGTTTAATCACAACTTTAAAGTCTTACACTCTTTCAATTGCCAAACACATTCCAATTAACTGAAGGAAGGTCAAAGATTCTGTTTCCCCTCTCTGGTCTTCAAAGCTTTTCCAGATTCTTTTCTGGTTGGCAGTTGATACTTGAACCTAAATGTTAATCTAGACAAGCTAAAGTGGTATGTGGAGGACAAAAATGATCTTCCTACAAGCTTTAATCTAGTCTCATTGAGAGACAGCTTCTGCAAAAGGCAGTCACGAATTCTCCTTTTGAGTATTAACAGGAAATAAGTGTAACCGATAGAATAATAGGTTGTATTACCTTTTTTCTGTTGTCACAAAATACCTGAGGCTAGGTATTTCAAAAAGAAAAAAATTTGATTGGCTCACAGTTTTAGAGGCTGAATGTCTTAAGTAGAATGGATCCCCGTTTTGGCTTCTAGTGGGAGCATTCTATGACATGACAATGACATGAAGGTACATACATGTGAGGTGGGAATTAGGAGGATTCAGGGGCTGCATGAACTAAGGTAATCCCTTTTGAGGGCACCCTATTACCCTGCATTAAGCCTCATCTCTTGATGGTCCCACTACATTTCAGTGTACTGGGGGCCAAAAAAACAAGAACATATTCAGCTCACCTCTGAATCACCATGACCTTCTGTGCTCTTGGACTCTCCAGTGTTGCCATATTAAAACCACTTCATTTTTCTCTTACCATGTGTTTCATCCTCTCAGCTAAACAGCAATTCTCAACCTGTGGGTCACTACCATCTGAAACCATATTTCCAGTGGTCTTAGGAACTGAGACTAACTGAGGAGCTAACACTGCTCATTAGCAAAATTAGAGTAATAAGGTAGAAACAAAAATAATTTTATGGTTGGAGTAACCAACATGAGGAACTGTGTTAAGGGGTCACAGCATTAGGAAGGTTCAGAACCACTGAGCTAAGGAATCTTGTATTGATACACACTGAATGTGAGTGAGGGCTAAGAAAAATTGATTGTCAGAATTCTTAAATGACAAGTAGTTGAGCAACAAGAACTTCTCCTTCTAGGTCATTCCACTCCAGCCTTTCATTCTTTTCTTTTCTTCTCTTTTCTTCCATAAGGGTTTACAATACCAATAATGTAATTCAGATAAGCAATTATTGTAATTGACCTTGATGATGAGTGTCCTTGGCTTTTACCACAGTTTGCTTAAATCCTGAGGATAGCCAATTATCTCATAATGCCCACTTCATTGAGATTATTGTTTTAATTATCACATTCAAAATCTATCTTTTCGTCAGCACTGCAGAGTCACACATGCGAACGATACATTTAGGCATTCAGAAGTGGGTTAAGAGCGTCTCACTTTATCTCAGGACAGGGTTGTGATTGAAGTTTTTGTCCCTCACAGCTCTGGACTATGATTTTGAAATTTGCAGTTTCTTATCTGTTGTTCATTATGGTGTGATTGGCTGCAGGGTGAGAAAGTCTAAGATCTCCCTGAGCTAATTATGTTCTTGCAGAGGTCCCTAAGGTGATCTGGTGCCAATGGGTACACAGTTCCAGTTGATTAGGCACTCTAATTGATAGCAATCAGCAGTGGCTTGCCATTAGCTGACTCTGCCTTAGGTCAGAGGTTGTCAGCTGTTGGCTTACACAGGAGCTTTATAAATTGCCAATACCTATGCCCTTGCTCAAGCTTACCCTCTGTGTAGAACATGTAATTACTCTGGGACAGGGTCTTCATATATTCATTTTCTCTCTCTCTCTCTCTCTCTCTCTCTCTCTCTCTCTCTCTCTCTCTCTCTCTCCTTCCCCCTTCCTCTTTCCCTTCCTCCCTCTCTTCTTTCTCTCCTTATGTACAGAGACCTTGGATTGTTTATTCTTCACTGGTTTGTCTCATCCTCACCATGACCTGATCCTAGACAGAAGGAAACCTTTTTGCTCTCATTCTATTCCTCCAAAACTTGGCCCTGCCACTTCATTCCTGAAAAAGCCTTATTCCAGGGTTGAGTACTGTGACTGTTTCCTTCCTAAGCAGTACTAGAGGTACCTTAACCATAGAAAATCTAAATGGACAACCTTACTCCTTCAGAAAGCTGAGAACACTGTTTCTTACTGTTGCAATGTGCTCTTACCATTTTTCTATTGACCAGATAAATATATTCTTTTTTTTTCTTGTTTTTTTCCAAGTTTGATGTGTGTGTGTGTGTGTGTGTGTGTGTGTGTGTTAGTGTGTTGGTGTACAAGATCAGTATTTATATTTTAGCACCAAACTTATACATACCACTTTGTGGAAATTCATTCTAATTGATTTTATCAGTGTAGTCATAAGCCTTTGGACTGATTTTTTTTCGTACTTCTCTGATAAATATAAGGATGCTATCTGTCACATGCCTTACGTAGTCCTGTAAGCCCTGTGAGGTTAGGAATATTCTTGTGGGAGTACTAAGAGTCCTTCCCTTTCAGAATTAAGAAACTATATCTATTTAAGATGCATGAAGTTGGCATTACTGACCAGTGTATTTTCAGTTTTACTCCGAAGGGAGCCATTGAGCTGCAACTGTGCCATCTTTCTCTTATCATTCTTACTCTGTGTTCCAACTCTGGAATACTGTGGTAGTTGCTGATTAGTTCCTGCTTCAAGCCACCAAGACCATCTTTCATGATCTCATTTAGAACTTTGCTATTCTAACATAAATTAACCTCCATGTAAAATTTATATTGTATGTGTACAGTTCTTATTTTTAACTGCAAAGGATAGATGTAAAAAGATATTTTCTGTTCATAGGGCTTTCAAAATTCTAAATCTGGTTTACACAAGAATGAGAGAGAATTTAGACCTTTTCCAAGATCTTGGACTCATTTGCAAAATATGAGTATCTTCACTGCCTATCAGTGAGATGCAGAATAAAGCATAGGCTCATTGTGGCCTAGTAGGCCTACAGTCTTTGCCAGCCTCCTTTCCATACCGTCCTCTTGATGCACTTCCCACTCTGCCCTCCAGATCCATCCTTTGATTTATCTCCTTTTGTAGCACAGAATGTTCTCACGTGTTTTTAATTTATTTTATTGATAGCTTAATGCTATGTCCGCTAATTAAGATCCTTTGCCTGTTCTTTTTCTTGTATTTTTTTGGTGTCTTGGGCCCAGCACAGTACTGCCACAGAGTAGGGCTCAGTAGCAGTCCATAGGCTTTACTAATCATAATTAGCAGGGTAGTACAGCTGCCTCTTACCTACCATTATACTTGATTTCTTGTTGGAATCACTTGTCAAGTTGCCAGAAGCTGGAGGTGCAGGTGTTGGGCACATTCCTGTCACCATGAGTCAGGCTTGTTCCAGAGGCACATTTAATTTGAATTCCTCAGATTAGGGAGAAGGCAGAACTTCTGAAGGAAACACTAAGCTAAAGTGTGCAGCTGGAGACACAGAGTTGAGAGCATGCGTCTGATGTTTACATCTGGAGAAGTAAAGAGGCGCTTTCCTAGTCTTAGCTTTACCTTCTTTCCATACTTCACAACATGTCTCTAGGCTTTTAGCTCTTGGCCAGGGTTCTTGGCCAGGGCTTGGCCGTGGCTTTTAGGACAAGTTCCAGAAGTAAGCAGAGAAGGACAGCATACCTACCTGTCTGTTCATGTAGTTATCTCAAGTAATTCCCATTGGCCACCGTAGTTCATGCCATAAACTGGATAGTTTAAACAATAGAAATTTATCTCTCACAGTTCAGGAGACTCAGAAATCAGGGTACCTCCAATTAAGAGTCTATACCAAGGGCCCATTTCCTGGGTCATAAACAGCATCTGACTGTGCTCTTCATATAAGTGGGAAGAGCAGATGCTTGCTCTAGGTGTGTTTTATAAGCTCATTCAACTCTTAAGGCTCCACTCTTGACCTAATCCCCTTTCACAACCCCCCCCCATACAAACAATGAGGGTTTAAGTGTCAATATGGAAATTATATTGGAACATTAGATATTCAGACTAACTGGCATTCCTTGTTGGACATAAACCCTTGTCTCTGTTGGGCAGCTTAGAAAATAGAAGCCCGGAAGGGTTGCCTGACCCAGAATCACATAGCTGATAAATGCTAGACCTAAGACTGAAACCAGAGTTCATACACTAGAGCACATGCTTATTGCATTCTGTGCTTTTCCCTTGAGATTCTGTGCCATGGAAAGCTGGTGCCTTGTTCACCTTCACTTCCTAAGTATCTAGCATATTTGCCAACAATTCAGCTCAAGTTAGCACAAGCTTCCTTGTTCAAATCTTTTCTTATCAGTCGTAGTACTAAGCTCTGTACTGAATCCCTTTGTTCCTATGCTCTCTCCATCCCACTGTAGTCCCAGTGGAGAGGAGTC
Organism: Cricetomys ansorgei; assembly: GCA_026225945.1. Lineage (NCBI taxonomy): Eukaryota > Metazoa > Chordata > Mammalia > Rodentia > Nesomyidae > Cricetomys > Cricetomys ansorgei. The sequence goes on along the minus strand of JAMJFZ010002601.1, from coordinate 895,656 downwards.
AGTGAGTACCTGTTTAGGAAACTCACTGGAAGTGAGTTTAGGAACAATGATTACCCACTTTTATCAGTGGCCCAAATGTCTGCGAAGTGACATTTGGTTAGTTAATCCTTCAATCTTGGAGATGTTCTTGAATACCCGAGACTGGAATCTTCAGAAAGAGACCACTGTTCTTAAGGTACTACAAACCACATCAAAGGCCATTGGCCCCATTAGCAAAGGGCTGTCTTGTGACGGGATGTTTATATACTTGTGTGTGTGAAAAGAGAGGAGCACAGAAGTCATATCTGGGTTGCAAATTACTTATATTCCTTCATTTGCTTAGCAAACACAGCATTGTACTTGTGCTCAAAGTGAAGGATGTCCATTGAGTCATTTTAGTGCTTAATAGCAAAAGTATACCCCTGGGCTAGTGTTCCTTCTTTTTAGTAAAATGGTGATTGCTTAAATAGTCTTTGTTTCATTTCTCCATATTGCAAGCGTATTTTCTTCTAGTCCATTCTCAGCAGGCTGCTTCTACTATACCATTTAGCTCAATGCCAAATTGCAGTTAGTTTTGTTCAGTTCTGTTTACTGAGTAGCACTGTAGTGATTAAATGTCATAGGGTATGCCAAGTATACAAAAGTAATTAACCCAGAAAGGACATGTTAGAATAAAGGTCAACAGCCTCTTTAGCCCATAATGCCAACAGCACGACTAAGTATTGACAGAAATGTTGCTGGTAGGGTTGGAGAAGAGGGTGTGTGTGGGTGTGTGTGGGTGTGTATGTGTGTGTGTAGGGGTGAGAAGGTCAAATGGGGGACAGGGAGAGGTAGAGCAGTATTCACGTTTGTCTTCTGTGGCAAATAGAATGGGGTGCTAAGATCTTTCTCATCAGATTATAATTTAGCTCTGCTTATTGTTTGGGAAGAGGGTGAAACAGTAAGCTGCAGTTTGACTTGCCTGTCAACATTTGAGAACGGGTTAATTCCAAGCTCTTTCTTGGTTTAACTGAATAATCTTTTTAAAATTAAAATAAATGATTATATCACTTTCTCTCTTCCCTTTCCCCCCCTCCTCCGAAGTCCCTTCCTCCCAGCTCCTTCCATGCACCCACCCTGACTCTCCAATTTATAGCCACTCTTTTCCTTAATTGTTACATATATGTATATGAATACATGTGTATACGCAGATATACAAATACAGCCGGCTTGAGTCTGGTTTTTGTTGTTTGTGTGTATATGATAACCAGAGTAATCTTGTTGCAGGCATGGTGAATAAGTCTTTCTGGTGTTTTATAGCAGTCAAACCCTGCATCTGCAGATATAGCTGTCATTGAAAGCTGTTGCTTAGGATCATCTCTCTTGAAACTTTTGCAGACGTATCTTAAGTATTTGTATCTCATTTGCTTTCACCCCCTATATTTTTGTCATCATCAGTCATAGCCAACATTAATGCATTATGCTGTTTTACATACTAAAATTTTACATAAAACAACAGACTGCCCAGGAAAAAAAAAACTAAGGGAGATTTTTTGTTTTTTCTTTCAGGTAGACGCATTAGGAGGAAATCCCTAGAAATTATAATTTTCTAAGTGACCATTACAGAAAAACTGCTGGTGGGCTGTATTCTTCCTGTATTGTCTCAGACATGTGATCCTTGAGATTTCACCTTTTCAGTAGTCTGTCTTTCATTTAAAAAAAAAAAAAGAAAAATGCTTTTCCCTGGTTACAGACTGCTATTGAAACATGATGAACATCAGGGATGAAGCTAACAGATTGAAAATGGCCCTCTTCTGCCATATATGTATCCCTTTTAGAACAATGAAGGAAGTTGGTGGCTTTGGTATGGTTCTTCAAGAGCACCCATCTTATATGCAGCCAGAGGCAAGTCTAGCACAGACCCTGAAAGAAACTTCCACCCTAGATTGGTGGGGTTGCAACAGAGAACGGTATCACTTTGGACTCACCTCTACCCAACAGTATCTTACCTCTATTTCAGTTTTATGTTTTCCACTGTTTCCTCTTCCTTTTCAGCCTAGTTTAGAAATTGCTACCCTCTCACTTTTGAAGTCACCACTTTTGAAAGCCTTCCTCCTTTGGTGTAACTATACAAATTCCCGCCCACCCCCCTTCACACATACATGCGCGTACACACACAACTATAGAGACCACGGGAGTGATTATACTAAATGTCAAGGATCCAAAAGAATAAGTATATGCTTGCTGCATATGTATAATATCCAGCCTCTTGGTATTGAAAATCACATGCAACTAAGAACATGTTCTGTGCACCTTGGTTCAGCAACTGTAATTGAATTGAGGCAATGATGCAAATGCCAGGAGAGGAGTAGATGAGGAGCTGAGATGGGATTCACAGGGGTCCTGGGCTGGCCTCACAGGTTGAGAACTTTCAGAATATGATAATTGACTAATATAGGAAAAACTGGAGAATGTTTAGCTATATAGGCTAGAGACAAAAATTCTTGGCAGACTTGCATCGAGACTCTAAAGTGGAACAAAGACTTGGGTGCTAAGGAAGAAACTTCCAGATGAAATTGGGGAAAGTAGACAGAGAATGTTCTGCCTGTCCTATCACAGTTCTAGGGACTTGGCAGTATTCATGGGTTTTTGTTTGTCTTGTGGCTTTGAGAACATTTGGGTTTGTGTTGCCTAATATTGGTAGCCACAAGCCACACAAACCTTTCAAGCAAGAGAAATATGGCCTGTCCAAAATGAGATGAACTATAAATATAAACTGCAAACCCTTTCAAAGTTTAATGCTAAAGAAGAGAGGTTTTTTTAATATCTCAAAATTTTTATATTTGTTATATATTAATATGTTATTTTTATGTCAGGTTATTGTACAATTGAAATTAATTTTATAGTCTTTTACATTTAAAACTGGCTACTAAAAATAAAATACATATGTAACTGTATTACATTTCTGTTGACAAATTCTATTTTGAGAGTCAACTCACTTTTTGTTGAAAATCTGATCATCTGTAATCTGTAACTGAAAACTAGCCATTCTGTCACGACATGAAGACGAGAGGTTCAGATTAACAACCTTAAAACTACTAGGAAGCTTCTCTTTAAATTGGTTGATGGTTATTTCCTTAAATGCTACCAGATATTGTGTATGATATTTGAATGCATAACACAGAAAAATATAGTTGAGGTTCTTTGGCATTAACATTCTTGGAAGAAAAGTATGTTTACTGGAGGAATAGCAGAAAAGACCAAGATAGGGATACTGATACATTAAAGTTTGATTTGCCAAAGCTTAGTGCTCAGTTATTACCCTGATTTAATTTTTTCGAAGTAGCTTTTGGAGTTATATTGATACTTTGAAACACACACACACACACACAGACACACACACACACAGACACACAAAATACAGCACACGATCGTGCTTAAGCAAGTTCCTTTACCAGAAAATTAAAAAAATAAATTTTGCCACTTTGGTTTTTAGAGCAGTTAAACTTATATACACCATTGGTGAGAATTAGTAGTGTTGATAATATGGCAGTAGGTAAAAGAGTAGCGTAGGCTGTATCTTACATATTTTTTTTCTTCCAGAAGAAAATGGCCAATGTGTAACTAATTAACGTAGAGGCCACATACAAACATTTAAGTTGCTTGGTGATGAGGGCAGGGAATTCTTGAGGAGAACAAAAGCACATGGCAGTGTTGAACTTTGCAAATCTGATAGCCATTGAATTGAAGGACATAGAATGGACTGGATGATTAAACATTTGTATGCAATACAAAGTTGTATGTGCTTGGCAAATATTTATTACATTTTCTGTTAAAATTGTGATAATCAAGGTGAAGTACTTGTTCCCTCTCTCTCTGTCACCCATACCCCTGCACCATTCCTTCTGCTTGTGCCACACAACTTGGATCACATACAGAGTAACTGTCAAATGAGAGACGCTAAATTACTTGTATAAGAATCAAACCCATAGCTTTGGCATCAAAATATCATGTTCTTGCAGCTGAACTTGCCAGAAAAAAAGTAAATGTATTTAATGAAATTTCTGGTGCAGAGCCAATAGCTTTATTCCAGGAAGAGGAAGTAACAGTCAAGAAACCTCAAGAGGACATTAAGATAATGTTCTAATTTAAAATCAATTGTATTGATACCTTATAAATTATTAGGACATTTTATCCTGACCAAGTAATGCATAATGTCGAGACCACAAAAACAAAACACAATGACTGAATATCACATTGCTGTCTTTCCAGTTCATGAAGGGAAAAACAAAAAACACATAACGCTTTTTTTATTCTAAATACTTTGACTTTTAGTGGGCGAGCAAACTATGAAATTCATTTATCTCTTTATTTCTACACTTTGAATATATTCAGTAAGTCCTTGTTGAGTGAGCCTTTGAGTGAAGACTGCACAGTAGTTTGCATCATTGCCAAAGAGGACTAGCTTTTCATATAGGCTTATTAAAATAGATGTGCTAAGTACTGTGCTCACTATATGAACTCTTCAGTCCCTACTGAGAGTTTGGAGTAATGCCCACACTCAACCTGTTGGGAAATGAAAACTTTAAGAATTTTAGCAATTCGTCCCTGGTAATACAGAAGTGATGCGGGCTCATTTTGAACCCAGGGCTGTCATCTGACTTTAACCCAGGGCTGTTATCTGACTTTCTGTCCACACTGAAAATTGGAGGTGCTGACTCAAAATCATCTCTCTGTTAGTCCTTCTTGTTTGGAGTTATTTTTATTATATGCAGCAGTTTGTCTTGACCCATTTCTCTTACCAAAAGAGAAGCAGAAAGACAACAACAACCAAAAAAAAAAAAGTTTTTAAGAGTTTTTAAGTCCTTCATGAAATGTTACAGAGATGAAACATTGTAGTAACAGTAGATTTTATTATATGGAGATTGTATTAAATATTCTTTTAACAAAGGCTAATCTTCAGAAAGTTCCAGTCATTTTTGAAGGTGAGTTTTGATTTATGCTAATTTGAAAAGGCAAATTCTGTGAGATTGTCTACAGAGTATGCTTTTTATGACATTCTTAATCAAGCAGGTCATTTAAATAAAAGTCTTGGTCTAATGAGCAGTAAACCAACACCAATGACTGACTCAGCCTTGCTACAGTCAACAGCAGAGTGCTCTGGAGTTTAGTTAATTTACATAAATCTGCATGTGATAAGAGTTGGCAAGTGAGATATTTTGACCAAATGATTTTCATTTTTAGGGTATTACATTTTTCACAGCTGAAGATTTTGTCTTCATTTCCTCTCTGAATGGGAATATATTTATTTTGATTAATAGTATTCAATAAAAATACCAGTCAGATGTTACTGGGATACGGTACTAGTGAGTTTGGTGTAAATAAATTTATTGGAGCTTTCACCTTTTATATAAACCTCCTAGAAGTTGTTGTAGAATGTGCAGTGCTTCTTTGTTGAGACAACAAAACCATGGCTTTTCTGAATTCAGGGACTAGAGGAAATGGCTCAGTAGTTAAGAACTTTTACCTCTCTTGCAAGGACCTGGGTACAGTTCCCAGCACCCACATGATGCCTTACAATCATGCATAACTCCAGTTCCAGGGCATTCATGACACCAGGCATGCCCTCAGTATGCATATATATCCCTAGGCAAAACATTCATGCTTATAAAATAAAAATAAATCCTTTCTGAAAGAGAGTAAGTCACCATTGTTTATTTTTGGTATAAATATCTGTCTTCAGCTTGTCTAAGAGGTTGCAGAGGAAATGATTCAGGACTTTGGTTGTAGCATTAGTAAAGGACCTATGAGTATCTTGGCCTTCCTGCTCTGGCTTCTCTAACATAAACTTACCATGACCCACTTATACTAAGAGTTCTGAAACTACACCAGTTAAAGTAATAGTTTAATTTGTCATCTAAATGATTATTGTTGAAAGTAAAAGAAACTTGGAAAACAAAAACTCTAATCACGTTTTCATGCTGCCCTCCTTGTCTCTTCATTATCCCTTTTTATCTATCTAAAGCTTGATTTACTATTTATAGTACCTATGAAGTACATATGAAGGCAGTACCTATAACCAGTGTATTTTAGGATTACACACACACATACACACACACACACATTTATTCATTCTTTTATTTGGGGTTGGGGCACATACCTGCCACAGAGTATGCTTGGAGGTCAAAGAACAACTTGGGGAAGTTCTATCTCATCCTCTACTGTGTGGGTTCCAGGAATCAAACTCAGGTTGTCAGGCTCCCGCTGAGCTGTCTTGCCAGCCCAAACTTTTGGGTTCTTTATCTTGGGTGTCCATTCAAACTTTAGCATGTTCTTTCTGCTTATAATCTGGAAATGGGCAGGGATGTCTAAGCATGGCACCTATGTGAATGGTAAGCGGATTTAGTTTGGTGGACATTTGAAACCAAATTAGAAATTCCTGTGTGAATATGGTATTTATAGTCCTTTTTGTGCAGTGTAGAATCAAAACTTTACTATGATTATTGAAAGGTGTGTTTTGGTTTAGTGAAAACACTATCATAGTGGGCCACTGGAATATCTGTATTGAGGAAGAGGTACTACAAAAGTGCCGACAACAGTCTGTACATGAACCTTCTCTTTCCCCATCTGAAGTAATAGAATGGGCAAAATCACAGTATACAATGTGTCGGCATTACAGTTGTTGAGCAGCTAAGCTGTGTGCCTAAGACCAGTTCTTGAGTTTTTTATAAGTAGTTTTCCTTCATCCTCAAAGAAGCCCAAGTGGGTGAAGATAGTATCTTGTTATTCCAAACTACAAAGAGACTGAGTGGGGGTAAACATCAGTCCCAGGGCTACAAGGCTGTTAAATGGAAGACTCCATACTGTCTGACTCCATAGAGTTGCTCTTGCCTGCTATTAAAGTGTGCATTCCCTGTTATTAAAATTAGCTAATTATATTAATACGACCTTCTTTGGAGAGTATTTTATGGAACTCTTTCCCATACATGGCCACCTTTGATCTGGAGGTGAACAGGTGTGGGCCACCCATTTCAAGTTGCTGGAAGTGTTAGTTCTACAGCTGATTTGGCCAACAGCCTCAGTAAAAAGTAAGATGTGTACATTTTTCCTTTTTGAAAAAGCCTGTTTTGTAATTCTAGGTGAATCTGTAAAGTACATTTGTACTGCCAGTGTAGTTGGGATTTTCATATGAAACTTATGTTTGTATTATTTTCCTTGGATTCTGTGCATACACACACTTTTTTCTTTTTCTTTTCTTTTTTTTTCTTTCTTACTTTAAACACATTGTTTCGTTTCTTTTCCTGGTAAAAGTGAATTTGTTTTTAAAATGTATAGCTTTACAAAACATTAACATCCAGGCGATTTTTTACTTCTAAATTGATCACTGATTCTGTGACTACCCATATGTAACATATTTGCTTATGTGTATGATAAACTGTAATGAAAATATTTTTCAGAATGTGTCAAAATGTGATTTATACAGTACCATGATAGAGTCCCACTGTCTTAGGTAGTAAGCTATGGAAATAACACACCTAACTAAGCTTTTATAATAATTAAAGAGATGTGAAAATAAGCTTTATCATCATTTAAGTCTTCCTGTTCCCATGCTCAGGAAAGACCAGAGTGCCCAACTGATAGCAGAGTGGTAGACTTCTCAGCCGTGTGGTGAAAGCCCATGCCAAGTCAGTTTAACTTTAGATCAGTTATGTTACTAGGGTATCATTGCTCACCTCAGCACTCATTGTGTAGCTTAACCTATAAATGCTAGTGATAAATACCTATCTTATCATTTTCTTGCAAAATCAAATCAAATGTGGAACTCTGCTCTATAATAAAATTATGAATGGGGCCTGGAGAAGTGGATGGCTCCGTTGTGTTCAGATCCCCAAAAAACCCACATAAAAATAAGGCAGGGATGGTTGCCCTCTGTAATTCCAGCACTTAGGAGGAAGATACCCTATTTGTAGACAAGCTATCTACCTTGAGTAGCACAAATTGCAGGCTCTGAATTCAGCAAGAGACCCTGCCTCAGTAAATAAAGTGGAAAGAAATCAAGGAAGACACCCAACATCAACCAGCACATGCATGTGCACACATATGTACACCCACACACACATGCAAACCTGCGTACAAGTGTGGAAGGAAGAAAAGCAGTAAGGAAGGAAGGGCGAGCTGCCCATAGAGTGAGAGACAGCAATCTTAAGGAAAAAGAAGTTATTTGATTTTACATGTATGCCAACAAATAAGCACTAAAACAAAACGGGCATTATCTTTTAGCATTAATTTTTAAGAATATGTTCATTATTGTTTAGAAATAATGTGGAAATAACTGGAAGTAGTTTCAGATGACTCAGATAGTTTGCCCACTCACACAGCGAGGTCTTCACTCATAAAATGCCACATGAGTGAAAGGACGCATCTTGTTAGTGAAGGAATAAGATGAAGAAAGGATGGAACTCTCTTTTACAGTTGCAAGGCACCCCCGCGTGTTTTACTCAAATGATTTTCTGTAAAGTTAATCTAGTGACTTTCTGCAATGTGTCATGGGTTTTCTTAAATAATGTTTTTGTTCTTTAAGAATTTTAAACAATATATTTTGATCATGTTCATCCCAACTCCTCTCCGATCCACCTCTACCTCCCTTCTCATCCACACTGTGTATACATGCTGTCATAGCTGCTGTATAGCTACTGTAAGTTCCTATATGCAGCTGCCCTGTTACGTCCAGAAGACACTCTTTTCTTGGAGTTTTTCAACTTCCTCTTCTAATAGATCCTTGAGCCTTGAAGGGTCGGGATGTGATATAGATGTTCCATTTAGGTTTGAGCACTGCAAAGTCTTTCACTGTCTGAATATTGATGAGTTGTAAGTCTCTGTTAATTGACATCTCCTGCAAGAAGTAGCTTCTGTGTTGAGGACTGAGAAATTCACTGATCTATAACTATAAATGATTAATAGTATCAACGCTATGTCCATTTTAGAAGAATAATATTAGTAAGTTCTTTCTGAGAGCCTATGACCTATCTAGTTTTAAGTTCTTAGTCTCATTGATAGTGCCAGATATGAGTTCCATATTGTAGAACAGACCCTAAATCCAATCAAAAAGTGATTGTCTACTCCTTTAACATTTATGTCACTATTGCACCAGTGGCCATATCTGGTGAGGCAGATAATTACTGTAGTTTACAAAGTTTACAGGCAAGTGAAATTGATGATTACTTTTCTTCGCCAGTAAGTACGCATTGTATCCTACAGTACTATGAAAGTTAGCCAGTAGATATAAAGCTTCCAGTTGTATATCACCTTGATTTCTTATGTTCTATGTATGACTCAAGTGTATGGTGTCTTCAGCAATAGGGTCTTACTGTTGAGTTCTGGATGGTAACCAAGAGCAATGGCAGTAAACCTATCATATTAGGTAGTTTGTGGGATTTCATTGTCCAACAATTCAGAAAGAGGTAATTCATTCCTGGTACTGGGTTTTATATATATATGTTTTAGGAAGCTTCTACAGTACTACGTTTCCATGTGACATTATCAAAAACCTTAAGGTGTTAGTTATCTCTTCCCTAATTACCTCCTCTACCCTATCCTCCCACCTCCCATCTAATTTAATTATCTTAGGAGTTTTGAACTAGATTGAAGCACATATTCAGGGGTCTTACGAATTTTTTTATGCCTCAAAATAGTACCTGGCCAGTTCTATGCCGCCCACCATGCTGGGTGCACCATCTACAGTCTGAAGTTGGAAGTGGTTTTGTAAACAAGCAGCAGTCTAGTTATTGCACATGCTCCATTCACTGGATGAAGATGTTAAGGGAACAAAAGGAAGGAAGTAACTAATTCTGCCTGGAAGCATCTGAGGAAGCTTTGAAAACTGACCTTAGAGTTTGTTTTTATGCTGGAAAAGAATTTTAAGAGCTACTATACAAAGGGGCACTTCTGTAATCCTAGGGAGAAAGGCCACAGAAGATGCATAGAGCTTTGAGGAACAAGCTTAAAGCACTGATATGGGAGGCAGGGCAAAGACTATGGATTGGGGCTGCTGGTGAGGGCTTTGGAATACAGCCACACTCGGGAATTCAAATGTTTTCCCTACACTTAATAGGAAACCAGTTTACCCCCTTTAAAAAAAGAGAGTAAGCGTAAATAACTGAATCTATTTTGGGAAAATAGAAAATTCCAGAAGGATGATAACTAGATAGGAGACTCTGGCTGGAAGCCAAAATGGTTTTTGTATGTAGCTTCATTGGCTGTAAAATCATACTAAAGTGGGTTTGGTAAGAGTGTGAAGCAAAAACATCAAGTCAAGTCTTGTGACTTAGAAATGGGGTTTAGAACTCTATAGTTAGTTACTAGTTACCTAATCTACTTTGAAAATTGCTTGGGAGCTGGTGATGTAGCTAAATGGTAGTGCATTTGCCATGTGTGGAAGTCTTGGGTTAGATCCCCACCACCATGAAGACAAATATCAGAAATCAGAAATAACATGGCTTGTGATGTTTGTTTTAGTCCTCGTCCTTACTGAATAATGCCAGAGTCTTTTCTGTCATTTAGTCCAAAGTTGAATGTTTGAGTAGGAACTAGTGCATGGAGTTTATGGAGCATTCATCTAAAACCCCAGCAGGGCTGGCCTGAGCAAGAATGACCTTAGAGACCTTCAGCCTACAGTGGTCGCCTCCCTATGCATTAGTCCATATTACTCTCCTACTAAACACAACACCAAACAGCAAGGATACCTTAAAAGTTTAGGCATGCCATACACTGTGGCTCTTCAGAAATAAAATGGAACCTAGAGCCTAGAGTTCTGGACTCTAGTAGTTTAAAGGCACTGACAAAGTTTCTGTATCTGTAAATGTTAATTATTAGCACCAGACTAAGATAAGGAAAAAACATCAAATGAGATAAGTAATCTTTTATATAAGGAGAGCTTTACTGAACAGTTTTCTGTATTGATTATCAGATGTCAGACAAAAAGATGTTTTGTGGTGATTCTTTGTTCTTCTTAGAACTTTTTCCTTGGATATTTTATTTCCAGATATTCTTTTTTACTACTTCCCAAAATAAGCCCACTCTTAACTAAACTGCATTGATTTCACCCTTGGAAATCCTGTCTTGGTACCCTGGTAAGGGAAATGGCTACTCTGGATATCTTTACATTCTCTTCAATAGGTCAGTTGAAGTCTGGATCTGCTCTCTTTTAAACCTTGAGTTTGTTGAAACTTTCTCTTTGGTCAATCTGTAACGGGCACTTGCTGGATCGTCTTTTTGGCTGGTTGGTTGGTTGATTGTTTTTTGTTTCAGTGTGTGTGTGTGTGTGTGTGTGTGTGTGTATGTGTGTGTGTGTGTTGGAGCAGGGTGTGTATTGAGGTTAGTGAACAGCTTAAAGTGTTGATCCTTTTTTTCTCTTGTCTGGTGCTGTGTGCACCAGGCCAGCTGGCCTATAAGCTTCTGGGATTCTCTTGTCTCCACCTCCCATGTCCCTGTAAAAGAGCTGGAATTACAGGCTCGTGCTTCTCCTGCCACGTTCACTTGAGGTTCTGGAGATCAGCACTGAGGCTGTCGTGTCTTCCCACTGGGCCATCTCCCCAGCCCATAGCACAGACAGATTCTTAAGGGTAGTTTTGGTTTTCACTTTTTCATCCAGTTTTAAGTTCTCGTGTTTGTGCTCAGTAATCCACTGACTTTCATGGTAGAGACTCATCTTTCTCAGCCTCAAATCTTGTCACCAGTGTGGGGACACCTCAGGTTAAGTGCCTGTTGAAAGAACAGAGTGATGTCTGTGGCCTGAGACATAGCCCCTTAACTATGGTATCTGCTCTGGCCACAATGAGTTTGGGGTTTCCGGAAACAAAAATGAGTAGGCTTATGAAGAATATGCAGGAATACAGTTGATGTTTGAAGAGAATTGTTTTTCTTGCTTCGGCACGTTCCAGGCTGTAGATGCAAGGTGAACAAAATATTCTGTGAATATGATCTATATATCACAAGACTACCACATTTGGTTGCTCTAAACCTTAACCTCTTGTTTTATCTTTTAATTGAAAAATTATTGGTTATCCCTTAAGCTCTACCTGTCTCTGGAAGTTGCAAATATTCACTTTCTGTCAGCCAGTAAACTTAACCAGCAAATCAGCTTTTTCTTGTGTCTCTTTCCTTTCCCAACTTTGTGAAAACCTTAGGCAGTATGGATGTGTTTGAGATGCTTGACCACATCTAGTCTTTGGAGTTTATACTCAGCCTGCTGTCCTCTTTACTCTCTCTGCTCATCTTTCTGCCTTGTCTTTCTCTATTGTCCTCTGTACCTCTATCTTTCTCTCCTTTCATCTCCTTCACTCTCTCCTGTCTCCTCTTAACAATTTCCCAAGCATGTGCTATGGAACAAAAAAATTTGTTTAATTGCTCTGCTAAATGAATGATCTTTTTAAATCCTGCTTCTATTTCTAATTCCAGAGCTCTTCAGTATCCCCATCAGCCAGTTTCCGAGGTTCTGAGAAACACAGGAACTCTACAGACTATTCCTCAGAGAACAAAAAACAGAAAACAGAAGAAAAGGAAATTGCAGCTCGCTATGTAAGTTCATCCACCTTTGCTTTGAGGGAGGCCACTTTGTCTTGTTCTTTATCAGCTGGTAATTTTGAACATAAACAGCCAATTCTGAAACTACCTGTGTCTCAAACGATCTCTAACAACTAGCTGATGCTATGTTTGTATGTGTGCATGTACTTGTGTATACACAGTGCTTTCCTATAGCAACTAATCTAAGTATAAATTATACTTAGTTTATTATTTCCATCAGGGTAGTTTATTTCTAGAACTTTATGTGGTTAGCTTAGAGATGTGAGGATCGTATAAAATCCTAGAAATCAGTCTGTATGGACTGAAGTACTGAGGAAGATTCAAAATTTGTGGAAGATGCATGTACAGATCCAGAGTGTCCTTAATGTGAATGAAAGCTCATTTTTCTCTAGTGTCTGGGCAGGTTCCACAAGAGAAGGGTGCATGAGCATGCTGAGTAGGAAGTGTGGAGGAAGGTGTTTGTTTCTCTGCTTCCTGCCGGCTGGTTCCCTGTGCATCTGAAGGCTTCACAAGAAGCTCAAACTTTAGATTTTTACCTCGCAGTTTAACTGTGCAGTGACTTAGTCAGAGTTTTTTAATGATACCAGACCAAACTATATCCCACCACTTGTAGGCTATGCTTAGGTGGCATGAATCATGTTTATGTTGTAGAGCAGAAAGCAAGCAATTTTATTCTATTTTTCAAAAATGGGATGTGGAGTCATTATCTAGCTGATAACATCAACATGAAGAATACGGTTTTCATCACACATAAGGACCTGGTGTGGACACATAAATGTAGCTGAAACTATGATGTTGGTTGTTTTGGGTTTTTATTTCGTTTGTTTTTTTGTTTTTTATTTTTTTGGTTTTTTTGCAGGGGGGGTGTGTTTTTTTGTTTTTTTAACTGGGGGATGGAGATAATGCTTCTCAATTCTGTGCAGGACAGTGATGGTGAGAAGAGTGATGACAACTTGGTAGTTGATGTGTCCAATGAGGTATGTATGTGCATAGCTTTACTTCCTGCAACTCTGCAGCTGTAATACAGGCTAGTGTCCAACGTTCTTATAAGAAACTATTACTGACTTATCCATCTCTGAGCCTTTCAAAAGTGCTGCTCTTTCCTTTCAAATGCCACCGTCCTTTCCTACCACAAGAAATGCACAGGTATCACTTGGTCATCCTACAGGTGTTACTGACTGTCCTTCCAAGTTGATGGACTTGTGTTTTTTGTTCTTGTTTGGAATTTCACCTCAATACCAGATGTTTCCTTTAGCAATTTCAGTTAATTTTGTTCTTTTCCAGAACATTTGTGTTTTTAAGCAAGCATTGAAGTGCTTTCAGTTAGAAATGTCCTCAGCCAAGGACCTTGGTGTTGTGAGTCAGTTGTGTGTCTTGCATTTTTCTTTGTAGGATCCATCTTCCCCTCGAGGAAGCCCAGCACATTCCCCAAGGGAGAATGGCCTGGACAAGACACGCCTCCTCAAGAAAGATGCTCCCATCAGCCCCGCCTCTGTTGCATCTTCCAGTAGTACTCCTTCCTCTAAATCCAAAGAGCTTAGCCTTGTAAGCTACCCAACCCTTACCAGAATTGCCACTTTCAAGATAGTTGTTGGATTTTGATTTTTCAGTTTTTTTTTTAATTTCCTGTAGAGCTTAGATTTCCAACTAATATGAGTGTGTGCTTTGGATATAAGTTTAATTAGAAAAGATGATTTGGAGCAGAAAGGTTTACAAACTTGATGATATTTACTTCCTGGGTCTTTCTGGAAGCTTAAGAGAGATAATGGATGAAAATGAGAGAAAAACACCTTAGGAAAGTTAAAATACACACTGGAGTTAAGAAGACAGTCTTATGGCCTGTGGTTTGTGGTGAGCTTGGTTTGAGGTTTCACTGTCATTTTATTACTAGCTTCGCTTGAATTGCCAAGCTAAACACAGCTGCAATAATTTTAGCTTTTGCCTAAGAATTATCCTATCGCTTATAAAAGTCTGCTTTGATTCAACACAAATGCCAAACTGAGCTGCCCACCAGTCAGGACACTCTCCCTATACCTCCTCCTGTGGCTGTGGAGTTGACTGCCTTTGTGTGTGGTAAATCCGCTTCTTTTCCTCACCACTTACTTTCAGTTTTTAAAAAGCCATATGTAGTTTTCGGTGAACTTTTGAATGCTCAACTGAAAGAAAGGAAGAATCTTCCGTTTGTGTGCAGATATAGAATATACGTGTGGGGGACAGATGAAGGCTAGATGGGTTCAACCCCTTATCTTCTGGAATTCTGGTTTGGTTTTGGTTTTGTTCTGTTTTGTTTTGTTTTGTTTTTTTCATGGTATCTCCTTTCTACTACGAGTTCCATAATGATTCATGTATGGATGTTCTGAGAGGACCGAGTCAGATAGGGAACTTCTCAGGACATGAACAGTGTGTTGGAAGCCCGATATAACCATGGCCGCCTGCATATGGCCCACATTCAGGATTCATAGTTGGTGAATTTTGTTGGTCTCTGACTTGAGACCAGGTTCCTAGGAATGACCTACTCAGGTCAGCTTCAGTTCAGGTCTTCCTGAACTATGCCTTCCTGGCCAGCTACTTTTAATTGATGCATGATAAAAGGCAAGCTGAAGAAATTCTTGCTTTCTTTTTTTGTTTTGCTATTTTAATATTAAAGTAACTTAAAATCATGTTCTCATGGCTGATGTACTCCATCTCTTGTTAGAATGAAAAATCTACTACTCCTGTTTCAAAGTCCAATACCCCCACTCCACGAACTGATGCACCCACCCCTGGCAGTAACTCTACTCCTGGACTGAGGCCTGTACCTGGAAAGCCACCAGGTGTGGACCCCTTAGGTTAGTATGGGGGAAAAAAAGTTGTATATTTATTTATGCTTCTGTTTTTTAAAAATAATTAAGTGACTTAAGTGATGCAATCTGTTAAAAGTAGTGATGACCAGCACTGACTGTTAGACAAGGTAAGTATTCCAAACCAAGCATGTGGCCCCACCCATGTCTACCACCTGGTAAGTGTTCAGAAAAATGGAATGAATAATTGAACCACTCCAAAGGCTTGAATGATTTTGGGGATAGTAAAATCAGTTCATTTGAACTATGGGTCGTATTCTTAACCAACTGAAGAATGTGCTACTACTGTTTGCTATGTTCTTGGTTTTCTCTTCAGCATCCAGCCTGAGGACCCCGATGGCTGTACCTTGTCCATATCCAGCCCCCTTTGGGATTGTGCCCCATGCTGGGATGAACGGGGAGCTGACCAGCCCTGGAGCTGCCTATGCTGGGCTACACAACATCTCCCCCCAGATGAGTGCAGCTGCAGCAGCTGCTGCAGCTGCAGCTGCCTATGGAAGATCACCTGTGGTATGTTTACGTGCTTTTATAGATTAGAATTTCAGAACACAGCATTGTCTTGTATTCTTTTTAATGTAGTTTATATAATACAAGGTATTTATCAAAGGATCTGTGTGTTTGTAAATTAAGAGACATGTAATTATGACTTGATCTATTTTCTT
Organism: Cricetomys ansorgei; assembly: GCA_026225945.1. Classification (NCBI taxonomy): domain Eukaryota; kingdom Metazoa; phylum Chordata; class Mammalia; order Rodentia; family Nesomyidae; genus Cricetomys; species Cricetomys ansorgei. Next base: position 879,614 of record JAMJFZ010002601.1, on the reverse strand, counting down.
GGGAAGATAGGAAAGTTTGTGACGTCTTAAAATTTAGTAGTCATTTTGACATTTTAAATTATAAAATTAGACTACACAGGATTTATCAGTAAATGCTTCTGTAAATGTCTCTAAAATCTTATTTTCAAATGATCTATTTTCCTGGGCTTTAGGTGCTATGTTGTGTAAAGTATAGCAAGTGAATCTAACTGTTTGTTGTTTTGCACGGGGGCAATTTTAGGTGGGATTTGATCCACATCATCATATGCGTGTGCCAGCAATACCTCCAAACTTGACAGGCATTCCAGGAGGAAAACCGTGAGTATCTTTTGTCCCTTTGGATTCATTGTCTTCCATGCTCTAGTCCTTGCTTGTCTTTTGGAATTTGAGCATTGCTGAATAGTAATAGCGCTTCAAAGTATTTTTCATTTCTCTTAGCAAAAGACAAGGCATAATAAGGTGGAGGAGTTTTATGTGTTCAGTTTAAACAACTCTTCATATAAAAATGTAAGTTGTGAAGGCAGCTCTGGCAGTCAGGACTTCTCCATGTCTGTTGCTGATTTTAAGGCAGTTGTTATTCAGAAAGTGTGATGTTTATATGCAAACTTAGATGATTAGAATTTGAACATGTAGAGAACAGACACGCTGAACTTCAAAAAAATCAGGACAGTCTTCTGCTCAGTTCTATTTCTAGAAAAGGTAGTTTGCTCATTTGGTTTCTTTACTGTGAGCTGAGCATTTGGAATGTCTGTTCTCACCCCCTGAAGTGATAACAGACCAAGTACAACACACCTCTTCCAGCCTCTTTTTGTGTATTCTGATCTCACCATCTCCCATCCCACAGTCTTGGTTTCAGTATACATGCACTCTTTTTTCTCACTACCTAAACACGGTTTTGATTGGATTGGCCTTCACAGAAAAGATAACTAACTTTTAAAGTAATCTTGGGCTCTTGAGAGGGAGAGAGAAACCTGACTGGTTTTTTCTTCCTTCTTAGGAAACATCCTTGCCTTGTTATATATGTGTGGATGCGCGCGCGCACACACACACACACACACACACACACACACACACACACACACACACACACACACACACCATTCTTTGGTTGGCATCTTTCCTGAGATTGATCCTCTCCTGCATGTGCTACAGCCCCAATCTTCTATTCTATCCACTGAAATAGTCACTGAAGTCTCCCTCTCCCAGAGGCTCCCCTGGCTTCCTGCCTTTTGGGCATATATTCTTACTGATCCTCTATCAGTAGTATGTCTATTATATTAAAATATCTTCTATTTTCTGTGACTCACTGTCTCTCCTAAGATCTCTGTTAGATGCCCTCTTGACAGATCTTTCTGCCTTGATAACTCTGTTTTCAAGTAATATCCCTCTCTGCCTTCCTCCCTATTGTCGTTTTCCTCTAATTTTTTTGAGATAAGAGTTTCACTGTGTACCCCAAGCTGGTCTTGAATTTGTTGATCCTCCCACCTCTGCCTCCTACATGCTGGACTGGTATGAGAGAGGGGCACCATCATGCCCAGCTTTTGAATGATTACTTGTAGCCATTGTCGGCCTCTCCCAGCTTGAATATGAGTTCTGTAAAGGCAGAAACAGAACATAGCGTTTTGTTGTTTTTTGTTTTTTGGTTTTTTTTGTTATGTAATGGATAGAAATTTGTTGGTTCACATTTGTGGGCTTAAGATAATCCAGTTCATGTACTGTACCAGTATCTGGTGCTGACTTTTTTTTTTAACGCAAGATACTTTTATCATATTCTTGACACACACACCAACTCTTCCCACAGCCTCCTTACCCACTCAACTTCATGTTCTTTCTCAACAAAACAACAAACACACACACACACACACACACACACAAGTGTGTGTATTGTATTAGCCAGCTACTTCTGAGCGTGAGGCCTGCCCTGTAGAGTGGTTGATATACCCAATGTCATGCCATTGAAGATTTTCCCTCTACAGCTATCAGCTGTAATTAGCTTCTTGCTTAGTTATGAGACCCTGTGCCCACTTTCCTTTCTCCATTCTGGAATTTTATCTGGCTTGAACTTTTGCAGAGCTTGTACAGGCTGTCACAGTCACTCTGAGTTCATATGTGCATCAGCTCTGTTGTGTCAGAAAACGCTGTTCCTTTGGAATCATCTACTACCTCTGGATTTTAGAATTTTTCCACCTCCTCTTCTACATGGATCCTTGTGCCTTGAGGAGAGGGGTTTGATATAGACATCCCATTAAGGGCTGAGCATTCCAAAGTCCTTCTCAGGCCTCTATGTTAATTACTATCTGCTGAAAGAAGCAGCTTCTCTGATAAGGGCTGAGCAATGCTCTGATCTGTGGGTATAATAATATGTCATTATGAGTTGTTTTATTGCCATGTTCAGTTAGCAGAATAAGTAGTAGGTTTTCCCCTAAGGCCCATGACCTATCTAATCTCAGGTTCTTGACCTCATCAACAGTGTCAGGTATAACTTTAATCAGAAAGTAATTGGTTACTCCCAAAGGTTGGTTACTCCCTGGTTCCTCTTATAGCTCAAAGGATTTGGTAGCTGGATGGTGATTATTTTCTCCTCCAGTAGCATGTGTAGTACCTTCCAGCACTTTGAGTACTAATCAATAGGAGGTGAAGCTTCTAGTTGAGCAGCAGCTCAATTTTTCCATATTCAATGACATAAGTATGTGTTGTCTTCCAGCAATAGGATCTAACAGTCAAGTTGTGGAGGTTAGCTAATAGCATTGACAGTAACCTATAATGTTGGTCAGAGGGTGGAGTTAGTCAAAAAATTGTAACCCATTCCTGGTACTGGGGGTTTATTTGGTAGCATATGATGTCCAGTTGGAACACTGTGTCCTCTATTATATGGTTAACTCCATTTAAATTCCTTTTCTATGTGTATATATATTTTAGGAAGCTTCTACAGTAATAAGTTCCCATATGATTTCTCAAAGAACCTTTAGTGTTAGTTATCCCTCCTCGTATTCCCTTTTTTACCCTGCTGTCCTATTTTCCTCCCTATTTAACCCTCCTGTTCTGGTTTCCCCTTTATTCCTTTATAACGTTATATTCTATTTCCCCTTCCTTGAAAAAGACCCTTAGTCACTTACTAGTTACCTAACCTGTAGGTAACTGTATTCTCAATGGAACACACACATTTAAAATTTAAAAGCTAATGTTCACATATAAGAGAAAACCTGCAGTATTTGTCTTTTTGGGGTCTGAATACCTCACTCGAGATGATTATTTCTAGTTCCATCCACTTATCTGCAAATTTCCTTATTTCATTTCTTTCAATAGCTGAATAAATATTCCACTGTGTAGATATACTACCTCTTCATTATCCATTCGTTGATGGACATCTAGACTATTTCCATTTTCTGGCTGTTAAGAATAGAGCAGGAATGAACATAAATGAGCAAGTATCTTTGTAGTATGTGCGGAGTTCCATGGGTATAAGCCTAAGAGTGACATAGATCAGCTTTTTGAGGAACCCCCCACACACTGATTTCCATTCTGGCTGTACTAGTTAGCACTCCCCAACAATGAGTATTCAGTTATAGTAGTTAACTTCCAATGCCTTAAATAATACCTAATTCACAGTTGGTGCTCACAATGTGAATTTGTTCAAAGAGTAAATGCACATATGCTGATTTCTTCTTTCCCTAGTTTCCTTTGCTTGTTACTTTGTATTACATGGGTACTTGCTTGTGCCTTTAGTGTCTCCTTGTTTTCTTTTTCTTCCCCATTTCACTTGCCCTTCAGTGTTAAGGATGCCTGACTGGTCTTGACTCTGTTTTTATTTTTTGTCTGCTGAATAAAACTCGAGGTTCTTCCTTTTATAACTAACTTTACTACAAACTCGAACCCAAATGTCCTAGTTGCATCAAACAATGCTGGCTCCATAGCCAAGCAGCTCAGTAAATATTTGGCTGATTAATAAGGGAAACAAGTCAAATTAGACTTTGAGTTCCTTGAGAGTTGAAGACATAAATATCAATTACCATAAAATTCTGTGTACCTGTGTATACTCTGCAAATAATGGTTGACTGGCTAACAAGTTTTGTTGACCAAAAACTCTGAAGGCGAAAGATTGGTCTATTTCAAGCAGTGACTAAATAGCAAGGTCATGGGATTAATCAAATAACAACTCAAATGCCTGAGTTCATACCAACTGATGAAGTGGAAGGGCTCCTTTAGGGAAGAGATACAGGGCTTTTTTCAGGTACTGTTAACAGTTACCAAGTAGATAACCAGCAGATAGTAGAGTGGATGAGTCGAGGGTTCTTACTGCAGGTTACCCTTAAAGCCACAGGAGTGTAAGTGCGTTGGGAATATTTAAAAAACATTGGCCACCTTGGTTTAAGGGTCATGCCAGTTAGACAACTGTAGAATTACAGTCTGTTTGGCTCCCCTATGCTGCAGAGCCTTGTGCTCTTGGTCTTTGCTTATGACACTAAGCACCACAAGCTTCTACTCTCACCACAAATGGACAACTTCCATGAGCCTGAGCTCACACCTAACCTTCCTGATAACAAATATGCAAATGTAGTTGGGCTCCAGAAGGTCAAATAGAACGAACTCAGTATTGTATTGATGGAAATTTTACTACAAACCTTAAAGGAAAGTATGTGTTTTTTTTTTTTTTTTAACTAATTAAGTTTTCAAAGTTCTTTAAAACATTTAGTAAGCCATGGAAGGATTTTCTTTTTCTTTTTTTTTTTTTTTTAAAGAAATTGTCATTAGGAATGTTTAACATTACCTGAACTTGCAATAACCTTCCTTCTCTTCCTGTAAAATTTAGTCTTTGTGACTTCTTAATTGCTACATCAATTAGCCCTTTTCCAATCATCCTCCCTCAGAGGGCCAACCCTTCTTTACAAGCCTGAACTAGAACCTGGCTCTTCGAAGCCACCCTTTAGTCTGCAGGCCTCTAAGAAGGCACCCTTTCATTTTCTTCACAGCCTACAAGCTGTGGATTGTGGCTGTTTCTTGAATGTTCTCCTTTGTAGTTTCTTGAAGAGTTAGACTTCCAGCTTCTGCAGAAACCCTGCTTCATTTAGGCCTCTGCTATTTGAGTCTACCCATCTTCTACTGCGATGTAGTTTTCCCTGAAGACCTGACACAAGGCTTAGAGTGTAACTAGTGTCTGTAAGAACTTTGTCTGTTTCTAGGATCATCTCTAGTGAAAATCTGTCTTATTCAATTTCAGGAACCTGTGTCTAAAGCTTTCCTCATCACCCCAATGCTGCTTCCAAGCTGCTTCCAGAATCAGGACACTTTTAGTTCTCATTCCTTTAGGGTTTCTTAGAATTTGTGGGTCTTAAGTCTGATCAATGTAATGAAATAAAATGTTGTGTTTGTGTGTGGGCACATCTGCCAACGTTTTCATCTACAGAATATGAACTCTTCAGAGTTTCATAATTTTAGCTTACTGATCTCCATTAATAACTCATTAGAGTAAATCTATCTATAGGCAAAAATCTGGTACAGGCCATGTAACCACTGAAAAATACAAAACAATGAAGGTTTAGAGTGAAAAAATAGGTACTATACATAGTTGATATTAGCTATTCTACTTAGTTCTCTGTAAGCTGTAGACTCATTCCTTCTCTTTTTGAAGTTAGAATTGTATTCAGAGAAGCTAGGTAACTACTAATGTCACGCAGCAACTATTAAACAGCCATTTGGTATTTTGGTTATGGACCTAGCCCATGTTGAAGCTTATATTATTGTGCTGTACCAGGTCCATTTGTTTTTGGGTTTTTTGTTGTTGTTGTTGTTTGTTTGTTTGTTTTTGTTTTCACACATCTCAAGTAGCACTTAATGGATTTTGTTTCTCTTTTGTTACATTGGTTTATTAACATTTTCAAGGAATGTAGCTTCGTTGGTAGAGTATGTTTCTAGTAAGCATGAATTTCTAGTATGCTTGAAACCTGGGTTTGATACCCAGCACTGCTTTAACCAGGCATGATAAGGTAAACCTGTAATCCCAGTGCATGGAAGGTAGAGACAGACCACTCAGATAGTCAGTGTCACCCTCCACTATGTAGTGAGTTTAAGACCAACCAGGGATACATAAGACCCGTCTCAAAAGAAAACAAGCAAGAGCTAATGCTTTCTACATTGTCATCTTGCTGTTTTTCCTTCCTGTGCCATAGAGCGTACTCCTTTCATGTTAGTGCCGATGGCCAGATGCAGCCTGTCCCCTTTCCCCCTGATGCTCTCATTGGACCCGGGATACCCCGGCATGCTCGACAGATCAACACCCTCAACCATGGGGAGGTGGTGTGTGCAGTGACCATCAGCAACCCCACAAGGCACGTGTACACCGGTGGCAAGGGCTGTGTAAAGGTCTGGGACATCAGCCACCCTGGCAACAAGAGCCCCGTCTCTCAGCTGGACTGCCTGGTAAGTGAGCAGGGGTGACAAAGAGCCTGATGGTTCCAAAGAACCACAACAGTCCCAAGAGAATAGGTATGGGGTTTCCTTTAGAGTGTCCGGTTCTGTGTGGTGTGTGCACCTGTACAATCTGCATTCACCTTGTCCTCAGGGTCAAAGGTAAATCACTTGGCTCAAGAATACTAAGAATTCACATATTGTTTCTACTAAAGCATACCTGAGAACTTTACTATTCATGTGGCTACCAAGCCCATTAAGCTGTTACCATTTGTCCTTGAGTTGCACAGAATATAATCCTTCTTTTCTTCTCTTATATCAGAAGAATCTTTTGGTGTATCATTTTACCTAAAATAGTTAAATGTACATAAGATTTCCGTAAACTCATGAACAGAGAGACATTTTCTTTTCCTGTCTTACCTCCTATTGATGAAATTTCATTGAACCCACAATGCCTGTTAATCATACATAGCAAGGCTAGGCCAAAAGAGCCAACTGCCCAGTGACTTTAACTATGATATGGTTTCAATAGCAAGACCCTTCATCCTCAGCAAAGTGTGCCAGAGCTTCAGACCTTGGAGAACTGTAGTGGTGTGTATGTAGACCCATGTGAATCTATGTGTGCACGTTACATCCACAGCTGCTTAATTTGATGGTGGGATTTGGACTAGATCTTTGCATTTGGGTGCTAATTAAGATTAAATATCTTGGTACTAAATTTTGTAGATCAGATTTAAGTACTTCCTTAATTTCATGTAATTTTGTAGCATTAATCTACTTTATCATTGTCATAAGTATAAATGGCTCATTAAACCAGAAGGGAACACAATACTTTTATGGATTTCTGCTCTCATGTTAATGCTGTTTTCCTTTCCTCTTGAGTAATTTCATGATGGCTTTTGTCTCCATAGAACAGGGATAACTACATCCGTTCCTGCAGATTGCTCCCTGATGGTCGCACCTTAATTGTTGGAGGGGAAGCCAGTACACTGTCCATCTGGGACCTGGCAGCTCCAACCCCACGCATCAAAGCAGAGCTGACGTCCTCGGCCCCTGCCTGCTATGCTCTGGCCATCAGCCCTGACTCCAAGGTCTGCTTCTCATGCTGCAGCGATGGCAACATCGCAGTGTGGGACCTGCACAACCAGACTCTGGTGAGGTAGGTCAGCTGAATCTACTTCTAGCTTGTAAGGGAGAGCTAATTTACCACATGGTGCTCAAAACTCTGTGTGTGTCTGTCTCACTGTGTGCATGTTTGTATGTTTGGGTAGAACGCAACCACTTTCTAAAAAATGTTAGGAACAAGATGCATTTTAGAGGTAACAAAAAATTTTAAACATAAAATCTTGCTTCCACAATATATTTTATGAAATGAATGTTTTGTTTTACACACAGCATTACTGATTCATATTTTTAGATGTAAAGGTCATTTTTACATAATGAATGTTGATTTGTGCCTGCTGACACCCATCATCCCTCATAGCTCCTCAGTGAGAAGCCATAAGATAGGGTTCTAGCTTAGGTGCCGCATGTATCATAATTTCACCAACAGTCATATGGCTCTTGCCAAGGGCTCAGTTACTGGTGGGTTGCTGCTTGTGCTCACATGGCCTAAATTATCTGTGTTCCCATTTTTAAGGACAAGTAGACAACAGAGTTATAGATTGAGAAATGAGAAGGAGCAATATTATCAGGGAAAGGGTAAAGCCTTAGTTTTGAGACAGGAAGAATGCCTGGGAAGGGGAAAGCCTTTTGTGCTCTTATTTTGAAGAGCTGAACACTAAGTACAATTGCAAAAACAAAGAAATTGTTCTTGTGGCTTTAGGGTAAGATAGTCAAGGTCATCCTTGATTATGTAGTGAGTATCCACTTAGAATTCTTTCCTTTATACCCACGTACATTTTACCACTGGTATCCCTGGGCAGTGGATCACACTGAGTGTACTTTCATTGAGTGTTTCCTGGAAGCATGGCCTTTTCCTCCTGTACAGCCAGACAGAGAAACATGATATGTTTTGCTATTATTTTGAATAATCAGAATGTATAAACCAAATGAGATCTGTAAATAAAGCCTACATTTGATTAGCAAAAAGAATTCCCAGTTGAATTCAAATAAAAACTAACTTTCCAAGGGTTTTCCTTCCATTTTACATTTTCAGGCAATTCCAGGGCCACACAGATGGAGCCAGTTGTATTGATATTTCTAACGATGGCACCAAGCTCTGGACAGGCGGATTGGACAACACTGTGAGGTCCTGGGACCTACGTGAAGGGCGACAGCTGCAACAACATGACTTCACCTCTCAGGTGTGGACTGTGTGAGGGTAATGTGACCTACAGAAAGAAAAGAGTGATGTGTATAAATGTGGATCTCCTGGAGATTGTCTCAGACTTTGTTCTTCTGTACATTTCAGATTTTGTTGATTTCTTCTATATTTCTTGGTTAATAAAACCTTCTCCTCTACAGCCACCATCATTTGTTTTAATTCCAGATCTTTTCTTTGGGCTATTGCCCAACTGGAGAGTGGCTTGCTGTGGGGATGGAGAATAGCAATGTGGAAGTGCTACATGTCACCAAGCCAGACAAATACCAGTTGCATCTTCATGAGAGCTGTGTACTGTCACTCAAGTTTGCCCACTGTGGTAAGCAATCACCTTTTGATCAGTTTCTATCAACTAGGATGATTGCTTGGTTCTTCTTTTGACCTATTCCAAGTTGAATTTTATTTTGTGGATGTGTATCTCTCTTAACTACATAGCTTCTTTATCCATGTGTGCTTCCCTAACAAGCTATATAAATTGCTTACCTTTATCTAGTTATTCCTTATAATAACAATCAAGTACTCAGTAAATCAAGGTGGGTGGGCTTTACTTTTGAAGTGAAAAGACATTCTTATTTGTTATAAATGGAATGAATTTCTATTTTAATTCAGTACTCTGTGAACCAAATAATCAAAGTAACACAAAACCTTTTTCCTGTAGGCAAATGGTTTGTAAGCACTGGAAAGGACAACCTTCTGAATGCTTGGAGGACACCTTATGGGGCCAGCATATTCCAGGTAAGACCTAGCTTGCTGAATGACTAGGTGTTGTGCTCTACCTGCAGTGGATTAGCTGTGCCATCTCCATGTATCCTATGAGTAGTGCACCTACTTAGATGACCTGAGATTATATTGGGGCACCTGAAACCATTTCTATCAGGCAGAGCAAGAACCTGCCCAAAGCAGGGAGGGGGATTAGTTGCTCAGCCACAAGCTACAGCACTGGGGTCTTCTACTGCAATTTCTGAGCCTAGTGTCACAGCAAATCCTGGATTACCCATGACTCGATCCTCTTTCATATTTAGAGTGGGGATTTTAGGTCTTCTGTGACATTTTTTTGTTTTTATGTTTATATCTTTTTATTTTATATCTTAAGCATTTAATACCTTCATCAGTACTATTAGTTCTTTTCCCCAATTCTTATAATTCATTCTCCCAAGAATTCTTGAGAAAAATTTAGTCAAACTGGATTGATTTTATAAACGTGTTCTTCTTAGAGTAAATTTTGTGTGGTTTGGGAGATTATAAAAACGCCAAATTCAGACATGGCAGAAACACAGACATGCGCACAAAATCTCTCCTTTTTTTTTAACAGATGTGTTTGAATGTTATAGGAGAGTTAATGACTTCCCATTTTTGTTTGTTTGTTTGTTTGTTTTTTGTTTTTCTCTATGTGACCCTGGCTGTCCTGAAACTATAGACCAGACTGGCCTTGAACTCAGAGATATGCCTGCCTCTGCCTCCCAAGTGCTGGGATTAAAAGCATGTAACCACTGGCTAAGATTGTTCTTATTTTTTCCTCATGTTTGGGTCTAATATAACAGACTTCCAGATCCTTAACGAAATGACATTAACAAGCTGGTCATCTGAATCTAAAATAGATCTAAAATCTACAAAGTTGACAGCATGCCAGAGCAGCTGGATGTTATTATTATAACACATTTTTTTCTCTTTCTTTATATAAGACGTTCCTGACTGGCCTGGAACTCACAGACATTCTCTTAAGTGTTGGGATTAAAGGCATGCACTACCATGCCCTACTGAAGCTTATACTTTAATACTGGAGTTTTATGACCTTTTATTGCGCAAATGAAAGAAAAAAACATTAGACTGTGTCTTTTATGCACCTGGCAGTGGCAGTTACTTTCTAGAGAATAGACGATTTTGTTTTGTTTTAACTTAACTTTATCTTATGTGTGCTTTGTCTGCCTACATGTCTGTGCACGATGTGGTGTGCCTGGTGCCTGTGAAAAGCAGAAGAGGGTGTTGGATCCCCTGGAACTGGAGTTACAGATGTTGTAAACTGCCGTGTTGGGAGGGCTGGGTCTTCTGCAAGAGCATCCAGTGCTCTTAAGCTGTCTCTTCAGCACCAGGAATAGAATTTAAAACAGGGTCTTGTGTCATTGGCAGAGCACTCTTGACCATTGAGTTACCTGTCTCCTTGATCTCAAGGGCAAGAACCATTAGCCTAAGCTAGTACTGGCATGTCTAGGAATTTTGTGACTGTCCTCTACCTGGTGCTCACTCCGTGGAGCATGTTTACTGTGCATTTGCTCCATACCTACCAGTCCTGTTCTTAGTATCCGTTAGTGACATTCTTGATATGTTTTTTCCCTAGTCCAAAGAATCCTCATCGGTGCTTAGCTGTGACATCTCTGTGGATGATAAGTACATTGTCACTGGCTCTGGGGACAAGAAGGCTACGGTTTATGAAGTTATTTATTAAGGACAAATCTTCGTGCAAACTGGACTCCTCCTTGTAGCACTTTGCGCTGTTGTACTTTTCTGTTCTCCCCCTCTCCCACATCTAAAACCAAGGATTTCCAATACTCATTGCAGTTGTGGAGTTTAACCCTTCCATAGCCCTACTTCCTCCTTGCTATTGAATTGTGAATACTCATTAAGAACCTGTGATACCAAATCTTCAGCTATCAGCTTGGAAGAACATGGAATACCTAACAGTGAATGGAATCTTTAATTATGTATTATATCTGTAATATATTTATTTTGTTTAAAGAAGGCTTTCTAACAATGACTGACTAAATAAAGCTGTCCGCTCCTGCATTGATAATGAAGGTGCATTGTATTTGATGCTCCACCCCTCCTTTTGGTAAAGGAGGGGAAAGGAAGGTTTAAAATAACTGATTTAAAATGTCACTAAATGTAGACTATTGACTGTATAGAGACGTGAAATGTATAATTACACATGGAAGCAATATGTTGCTGTGTTCTTATGAGGTTGTTTTGTTTTGCTTTCTACTTACATGAAAAACATTTGGAAATTTGGCTGAACAAGTAGAATATGACAGGCCAAGAACTATTCCTTTGAGTCTATTTGGGTAACTTTAACCAATAATGTCTATAACTTTAGATTATATTCAACAAAAATAATTGGATGTTTTCCTTTTTTTTTTTAACTTGTTGACAAGTATCTTTGTAATATGTTTTTAATTCCCTTTTTTTTTATTGTATAATAGATAAGCAAATTAAATTGGGCCTCAAAGAGAGAACTTAATTTTTTTCTAAATATTTTTGCCAAACTTATTGGCAGAGGGAGCTATGTGTCTCTGGGCAGTTGTGTTGCTGTGAGACATGGCAGGCTGTTTTGTGGCATGCTCTTTAGGAGCTGCAGGTACTTTAGGAGCCTACTGCTGTGCAAGGCAAGTATTTCACAAAACGAGGCCAGCAGAGGAGGGTTTACAGAGCCCACCCTCTGAAAGCCACAAAGAAGAGACTCCTGGGATGACGACTTGCTTTCTTTACCTCTGGTTCTTTCCATGTCTTAGTTGGATGTCCCTGAAATGGACAGAGGCTGTGCCATTGTGCCAGAAACATTGTGTTATCTTTTATGTTGTTGTTGTTGTTGCTGTTAAGCTATAACATGTGACTTCTTTTTTATTATTATTTTTTTGTTTGAATGCTTTAAAAAGATCTTTTAAGTCTGTGGATCTGCTGATGTACAGTGCCTTTGCTGCTATGGATCAAAAGAACTGTGTAGATAAACTTTATTGTATAAGTAGAAAATCACTTAATTTCATACTAGAAACGGATGGATGCTGCAAGTTGAAATGGACTGTCATTGACGTTCTTCGTGTGGTAGCAAAAAAATGGTGTCTTAAGTGCTTAGTGTTTGATGTCATTAACAGTTTCATAAAACTCTACAGTGTAGAAAGATTTTGATACTAAACTGTGCATTGTACATAGTTCTAACGCATTGTATTGGCCACCAGTACTTCTATGATGGTAGATTGTTTGTGCATTCAGACTTTTAAGCATTAAACATAAATAACTTCTAGAATGCTTATTTTTCTAATTCTTTTACTAATTTCTTTGTCTATGCTACCCCCTGTATTAAAAGTCATTAGTTACATTCAAGTCTATTGTTAAGTAGTATGGGTTTTGAATTGCTACTAATTTTTTTTTTCCTTTTCCTTTGAGATAACCCAGAAGGCATGAAAGAAGTTATGGAAGGCAGGTGGTTACCAGATATTTACTAATCTCGTCCTCATTTTGTTAAAATGCTTTCATCTAGAAGCTGTCCATCACTCTCAAAACTTGAGACATTTAGGTTTGTACTGTTATTCTAGTATAGTAGCCACTTGCAGCTATTTAAACTTAATTCTTAGAACTAATTAATATTAGAAATCTTCTTTGACAGTAATATTAACTACATTTCAAGTGCTCAGTAGCCCCATGGGGACTAACAGCTATTATACTGGACCTCACATATTTCTGTAATGTTTTCCACACTGCTGAATGCTCTGTGGAGCTAACATGGAATTCAGAATTTGACACATTAGACTATTGCCAACTGTTGCCATTTGAGGAATCTCCTAGACAGAGACAGCTCTGGAAGTATCTTGGGCTAGATATTTTTGTGAAGTCTCAGGGAGGAAGAACTTAAAAGAGTCCCAGTTTGGGGAATAGGATTTGGGAACACCAAGGTTGTCTGCAGTTTTCAGCCATTGGAGACCCACCTAGGTACTTTGTGAATGGATTCTAGTCTTGCTCCCCCATGCTGACTAGGAAGCAACAAGTCCAGTGAGGTGCCATGAGCTGACTGCATCACAGGATGGTATGCAAGTCTATTGAGGCTGCTGAGAATGATAACCAAGAAAATACCGAGTGTCTGTCTACAGAGATGGAACTGTGACACTGTTTTTGTTGGGCATGAAAGGAAGAATGTTATGTACAGAGCCTGGAGCTTCTCTTCTATGTTAGTTACTTGTCAGTATGGTTCTGAGAATGTAGACAATCAAGAGGAAAAAAGTCTGTGCATATCAGAAAGCACAAGTTCTTAGTCTGGTGGGGTTAGCCAGAAAGGCAGAGAAGAGCTGGTTTTGTATGTAAACAGACTTAATGGCAGTTGTCATCTCTAGAGAATGCTGAGAGCTTAATTTCCCTTTTCCCTTCTTCACATGGGACATACCCCAGCCCCACTAAGTTTAGCTGATAGGATATATTTCTTGTCTCTGTGTCAAAATACCTGGGGGAATCAGTTTAAGGGAGATAATTTTTTGTTTTGTTTTTGTTGGTTTTGTTTTGGCTCACTGTTTCAGAGATGTTTCAGCCCAGCAGAAAAGGCATAGTGACAGTAGTGGCTGCGTTTTTGACAGGAGGCAGAGACTTACTCATATGGTGCTAGCTGGGAAGCACAGATCATAGACGAATCAGGGACAGTATAACTTCCAAACACCCTCCCCTAGTGACTTCTAACTGCTAGGCCTTCCTCCTAACAGTTCCACTGCCTCCCCAAATAATACTACCAGATGGGGAATAAGTGCTTGAAGCAGGAGCATGTGGGTAACATTCCAGAGTAAATCCAGAAGTCATTTGCTAAATTGGGTATAGAGAGCATATCTATATAAACTTGAGGCCTGGCTTAATGTGCATGGAAGTTTTGCCATAGTTGTCAAGCTATAAAGGTAACTTTCAGGGGCCAGAGATATGACTTCATAGTAGGGCAGGAGCTGATGGTCTGACCTCTGTCCCCCCCTCAAAGAAAAAAGACTGAGTTGTTGGCTTTTACCATAGATTTTGCTCCATGTACAGTTCCTGCAGAGTCTGAAGAATAGTAAAGATGCATCTCCCCAAAGCAGAGAAAACTTAGTTCCAGTGGGAGGACAGAGTAGTATAGAAGATTGACCATAGAGGCAGTAGAGAAAAAGCCAGTCCAAAGGAGCCATGCAAACCTTCCTAAGACTGGCGGGTCCAACACAGTGACAGACTCCAGGATGTATAAGCTGCATGCCTTGCTTCAAGTTGATGCTTGGCCAAGTGGGATGGTAGACCCAGAATGTTGTCTGTGCCTACAACACTTAGAAGCTGGGAATTCAACTGTAACCTCAAACTATATCCTACAATCACAAAAATCTTGGCAACCACGAACAAAGGCTGAGGTCATCAGACCTCAGCCAGAGGATGGCGTTCTGGACAGCCGTACTGTGCATGCCAGCCTGATGTGCAGTTTCACCAAGAGCCAGGGGTTGGCTACTTTGAGGTTGCCTCAGTGGACCTTTATGCACTGGTGTGCAGAAAACTCTCTGACTAGGCTATTTATTGATTGATTCCTAGCAGTAGTAAGAAAATTTGTTCTGAGATTCATTGTCTGACATTGAGTAAACAATTACAAAATTACAAAAATCAGTGCAAAAAAGGGTGTTAATTATTCTGCTTGATTCTGATATATCTGAAGCTACTTCATTCCAGAGTTTCGTTGGTGACCTGGATCCTGCCATATACCTCTCAGGTTCTACTGGAGCCATTTGCCAAAGCAGCAAAGCAGCAGCCAAAGGCTGTCTGTCTTTTGAGCTAATTGTATTTATTTGCTTTGGGATTCTAGCATATTATAAATTGGCAATGGAAATGGCTTATTTTCAGTGACCTGAGCACAGCAGAAAGAATCTTACGGGAGTGTTTAATAAGTTTTGAACTTAGGGCGGGAAGAACTCTTCCCTGATAAAGCTACAATTTCTGTTCAGTTTTGATTGGGTGTTGGACAAGAGGTCCAATGGGTGGTAGAATTTTGTACATTCCAGTTAAGTTTGTGGGACTTGCCTTTCTAAGGTACAGAATTCTCAGCTGGGACCTTCATAATTTGCCTGCAGAGAATAATTATTCCCAAAAGACTGACCTTAGTGTAGAGAACTATGAGCACCCGGGTCCCATTTGATCTCACAGTGGGTCCAGGGGTGGTGGGCTGGGGGGAGGTGTGCTTCAATCCTGTTTACACTGAAGAAAGGATCAGAAGGGAGAAGCTAGTTGCCAAAACTCCAGTGGGAGTTTGAGGGACTGGCTAACACAGAACCCCTGTTTCTTGGTTTGCAGTCCAGTCCGGAATCAGCCCATGCACAGAACTGGAGCAGAACTAGGAAGGGGCATTTATGATGCTTCCCCTTAATTGCACATTGCGCTGTTTTACCCAAGTCATGCAACTTGAAAACTTTCCATTGATAGCACATTCCCTTTATAGTTCCTGTGCTGTGACCCTTCCATAGGTTAAATGCTCTGGTATCTCCTAAGGAACACTTGGCCATGAGATGTGCGAGGATTATTCATTTTCCCTCCTGGGAGGTTTAAGTCCTGGCAGGATGGACTTAGCAGTGGGAATTCATCATGATGAATTCATATGTAATGCTTGTGGTCTACCCCATCAAGGGCTAGTATATAACTATCATGTATTCATAGGTTTTTATGCTTCCTCTAAGTATGCAGTCATGTTAATGAAATCTGATTTCTATTTTTATGGCTTTGGACAATTAGGGTTTCCACAGCGAAAGCCAATCCTTCTCCATGCCAGTTTTTGGGCTCATGGTTTGTGTGTACAAGAACATTCCTCTGAGCATAGGAAGGTTGAGATGCTTGCTAGTATAGGGCTTTGGTTCACTGGCTCTATTCTGAGCAATTCTCTTCGATACCTTGCTCATCATTGCCTGGTGACTATTAGTGTGGCCTTGGATGGTCAGGAGTGAAAAGACTTTGCAGCAGCCTCCACCCACATCCCCAAGGGTGGGCTGCCATGTTGTGTCACCTTTGCTTTCACATGGAGAGGCAATCTGAGGTATCCTGAGCTTAACAGACCTCTGATTTTGTGTGACCTCAACCTTAAGTGGGAGCTGTCAACCCCACCCCAGGTTACTAGAATTCTTTGGACCCAGGTAGCATTTACACCTCTCAATGCTCTATGCCCTACCCCATCCCACCCCACCAACCCCAGGATTCTACAAAAGCACAAGGTCCAGAGGACCTTGCTATTGTACCTTACTGCATCTATTAGGTATGTCACTCATATAAGCTCATAACCTGATCACAGACCTGCAGAGGAAATCAGGTAAGTTAAATAATGTGTTTCAGATTCTGGAGAGTTCTTTAATTTTTTAAAGTCCTGTTTTAGATGTGTTCTGTTATATCTTTGACCTCAGGCGTCTAGCCTTTTGCCACAATTGAAAAGTTCCATGGAATTAAATTTTCCATAGAAGTGGCATTTACTCATTGAAGAACCAAAGCTTAAAGTTTTGACTATTTAGTTATTTATTAAATATTAATAAATAAGTACTATTTGTTTATTAAATAAATAAATAAATCCAGTTGTGCTGAACTGTCCTCTGCCTTTAATTCCCTTTAAAAGACATTAGAAATGTCCCCTTGGCAGAAAGTCAAAATGACAATTATCTGATTTTGTGCTGTGTGCCTGTGTTTTGTTACTGTTTTCAGTACTAGTAAGTGAGAGGCACTAAACCATGATATCCATCGACTGAGGTTGTTTTTATTCCCTTAATTTCTCTCTCTTCTAAATCTGTGAAATGAAGGAATAGGGTCTCAAACTGCTTTTCAATCTTTAGGCCCACAAGTATTTAGTGTGTAACTGCTTTAGTTCTTTTCAAAGATATGGTTCAGGCATGTACACGACTGTGATCAGCACTTGGAGGTCAAGGTGAGAAACTCAAGTTCCACGTCAATATCAGTTAAAAGTGAGGCTGAGGCCAGGCTGGGCTACAGAAGAAGGATACCCTGCCTCAAGGAAAACAGACCAAACTGGGAAGACACTATGAAGCATCTTGCTTTGACTCCCAGCCGGGAGCATTCTACAGCAAGCACATTACTGCCCTAGGAAGGACATCGAACTACTGCGAAGTGGAGTATGCACAGACTGTAGAGACCTACAGCTCCAAAGCTGCTCACTTTTGTCCACAGTCATGAGAAACTTCCAGTTACCCTTTAATATTTAATTTGGAATAGAAGAGAGAAGAGATTTTAAACTATTTTGATGCAGAGATACCATATTTTTATAGAGGTTAAGTGTCTTGATCAAGAGGAAATAATGGAAGTTTGCCTGTGTAAGACACATTACCCTTTGCATTAGTCTGTGTACAGTCTCTTAGGCCTCAGTGACCAAGGAAGCTGCTAGAATCTTTCTTCCCATTCCTCCCAAGTCACCCCTGTGCCTTCAAAAAAGAAAAAAAGAAAAGGAAAGGAAAGGAAAAACGCAAGATACAAAAAAAAAAAAGCTGGGTGGTTGTTGCTTACAACTTTAATCCCAGCAGAGGCAGGCAGATCTCGAGGTCAGCCTGGTCTACGGAGTGAGTTCCAAGACAGTCAGAGGTACAACAGTGAAACACTGTCTTGGAAAAAAAAAAAAAGGAAAAATATTAAGTGTCAAGTCTGTGTGGTAGGAACATGGATCATGGACACAACTGGATTTAAGGCAGTAGACAGCTCGGATCTAAGACATCTATCTGGTCTATATTAGTCTAAGATTAAGCATGACAAACTTCAAACTGAGGTTGGAATTCACTGCCAAAACTGGCAGACACCCAGGCATTCCTCAGAAACACAGAGAGGTATCACACAGGCACCCAGATGTCACACAGGGACCTGAACATCACTCAGGCACCTGGACATCACACAGATTTTTTATTTGTTTGCAAGTTGTCAATGTACAATACTCATTTTGGGAGATGGGTCACCCCGGAACCTTTTCTATGATGACTGTTACGGGTTTTGATTCATGTGCTCATAGAGGTACCACCATGGTGATTAAGACAGAATTGTTTGTCATGTTAAAATGTCCCTGAGATAACAGAGGCTCCACTCTCAAAGAATTGTAGGCTTCAAGTCAAAATCAAGCTTACAGTCCCAAGAGCCATTATTCTGGTTGCAGGCGCAAAGGTGTTTTCACTTGTGGTTTCAAGTGAAACCACTTTAGGGCACTGGGGGCTTAGCATCACATACCTGTGTTGAATAAAGCCAGTTCATTCTCTCTTCCACCAAGGAATGCAATGCAGAGATGACTGTGTAGTTTTAGTTAAGATGTCATCACAGAACTGAACCAATTCAGTTACTATCTGAATTGCTTTCCTGTGAGGACAAGAAGGCTGGTGCAAGATGTAGGCTATTTAGACAAATGCAGAATCGGCTCCTCAGTGAGGAGGATTGGACATCACTTTTCAGGAATGCTGTAGACGTACAATCCTATTTCTCAGTGGTCCCTGGAAAATCTTTCCTGAAATAAATTCTGCCAAATCTAGGTGGGTGTCACTTCTAGAACTGAATGCTGACCCGTAGCTAGCCTTACTTTCCCTTTGGAGATAACCATGTGCAGGTGGATGAAGTGTCAGCTAGTAGTAGATGTTTTCCCCTTTCCCTGATTCAGCTACTCCTCTCCACTGGTAGATAAAGCAGCATCTTCAGCAGCTATTTGTTCTGGGAACTGTTTGACTATGTGAATAAAAGTTGCCATGTAAAATATGGTAGGGATGACACAGGCTGGCAACTATGCTAAAAATGCACTTTTTTAAGTTTAAAAAGAAAATTTTATTTCAATCTAATGCTTTTTAAGAAAGGCCACATCTTCAGGTCTAATCAAATGCACATAGTAACAGATGTATGGGACCACTGATACTGTGCTGCCTTTTGACATGCTTTCCCTGTCATCGTGGACTCTTTCTCTGGAGCCACAAGCTAAAGTCTTTCTTCCTTAAGTTGCTTTTGGTCATGATATTTTATCACAACAACATGAAGGCAACAAATACAGAAGTTGATACCAAGCAAGTGGAGTTGTTACAAAGTAGGACAGTACAGCTGAAGGAGCAGAGCCAACTGCTGGATGAGTCTGGCCATTTCAGGTTTTTATTTTGTTTTGTGGTTTTTTTTTGTTTGTTTGTTTGTTTGTTTGTTTGTTTTTTGTATATGCAAGGCTTTGGGACTTGGTGGTGGAAAAGCCATTGAATACTGTAAGCAATGCTTAACCAGTTTTTTTCTGATATGAGTGAGCATAGTTAACAACAGTGCTAAGAGCAATGTGGGCAGTGGCTATCTGACTACATGGGAACCAAGAGAATATTGCTGTATTAGACTACTACTTCTGGAAAGGACATTATGTAGCTTCCCTGAAACTCAGGCCTCATCAGTGTCTTGCTCCAACAGTCACAGGGCAATTTGTAATCTCGCTCTTTTTGGTTTTCTGTCAAATTGCTAAACCAGTAATGGCTTTCAGGCTCACTTCTCAGTTTTAGCCATATGTTCACTCTTACCTATTTACCTTAGTGGTCATATAACTTGAATTTTTTGAGAGTCTGTTGGTTATATCACCCATAGAGGATGCTGTACACTATGATTACAGGGGGGAAAGAAAGGACCAAGAAAACTGACCTTCTAGGAAAGAGAAAGAAAAGTTGTAAAGTGGAAGTACCCAAGGCCGGACAGCAGGGTTGCTTACGCTGAGTTTTGCCTCCATGACAAAGGAATCAACTCAATGGTTGCCTTTCCTCAAAAGAATGAGAAAGGAGGAGAAATCTGAAGGCTTTTAATAGTTAAAAAAAGCTTTAAAATGTTGATAGTATTCTGATCAAATTGCTTAATTATATCTATGAACTATTGAATATTATGGCTTTGACGAATTCTCTAAAAGCAACTTCAGTAAATATCTAAAAATCAGGAATAGATATAATTATTAATTCAAACTCTAATTTGTTCTTGTAGAAGGTCATAGAAACCAAACATATAACAAAATTGCAACATATATGATGAGATGTTAAAATATTTTATATGTAAATAGATTTTGTAAATCAATCAGAAAATGCACCGACGGAGAATTGGTCAATGGATGCAAGGAGAATTTGAGAACAATATGAGAATTCTTTCAGAATTTGTAACTGAACGCAAATTTAAGAAAGTATTTTTTCACCTATAAACCAGGAAGAAAATGCTTTCACTGTTAAAAGGAATGAGTATAGACATTCTCAAGTACTATGGAAGAGACTTAAATGTATAAAACTGAAACACTTCAGGGTTTCAGTCTTAAGAATGCACATGAACTTTGATGCAACAATGTAGTTTCTCTTTGTTATGATGTATTTGAGGGTATGGTCAAAGGCGGGTTATTTGTTTGATGGTTTGGTTTTGTCTTCTTTTTGAGACAGGTCTATGCAGCCCTAGCTGGCCTGGAACTTCCTATGTAGATCAGGATGACCTTGAACTCAGAGTTCCTCCTACCTTTTCCTCTGAAATGCTGGAATTAAAGGTGTTTGCCACCACGTCCATCAAAGTTTGTTGGTTTTTTTTTAATTTTTATTTAAACAATTGGAACCTAGTTATAAATAATGGTTAACTAGCTGGGTTAGTAGAGCTTTGGAGAACTGAGCTACAAAAGTGCAGGGGCGTAAGTTGTGTTTCAGGAACCACTGAAATAGGGGTTTGAATATTACTAAATTATCCCATTTTTCTTATCTACTGCTCTCTCAGAATTCTTTCATCAAGACAGATTGACTTATCGTCATGGTGGGAAATACTGATTTACTGGACAGTATCAGCAAGAGAGAGGTTGTCTCATGAATTCTCTAAGTTCTAGTTCAGAAACAATTCCATAAAAAGACTCTGAAAATTGGATCAGATGGCTACTGTTTAGGTTGAATGTATTCTCCAAAAACTCTTGCATAGAGTACCTAAATTCTAATTCATATGTTAATGGTATTTGGAGAACCAGGCTTCCTGCCATAAGCTTTAAATCCCAGCTACTTCTGAGGTATGGATGCAGAAAGATCCAGTCACAAGTTCAAGGCCTACCTGGCCTAGAGAGTGAGTTCAAAACAGCCTGAACAATTTAATGAGATCCTGTCTAAAAACAAGTAAAAAGAGGTTGGGAATATATCTCAGTGGCAGATCAGTTCCCTAGCTTGTGTGGGGCCCTATGTTCAATCCCCAATACCAATAAACAAACAAATAATATAAAGATTTCTGGAAGTAGGGCCTTTGAAAAGTAACTATCATTAGCTAAGGTCATAAGGGTTAGATCTCCACGATGGCTTTAGTGGCTTTATAAGAAGGATAGAGATTCGGGATAGCAGCTGGCTTTGACTTGTGTTACATACAGAAGAAGGCCCTCCCCCAAGTGCCAACCAAATGCCAGCATCATGCAGTTGGATTACCCAGCCCTAGATCTATAAGCCAAGTAAATGTGGGTTCTTTTTAAATTGCCTGGTCTCACATATTTTGCTATGGCAAACTAAGGGAGCCATCGATTGACAGTAAGTATACTATGGTGGTGATGGTCCAGCCTTGGCTCAGGTGTCTACTTCAAATGAACTAGAGTGGCCTGTGTGGTGAGGAAAACATAGAAGTCATGCAGACAAGCAGGCAAAGAGGGTTGTAGCAAAATATTTGATGCCCAGCCCCCTACATGATTAGCCAATTGCTATATGAAGTTTGTATCTAAAATGTGGAACTAATAGGAGATAAGAATCATGGGATAGACAACAGGTATCTGTGGGTGACTGGAAGTACTGCCAGGAGAAAAGGATTTGTAGGTGTATCACTAAAGCTATGATAAGGTGTTTTCCCTGGTAGGTAGGTTTGCATTAGAGTGGAAGGGGGAAGCTATTATTTTTCACCTTCCTGCAATATGCCTGACACTGGGGAAGGTGCCTGTTAATATATGGTCACCTAAAGAAGCACACATACTGTGGGGTGTGTGTGTGTGTGTGTGTGTGTGTGTGTGTGTGTTTCTCCTGATTCCAACTCCATAAGATTTAGGGCAAGCATTGTACATACTGGGGAATGAAAGGCTAAGCTGAGGTAAATATCTCACAGCGAAGTTGCATATTGATGAGTAGCAAAGCCAGCTGTCAAGCCTTGCCCTCAGAACATTGGTTCCTTTGCATCACTGAACCTTTCTTAAAAGTTTGATTCCAAGATGTATTGAGAGGCTATGACATGCCTTTGACTTAACCAGCATTTTCTATATCTTTCTTTTTGGATTTATAAAGCTTGAACTTGTGGAACTTCTTTCTAATCCCACATAAGTGGTATACCATTGTATTTGCATATGTATAAAACCACTCAAAATAATCTGTAACTAAATCTATGTCAGACAATGTGGAGCCCTTACACAATACAGTTTCAGCTCCCTGGGGAGCTGGGGAACTGGGGAGCCCCCTCTTCATAAAGGAGGGGCAAGTTTCTCCTTTAAACTGGGGTTCTCTGCTCAGCCATTCATTTATAGAATTGTGACAATTTCCCCAAACACTATTGCCTCATTCCTTGTCTTACTGAGTAGGTAGTATGTGCTAGGACTCTGCTTGATGCCAGTGGGCCTCTAAGAGACTTAAGAAACCACTCATTCCTATAGCAAACCTACACTAAGTCCCCTCCTCCCAGGGCCCACCTGTCAAGTCATCACAGAAACACAAGAGCAGTGCCTTTTTGAAATCTATCTCTGCAGAGTTCATCTGCTCTGAAGTCATCTGCTGATGAGCATAGCATGGAAGAGAGAATCAAGAGCTTTGTAAAATTCAAGCTCTGTTACATCTGCTTCATTCCTCTGATCTGCTAGGCCTGTCACTCTGTTTTAGAAGGAAATTAGATGTTCTGACAAGACTGTTCTTCACACGGCAATGTTGATTATTACCTGGTATTCTGTGATCCTATGGCTGTTTGCAAATTGATTTTTTTTTTTTTTGATGATTTGTTCTAGTATTTTCCAGGTATGAAAATAGAGTGACTGCCCTGTGATTTTCAGGGCTGTCCCTTTCTCAGCTTCAAATATAGATTGCTCTACTTTTTACCAGTTTTTAGTATACTCACTGCTCCCTGTCCGATCTCTCAAATTGCCTGTGAAAGACATTGTTAGCCTTGCTTTGAAGTCACCTAAGGACAAATGCTTAAAGGAAACAGTGATTGAAAATTTACCGTTCATTTAAAAAAGGAAAACATGATAACAGAAACTGTGATTTATGGTGTCTTACAAGCCTGCAGAGTCTGGAGAGCAACAGTCTGTCACTCATGGCTGAAGGGCTGGCCTTAAACAATGTCTACAAAGTATAGGATGGCCATTCCGCATCGCAGAACTTACCTATAAAAATAGCAAGATATTTAGATGTTTAAGGATATTTATTCAACCATTTCTGACCCTTGGCAACCTTATTTTGTCTGAGATTTATTTCCACAGATTATAGGATAATATACACTTCTGAGACGTAAAGCGATTCCTCCTGGTGAGAATAATTGAAGGCAAGCACTAACCCATTTTCCCTCTGATTAAGACAAGCCTAACACTGAATTAGGGGCAGAGTGACATCTCCTAACCTATTATGAAAATAGGGTCAATAAACAGCTTAGACATTCATTCTATGGAAAAGATAGAAAGATGGCAAGCATAGGGATTGCACAAGACATACTGTGTGAAAACCAGTGGACAACTGTGAACCCCTTCCTGAAGAGCGCCGGATAGAAAGATAATGGACCAGGCTTCTTTCACTAGCTTCTTTCTTGGCACTGTTGTACGCCCTTTCGTACACTTAGCTTCGGAGTCTAAAAGGAATAGTTCAGTCAAGAGAGCTTTGCAGCTCCCAGGCAGACAGAACCATTTCTGAATTGCAGAAGCACTTAATTCTTTCTCACTTTAGGTGTGAAAGCCACTTGGGCGACAGCCCAGGCAGGGTGTTGCAGACTAGGAGTGAAAAAAAAAAACTCTTGGCCTCTGAAAAGAAACAGTAGGGGGGGAAATATTCAGTTACCATTTACTAAGAGACCAAGAGGGGAAAAAAGAAAAAAAATACCGCATTTAGAAAAACTTGCTTCTGGCAAC
The DNA here is from genome assembly GCA_026225945.1 of Cricetomys ansorgei. Taxonomy (NCBI): domain Eukaryota; kingdom Metazoa; phylum Chordata; class Mammalia; order Rodentia; family Nesomyidae; genus Cricetomys; species Cricetomys ansorgei. The sequence goes on along the minus strand of JAMJFZ010002601.1, from coordinate 855,108 downwards.
TGTGCTTAAGACTCTCAAATTTGGAAGTTAAACATGGGGAAATGTTCTAAATGAATTGCAGCTTATTTGTCTATCACTCTCTTTCTGAAGTGGCAATCTGGGTGACTGGAAAGTACGAACACATCTCTATTCTGGTACAGCTCACAGAGAGCTGCAAGTTACAGAACGGAGTGGGTCTGTTGGGCTGCTGCTTATAAATAGAAAGAGCCTGGTTCATGCCATAGAGAGGGAGCATCTGTTTGATTGTTTTGCATGTGTGCGAGGGCAGCTAGTGTGTATTTGATGGGACAGCTTGACTGCTGTAAGCCAGCAAGTAGTAACGGAAGGAAGAAAGGGCTCAGTGAATAGCCACTCTCTAATGTTCTCTGTGGAGGAGTTAGGATGTTGCTAGAGGCAGAAATCATCATGGCTACCTCAGAAAGGCGGACTCCGGAAGTCACACAGCACTAGAGCTGCCCATAGCTGTCTTGCAGAGGCAGTAGTCATTTTACAAGACTCCAGGCTTGTAGAAAGTTTGAGAGGGTTCTATTACAGATATAAAGCATGAGGGGATGATCATATTCAGGTAGGAAAATAAATTTAGAGAAGAGAAAATAATACAGTCACTATGGAAAACAGTACCCGGGCTCCTCTCAATATGAAAAGCAGGACAGCCTTATGACAGGTCATCCCGCTACGCATCTGTACCTAGAGGAGATGAAGTCTGTGCCAAAGAAATATCTGTACTACTTCACAATGGTGAAGACAGGGAATTGACCTCAGTGTTCACCAATGGATGAATGGATAAAGAAAATGTGATAATATGAACAGAACACCAGGTAACTCTAAAAAGACAAGTTTTTGTCATTCGTGACAACATGGATGAACCAAGGGTGAAATAAGACAAATAGTGTGTTAATTGAACAGGGCATAGTAGAGCACTTGGGGGGTGGAGACAAGAAGTTCAGTTGTTCAAGACCAAGGTGAACAACATAGCAAGTCTGAAGCTAGCCCAGGCTACATAAGAACTTGATTTTTGTTTTTGTATTTTAATATATGATCCGATGTGGGTGTTTTATGTAACATAAAGAGAAGGAAGAGTAAGTAGTTCAAGGCATCTATTCTGTAACAAAATAATTATAATTAATAAAGATACATTGAAAAAAAATGAAAAGAGGGCAGCAGGGTGTTCTAATCATAAAACCCAACAATTTGTGAAGTAATACACATGTGACAAATTCATTTTAGCCATTCTACTGTAAATACCTGCATCAAAACATGTTGCACACCATAGATTAGCATTTTTCACTTATAAATTAAAGTAAATTTTAAGAAGTTAAGAGACAGCCCAATAAACAAAGTGCATGTATTACAAGCATGAAAACCTGAGTTTAACCCCTAAAACCAACTTTAAAAAAGGCCAGGCGTGGTGGCAGGCCCTGTAAATCCAACAATGAGGAGGAGACAAGCAGATTCCTGGAGCTTGAGTCCTAGACCAAGGAGGATCACCGTCTTAAAAAAAAAAACAAAAAAGCATTGATGGCACCTGAGGAGCACCTCAAGTGATCCTCTGACCTCCACACATTCACATATATGTGCTTCTATTCCCTCACTCCAAGTGCACCTGTGCACACATATGTACACATCCACCAAGCCAAATAATAATAAAGCAATTTCTAAGGATAAAACGAGTAACAGCACTTGCTGCGTAGGTTACGGCAGATACAGCCTTTCACTGAATCCCTACAGTGACACAGCTGCTGCCACATACATCGGGCCACCTCAGCTCGGGTAGATCCACTCTATGATCTTCACTAAGTGGTGCAGTCACCTAACTTCATGCCTCTGAGAACATAGCCTTACCACAGAGCCACACTCGACTGTGTAGCTAGTGTTAGCAGGGAGAATGAAGGTTTAGGAAAGCAGAAAGATTGGCACAGATCTCATTGTGTTGTATTTCTCCCCAGCTTCACTGCTCAGGATTAGTGGCTTTACCTTCGCCTTCTATGAGGTAAAGTGCACTTTGAGTTGCACTAGGATCCTTACAGAGGGGGAAGACCAGTGAGCCTTTGCAGGTGGCTTGGGTTCTAGCCAATGGTAGACGGAGCAGCAGTGGCTGGCTACCTGGTGGCAGTTCTCTGGAGGCCAAATAAGGAAGCTATGTATCAGGAATTTTTTAGCAAGAAATTATTAGCCATCTGTCATCCTCCTGTGGGCTCTTTAGTCTCCTGGACCTAAATATCCTTCTGCATTCCTCCAAGATTTGTTGTTAGGCACCTATCACTTGGGCCCTCGGAGGTCAAGAGCACATGCTGTTCCTCTAACTCTTACAATAGAATGTGTTTCCCCATCTCTCTTTTCTAGGCTCTGGTACAAATTAGCAGGACATACCAGAGTTTATCTTATGCTTAGTGTCTAGATAAACCAGAAACTTCCTGATTGTGTAGTGTTTCACGACCATCACCAGAGAGAGGTTTTGAAGCTGATGAAGTCAATAATAGTTGATGATGATTTCTAGTCTTCTATCAGTTTTTGTTTCTTCCTCAAAAACTTGCTTTAAAAAAAAAAAAAAAAAGGCCTGTTGTATTACAAGATTGTTGTATACAATCTTTCAGGATCTTAGCTCAACTTGATTGAATACATCCACCCAAATTCTTCATCCCTAAAGTTAGATCAAGGACAAGGTCACAGGGCTGAGATAGTTACCAGGTTGTGGTAACCAGGAAATGTATAAGCAAACCAATTTTTTTTAAAAAGGCAATACGGTTTTAAACTAATTTTCAATCTGTTTGGCGATATCTGTATATGTTAGAAATGTCTTTGTTATAGTCCATGGAGACAGCAGATGGTTAATGTTTGGTTTTAATGATATGCCCTCCTCCTGTGCAAATGAGCAACTGTAAATGTGATGTTTGCTCTCTCACCATCTTATACCTGCCTTGCCCAACTCATTAGTGGAGAGGTTATAGGAGTGTAAAAGAGGGACTAGGAAGAAGAAGATGATCTGATTTGCTGCAGAACAAACAAGTAAACAAACAGAAGGGAGTGTGTGTGTGTGTGTGTGTGTGTGTGTGTGTGTGTCTATGTATGTCTCTCTGTGTGTAACTCTATGAATATATGTATGAGTATGTCTTATAAAATATTTATTTAATATCATGGAAATTCTTTACATTCAGGTCAACTGTAGTTTTTCATGATTGCTTTAGTGCTTAGAGATCTTTGGACAGATAGTTCATCTCAGAAGTTTTAATTTTTTTGGCATGTGGAAAGTAGATTTAGTTCTTTCTCGTCTATTTTCTTCCACCCAACCTCCCCACTTCTCTTTATTTCCCTGCTTCTTCTCAGCACTAAGTAAAGACCAAGCAAGGTTGGATTCTCTAACCTTATACCTTAAGGAGCTCTACTTATCACAGAGACCAAGTGGGCTGGCGGAAGAACATGGACTTGAGATCTAATGCTCAGTGCTGGACCCAGGAACCCTGAGCCGCAACCCTCATAACTAACAGCGTGTGGACTTTTATGAAATGCTTCTCAATCGTCCCCCTTTATTCAAATGTCTTGAAGACTTAGAAACTGCCCTCAGGCTACTACATCAGAGGTGTACCCACTTGGGAGTTGTGAATGGCAGAAGTGTTTAGGTAAGAGAAAACGCAGATAGATTTGCTTATCAAATCCTTTTGCTCTGGTATTGTGGATACAACAGAGTCTTGTGAGCTCCATTATTGTTCCCAGTTTTCTTATTTATGCTTGTGGCTGCATGGGTACTTACAAATCACCTACCATTTGGGACATTAGTGCATGGAATCTGAGGAACATTCTCCGTTGTTGAATAACCTATTTTCTCCTAAGTCTGATTCTCTAGACCTGATGTAAGAGTCCGTAACTTTTGGTACACAGCTTTAGATATTCTTTATGAGATGGTGACAGTATCAATTTTTATATTTACCGAGAGATGAAAATAGTGTGTAATTTTGCTGGTGGTAAAATTATCTACTATGTGCAATCCCAACACAGTGTTTGAACACGGTGTGTAAGAGAATTTTATTGACAGGTGTAGTTGGTATTACATCAGCAGAGTAAGTTCTCTCAAAATACAAATTAGAACAAAAAAACCAAAAACCTCCACAAAAATGATATTTGAAGAAAAATGCCTTGTTTTTGGCATTGCTATCAATTGAATATAAAATATGTGAAAGTGTTGATTACAACATAATTAGTATTGCTGAAACAAAGGCAAGAAAATTAAATTTTATGGACTGTATTTGTGAATTAATAAGAATTATTTTATAGCTAGCAAGGATCACTGGCCCATCAAGCAGACAAGTAGACATGTACAATATAATTAAGCTGAATCATTTCGGAGAGTTAGCTGTGTATCAGTCATGCAAAACTATAGCATTAACAGAGTTTTTTTTTTATAATTTTATCATCCTGAAAGAATGTATTTGTGTGAGGAAGGAGATAGAAAGCCTGTTACTTATAGCTTCTCATCCTGTTTTTCTTTTCTTACCATTTATTTTAATGTGGACATGAATTTTTTGCTTCTCTTCCCCACACTTTTGCTTCATTTCCTGCTCTCTTCACTTCCTGTCTCATTCTTGTGATAGATGGATGATTTTTTCTTATTCTCCCCTTCTTTCTTCTTTGTCCTTTTATCAAGTGCCTAAAAGTGTAATATTTCTTTATTTTTAAAAATTAAATTAAATACATCTCTGAGCCTTCGTCTCTCTCACAGAACAAGAGATTTCATCCTTTGTCACTGTTGGGATGGAATGCTCTTCTTTTCCTGGGGCCACATAAAAATCAGAAAACTTAAACTGAAATCAGGAACTGGCCCTTGTTAATCCCAAAGATGTGAGGAGAAAGACCACCGACTCAAATCACAGTGGCCAAATTAATTAAAGCAAGCTTTTTTATTTGTGTACACAGGCTAACTCCCCCTAAGGCAGGGTTCTAGAAGTCAGCATTGGATGTGAGGAAGATAAAGTTTTTATAGCTCAGGGGTAAGGGGTTCCAAATGGGGGATTTGGCAAGCAAAATAGACCAGGTTATAGAAGCAAAACATAACAAAGTGGTCATAACAAGGTAGTCATAACAACTTTTTGAAACAAAGACATGATTTCAATGTGTTCATAAAGTAGTCATAACAAGGTGGTATTAGCCCCAGTGGGCAAGAATAAGACCACTACCATAATTTTGAGCCAAATTTGAAGCAAGCTTTATTGTATACTGGCTGGGATGATGGACACTGACAGGTTCATATCCGGGATTCCCAGAGTATGGTGGCAAATTACATTAGTCAGGATCTTATAAAGGCAAGACCTACAAGGCTACAGACTTTCTCCTTTGTCCAATCATCTAATCAGGGGCGAGCATACATCCTGAAGTACTTTCTGCCTACATACATCCCACCTAAGTGTGATCAAGCACATCCCGTGCAGTTGGAGCAACCAAGCTTGTTTATAGAAGTGAAAATATGCGGCTTGTTATTGATATGAACAACAGCACCCAGCGTTCCAGGAAGTTATCCATCCTTGGGCAAAAGGGATTTACAGGTTAGAGGCATTTTGTTTTATAGATCCCTTTAGCACAGTAATTTAATCTTAAAACACAACTTTAGCCAACACATTGGTCATAATAACCTTTTGAAACAAAGGCATGGCTGCCGTTTCCTGGAACAAGTAGTACAGAACCATTTGTAGTTAAGGTGGAGCATAGCCCAATCCTTGAGAAACAAAGATTTAATCTTAAACAGGAATGACTCCAGTTTGTCTTTAGTATAAAATGACTCTCAAGCCTAAGATGGAGGCAGGCTTGATCATCCCCTCACATCAGGGCATCAGACTGAGTGTTGAGTCCCTGTGTTTCCAACTTCACAGCTAAGCAGTCCTGTGGCTCATAACACTGGGGAATCCCCAGTAGGTGCTGCTGATGGGAGCTTGTGACTGGACTCCAGACTCAGCCAGATCTGGCATCTATACACTTTTGAGGTCTTGCTACCTTCCGGGTGGAAGAGTTCAAGCTAGTTGCAGCACTCTGACTACGCCCAAACTCTATCCAGTCTGGGGACAGTGTCTCTGATTCTTGGAGTTTCCTGTAATATCCCTTCCCCCGTCACCCTTAGGGTTCATCCTTGTGGAAATTACCTCAGGAATCCTGTGATTTTACAAAAACATAGCCCTCAGGCCAATCCTGTAAAGGCAACTTCTGCTGTTACGGGCCACAAACTTCTCCAGAGCTAAGAACTAACTACAAGCACTTGGCTATCTGCTGGGAAGAAGGGGAACAAATATACAAGAAGACTTAACGTATATATTTAAGAACAATATGTGGTATAGTAGTATGTGTGTATACAGAGAAATATCTGCTTAAATCTGGAGACCAAAACAGTTTGGGAATTAAGAACAGGGATCAGCTAATTCTAAGCTATTTTAAATGTGAATGGAAATTCCAGGTTTGGCTCCACTTGGCTCACCTGGAAGGAGTTGGAAATGGCAACTCAGGATTGTACTACTAGCCAGAAAGGAAGCCACTGCATCTAGCTGGTACAATTCCTAAGGTGAATCTCGTTTGAGCCTAACTCTGGTGTCTATCCATCTTCCACATCAGCCTACCTCTCCAAATCAATAACTATTTGTTAACAGTCTTCTAATTCCTGGGCAATAGGTTTGGGTGCACATAAAATAGACACAATGTTGTCTAGCAGAGCTTATACACCAATATAGGAACTATCCATGGAACAAGAAAAGACATCAGGATAAATTACGGATTGTGCTTGGAGGACATTGGGAATTCAAAGAATTCAAGTACTGGATAAAGAAGAACTGAAGAAATTGGGAAGATTTTTACCTTCTTTATAGAAGACTCAAAAGAACTTAAATATAGGTAAAAACTAAATGTTGCTACATGAAAGTGCCTTCATTTGATTAATACCAAGGAGCTGAGTAAGCACCAAAGCTGAAATTGGATTGACAGCAAGAAGGAGCCTTTGAACTATGAAAGAATAGGCTTCTTGAATGGCCAGATCCTGAGTTCCCTAGATTAGAAATAAACATGATTTCTACTCACTAATAAAAAAAAGACTAAATACACAGCAACGCAGGTGTATCTTAAAAACATGCTGAGTAAAAGCCTCTTCAGGAGGTATGGTTTCATTTACTTAAAATTCTAGGTTAGTCTAAACTAATTTATCAAGGATGACTAGAACAACGATTGTCCAGGGAGAGCTGGGATTAAAGAGAAGAGACAAAAGAGTTTTCTGGTAATGGATAAATTCTCTGTCTTGACTGAGATCTGGCTTAAGTAGCCATATGCACTTCTGGCGCTCATCCAATGGTTACATAATATATATGAATTTTATTATGTGTGCATTTTACCCCCAAGCAAACAAGCAAGAAGGGAGAGGGAAAGAACAAGGAAAAAGACAAAAAAGGGAAAAAATAGAAAAAGGAAGAGGGCAGGAGAGAAAGAAAGAGACAGAGACAGTGAGACACACAGACATAGTACCAAATATTGAACTTATTTAATTACAAATGCTTGATGGAGTTTTGGGGGCTAAAGTATACTAATGTCCATAACTTTGAAAAAGGCCAGATGGGCTAATGAATGGAAACGTAGATCTGAAATAGTGAAAAGTAATACCATTGTTGACTAATGTAGGATTTAGTGGTGGGTGAACAGAATCACTTCATATGTCTTTAGATTTAACAATGTTTTGATGATTTTTCTTAATAAAATAATAAGTAAAAAATTAGTTCCTATTTATTGAAGACCTATAATTTATTTATCAGTCTCATATGTGTTTTAGGTACATTGCCTATAAACTGGAAGACTATAACACATAGTTTTTTTTCTCTTGTAAATTAGGAATTTGGTCAAATAACTTAACCAAGACTCAGCACTCGATCTGTCCATTTTCAGAATCTACCCCTGTGGTAACCTATGAACTACTTGTGGCTCTTGAGCACTTGAAACATGGCCAATATGTCTAGAGAATTGAGTTTATAATTTTATTCATTTATTCCTTTATTTGGTTTTGGCATTTCTGTGCAGGAACTCACTCTGTATACTAGGTTACCCTTGAACTTAGGCCTGCCTGCCTCTGCCTCCCAAATGCTGGGATTAAAGGCATATGCCACCAAACCCAGCTATAATTTAATTTAAAATTTAACTGAAAAACTGATACTCAATTCACTCATTGGAAAACACCAGGGGAGTGCTAGAAAAGTCACAGGTGTGTGTGTGTTATAAAAGGAGTGAATCTACATTTTTGGTGGTAGCTTTAATTTGAGCATAAATATTTCTGGTGAGAACAACATCTGCCCTGTACTGTGTGCTATAAGTGTCAGACAGACACATTTGGAAGACAGTGGAGAACAGTAAAATGCCTTCATAATTTTTATATTGATAACATGTTTAAGATTTTGGATATATTGAGTTAAACTTCCAAATGTTAAAATGGTTTTATTGGGGCTGGAGAGATGGCCCAGTGGTTATAAGAACTTGCTACTCTTGAAGAGGACCAGTGTTTGGTTTTCAATACCTATATCCTGTGACTTACAACTGCCTATAACTCCAGTTCCAGAAAATCTGTTTCCCTCTCTGATACAAACACAAAGACACACACACACACACACACACACACACACTTTTTAATAGTAGTTTTACCCCTTTTTACTTTTAAGATATTTTAACATCCACTATATTAAATGCATTATATTTCTGTTGAACAGAGTTGGTCAGTACCCGTTCCAGTGTACCAGCACAATGTCCCTTTGAATGACTAGGAGTGGGCGGAGGGTAGAGAGTGGCAGTATCCTGAATCACCCGGAAACCTCCAATAGCACTTACTATATACCAGGAACTACTTTTGTGACTCAGTACTTATTAATTCAAAGAATTCTCACCACAACCCTATATATGGGAACTATTTTTATCCCATCTTACACAGGAGAAACTGAGACACAGAGGCATGCACAGAGATAAATAGTAGCAGCTCTATCACAGTAAAGGAATTAAACTTAGTCTTTTGGAACTGTCTTTAAACCACTTCAATTTAGAGATTCAGTTTCAAGCATGGTGACTTCTGAGAATGTTCTCTTCTTCTTAGGATTCTGGCCCAGGTTTCTTGTACAACAACACATTTCAAATTGTGGATCCCTTCCATAAATTCAAGGCTTTACTAAACAATGCAGATGGAACTAGATAATTCACCAACAAGAGCACAGTTGTGGCAGAGCGAAGACCTTGCTAGAGGTGTCACCCTTGGGAGCAGTGAGACCTCTTCAAAAACCTACCCCTCCCAGAAGACAGGCCTTCACAGCAGAGTTGGAGTGGCAGTCTGGAAGCCACCAGAGATGGAGGGCTTGCTCTTTCCAGAAAGCCACAGAAAGAAGGAAGGTGACCTGTGCATAGTCAGAGGCCACAAATATCCTACGTGAGGGTTTTGTTTATTTTGAAGAAAACACAAATCAGCTTTGTATTCTAGAAACTACAACAGAGAAGCACAAGTTAGTCTGCTAATGTCATCTGAGCCTCTTGGATAGGAAGGCAGCACTGACTTCTGTGCCAGAGACCAAAGCTTTCTCCTTTTATGAGAGTGTTTAAAAAGCTGAGGTCAGTACTCTCTCTTGCCAGTCATAATCCACACCTGTTCCGGACTGCCTGCGCTAGTTGTAAGCCTCAGCATATTCCATGCTGCAACCACTGGCAGATCCTTCAGTGAACAAGCAACTCTGTAAAGCAGACTTAATTATAAGGGCAGGAGGTGAAAGGGTGGAAAAGGCTGTGCAACCAGCATGACGAGGACAAGTGTTACTTCCGCATTCTCCCGAAAGCTGTCAATTATAAATGCCAAAAGGTATTTTGTTCTAGAAGATCACAAAAGGAAAATGTACAGGTTAGTTAATTATCAGTGACAGATGGTGTGGGGAGTGGTTTGAGCTTGTTGGGTATAAACCTGTGCTCCTCACAGCCTGGTTAGGGACACTAGCACCAGCACTTCAATCTTCTTTGACAGGCAAATCCACATCCACAACAGTCAAACTAGGAAATCAGCCTGGTGCCCATCATTGAAAAAAAAATTGATAAGGAGAACAGGAAATATATGCACAACACAATACTGTTCAGTCTTAAAAGCAAGAGAATCTTTTTCATCTTTTGTGACAACTTGGATGAAGCTAGATGACATTTCTTGTAAGTAAAACAAGCCAGGCATAGGCAGAGGAGTATCTTGTGAGTTCACATCCTTGTGGAGTCTAAACTAGCTGATTAGAAGCAGGAGAGCGTAGATTTGTAGCCAGCAGAGGTGAGGGAGGCACAGGTACTGCTGTTCAGTAGACGTACATTTCAGGCAGAGCTCTACTGTATGGCCAGCTCACCAGAGTTCGGAGTAGTGTGCATATTTCAAAATTGTTAAGATGTAATTTTAAATGCTGTCAATAATAAGTCAATAACTGAGGCTGTCAGTTCCTTTGCTTTATTTATTTCACAGTACAAAGGTTCGAATATAACATTGCACACCATAAATTTATACAATATTTTGTCAATTAAAAGACATACCTGTGTTTTAACAGGAACCAAAGCCAGATTATTTGTGGGGGAGACAGGGAAGAAGATGCCTTTCCCTTTTCTTTCTCATCTTTTGAAATTTTTTCTTTGGTCCATCTTTTTGTAAAGCATCTGACCCCACAGGACAAATCCATCGATTTGCTTGCTCACTGGCCTGTTGCAGCTAAGTTCAATTCCTGTAAGTCAGAAACATGTCTTCTGAACTCGTAAGCTTTCTTGTCAGAGCCTGACAAGTGTAGGGGCCACACCCAGTCCATGGACCTCCTTTGAGCCGCACTGACCTGGACTGTAACTCTCCAGTGCCCTGGTCTGCTGACCCACAATGGCCCTTGATGCTGCCTGGAATGCAGACTCTGCATTCCAGAGGAATCCCAGCCTCACTCAAGGAAATGTGAGTCAACCAGGAGCCACTCCTGTACCCAAATTGGTCAGAAGGCTACTAGACATGTGCTCCACTGCCCCTTCAGCTAAAATGGATCAGCCAAGGTTAATCTGTACAATTTTCCTCCTCCTTCTCTTTTTCCTCCTTCTCCTCCTCCCCCTCCTCCTCCTCTCCCCTTCTTCCTCTCCTCTTCCTTCTTCCCACTCCTCCTCCTTCTCCTTTTCCTCCTCCTCCTGCTCCTTTTCTCCTCCTCCTCCTTTTTTTGTCAAGATGACAAATTCCAAAGATTTATTCCACATGCATTGCTGCTCTAGTTCAAGGAACTCATAGTTCTCACATTGATATTATAGAGTTAAAGCAAGTTAAAACAAGTTTATTTTCACATCTCTCTTCCAAGTTCATAATACGGGTTTATAATTTTCTACTAAAAGGCTAGGTTGCCAAATTTGGCTGGTCAGAGCACATTTGGAGTCCGTCACATTTTAATTTACGAATAAACACATGGAGACTGTCTCTTTCCTGAACATAAATTGTGGAGTTGTTTTTGTCACAGGAGATTGAGATGTCGTAAAACTTTTGCTTTAATCTCGTCCCCATTTGGCTGTCCTTGTCTCAAAGTCAGGTCTTTTAAAATCTTGTTAAATACATTACAGCTTATTACACCTTCTGTTTATACTAGGGACTCACTAAGAGGAGGTGTCAATGATGTAAACATTACATGAAAGTAAGGGCTGCAGAGATGAAAATGGTGCTTAATGGAGCAGTTTCCCTAGTGGGAACTAGGTTCTGACACTGACCAGAGCTGGTCTCACAGGGAGCAGCTCCCTTCCCAGAAAACCCCACACTGCCTTTTAGCAACCTTTAAAAACTATCTATGCTTGTTTACACAAAAGTGTTTCAAACCCTCTTCTGCTATAAATTGTGTATGGCTCAGCCTGTGCATTAGGACTCATACTAAATGTCTTTATCTGGAAAGATAAAGGAAATATTTACGATTCCTCTGAAATGTATTTGCTTTTCCCATGGCTTTGGCTAATAATGCGATCTCCTAAAAGGAGCCGCTTTCAGAACTGCTGTTTATCTTGCTGCACAAACAGTAGCCTAAGGCCTCTGATGTTTTCTGACGTCTGAAGTCTAATGAATAATCAGGACTGCCCCCACAGCCCCTTTAGCCTCTTCTCTAGGAAGAGGGTGGTTTATGAAGTTTACCTCGTTCTTAAGGAGAGCCGTAGTGAATTGTTTTGGTTTCCCAGTTTGGTTTCATGAGTTCATATATGAATAAAGCATGCCCTAAAGGAAATACAAATTGAAAACATAATGTGATCCCAATTTATACCACCAAACGTAAGTGTATAAATGACAATAGCATCAAGCTTTGATGAGGATGTGATACCAAGAGAAGTTTCCTATAAGCTGGTGGCAATGTGACTTGGTGCAGAAACTTTGTAAAAACAGTCAATTTCATCTTATAAAGTGGAGCTCACATTCACTATACAACTGGGCATTCCCCCTTAGGTATGGACATTAGGGCATTGTCGCATAGCTATCCTAGAATTGATACAAGACTCTTTACATTAATGTAGTTTCTAATAGCAAAATGCCCAAGCAGAAACTCCAAATGACCACCATCTAATAGAGTTGCTAATTTTGTGGTGTTTATTCATAAAATGGAATTCAATACTGTAGCTGCACAAATCAGCACGCATGACTCTGAAAAACGTAATTTTAGATTAAAAATAAAGTCTCATGGGGCTAAAGAGATGTTATGGGGGGTTGAGAGCACTCGCTGCTTTTCTAGAGAACCTGAGTGTGAGTCCCAGGACCCATGTTTGGCAGTACAATTGCCTATAACTCCAGCTCGGGGAAATCTAACACCTTCTTCTAGACTGTATGGATGCCCACACATATGTTGAGTGTGCTTGTGGCATACAGGAATGTAGACATATAGATAAACATAAATTTTTAAAAAAATGTTTAAAAGGCAAGTTCTAGAAAACTATACACAAGAATTTTTCATTTGAATAATGTTAAACAATGCACTAAACTAAGAAAGATATGATTCTATGATACAATGGTTAGGTAATGTGGATGCACTGTTATTATTAATTCAAAATGAGAGAGAAGTTACATTTGGGTGAAGAGAGCAGCAAACAGCGATGCAGTTACACAGTCAAGTTAAAGGAACTATGTTCATTTAAAAATAAAACGATATAATTTATTGTTTTTAATTATATATTTGTGTGCCTGTGCATGTGTGTGCAACTTTCCACGGATGATGGAGATATAACATACCCCTAGCTAGAGTTGGGGTTACAGGTAGTTGTGAGATTTCTGATGTGGATGCTGGGAGCCAATCTCTGGTCCTCTGTAAGAACAGTATGCATTCTAATTAGTAGTATTCTAATTAGCAGTTGAGAGTCAATGCAACACAGGCTAGAGTCAATTGAGAAAGTGCCTTCATAATACTAGGACGGAAGCAAGCCTTTAGAGCATTTTCTTATTCAGTGACTGATGGGGAGGGCCCAGACATTGTTGGTTGGGTAGGTGGTCCTGGGTTCTATAAGAAAGCATGCTGAGTAAGCCAGGGGGAGCAAGCTAGTAAGCAGCACCCCTCCGTGGCCTCTGCATAAGCTCCTGCCTCCAGGCTCCTGCCCTGTTTGAATTCCTGTTCTGTCTTTCTTCAGTGGTAAACAGTGATATGGAAGGGTAAAGTCAAATAAACCCTTTCTTCCCCGAGTTGCTTTGGTCATAGTGTTTCATCACTGCAATAGTTACTCAAACTAAGACAACCACTGAGCCATCTTTCTATCCCCTCCTCTCCCCATTTTGAGACAAGGTTTCAGCCTTGGCTATCTTGGAACTTGCTACCTAGACAGGCTGACCTCAACTCACAGAGATCCACTTGCTTCTGTTTCCTGAATGCCGGGATTAAGGAATATGCCATCACATCCAGCTCTGTGGAAATTTCTGAAATTGTGTGACTATATGGGTATAGTGTATAAATTCAGAAATACATTATATAACATGCAACCAGGAAGTTTCTTATAGCAGAATGCCAATACATGAAAAAAAAAAATTGGCTCGAGAAGCAATCACATGGGACCTGTAGCTATTTGGTTGCAGTAGGTTATTCTTCAAATTCTCAATGGCTTTATGAAAAAAGCAAAATTTATTTTTGTCACATGCCACATGCTTTTGAATACTATGGTCACCCATGGACCTGTGCAGACAGAGCTGCCGTTTTACTGTCCCTCCAGATCATCATAGGGGTAAATGGGAGGAAGGGGGGAAGCACGAAGAGTCAACCAGGATGACTGCTGTTGGTGACTACACCACCATGGCAGTGCAGGTAACTGCTTGACAAGGCTTCCAGTTGCTGGCACGCCAAGGAGATAGTTACCTCTCCACTTCTTTCTGCTGCACAGTTGCTGACAGTCTTTTTGGTCATGGTGTCTGCTTTACTTATTAGTAAAATTAAAAGTAATCTTTAATTCAGCTGTTACTAACTGGGAAAGGGGAACATTGTAGAAAAAAGGACATGGTGATTGTAGCACCAAAAGTAAATAATGATCTTACTGCCAGTCCGGCCCAGGACGCCCTAAGTAAACGTGAGAGTTGTTTCCTGTCTAATATCTCTGACGTGACACACACAGAGAATGAGGGAGCTGTATGACAAAATTATTCCTGGCACAAAAGGCACTGATTCCCCAGTAAAAACAAGGGCTGAAGAGCCTGGATAGGAGAGTTAGTATGTCTGGAGAGACAAGGACATATAAGTAATCAACCCTGAGATGGTAAAGTAAAACTTTAATAGTCTGCTCACACTTCAGTAAAAATAAAGTTGCTTGTTTGATTTTGTAACCCATACTGCCAGCCTGAAGCTGACCCCTGACGTGATCTGCTTCTGAAAATGTGAAGTAAAACAACTGAGAGCTTGCATGACTAATGTGATGTTGTTAGTCTACTTCTGATGTTCTTAGTCTGTTTCTGATGTTGTTAGTCTGCTTCTAAAAATGTAAAGAAACAATTGATAGCTTACGTGACTAGTGCGATGTTGTTGGAGGGAAAAACCTCTATGTAATGCAGTAACTGGATGATTCTGAAAAAAGTTCTGTACACAATGAAAGACTGGGTGATCTTGGCCAAAAGTGAGTGAGTCCTAAGCGAACTCCCTGTCTGAAACATGAGCTGCTTTCACTTTATCAGGCATGCCTTCACCTCTTCTTTCTCGTCACCAATCCATTCGTCCCTTTCTAGGGTCTTTCCCTGATCCTCATCTAGTTACTGATGCTGGACCCCTGCAGACTGCCACATAAAAAACGTTGAAGGCATTACTGTGGCTTTGATTCCAAGTTCCAGAAGAGCGTAGTTTAGGCCTTTTTGCTGTCAAAGCTCTGATACAGAAAAAAATTGTAAATAAATAAATGCTGCTGCATTGGAATGCTTTTTTTTTTCATGTTCTTGGGAAGGAATCCCTCCTGGAGATAGAATACTTTTATTTCAGAGAAAAGCTAATACTCACCAACTAAAATCTTCTAATCAGGGTAAGTGTTCTTGGGCACTCCCTTTCCCAGAACTGATAGAGGTATGCTGTGGTGGTGTAAGGGGTGGGCTGGCAGACACAGCAGCAGCGGTCCAACACAGCAACTGAAGGCTGCAGTTGATGGCCAAGGTTTCCCTATTCCTCCATGTCTGTCAGGTGGCACAGACTCTTTATCTTCAGCGGCACACGTGTTTCCATGTAGTAAAACTGGGTGAGAAAAATGTACTTCGGCACTGCAGTCTGGGATGTGAAGTATGGCTCATAGATCTCTGTTCCCATCTCTTTCTTTAGGACACAACGAAGGACAGTATCTCCTACATCCCCCTTCACTTAGGTTAGGGCTGTGTGCTCTAGATAATGGGGCAGATTAGACAAACTATAATATCCAAGCTTGACCATGAAGTGACAATGTAGGATTCTACATTTCTCACATCCTTTGTCTTTTGGTCTGCCGTGGAACAGCTACCTCAAGGAAACACCAGATGTTAGGAGTCTGGGTTTCCAACGACTGTATTAAAGGTTGGCCACAGAAATCAGGTGGATGATGATATAGGCAAGAAATAAGCTTGCATTTTGTTGAGTTAGTATGGTATAGAAGTTGTTAATTTTATCATCTAGTGTTAGGTAACCATAAATCATGTGAAGAATCACAGCCCTTCAAAGCTATGGCTGGCAAGGTCCCCTGCTGGGCTGAATTTAGATAGTTCTGTGGGACAAGTCTTCCTGGTGCGTAAGAAAGTCTTGTCATCTTTTCTAGAAAGCCTGAAAGTGGGCTAGGCAAGCCAGACTTCACCCACATGGTGGGTGATCATCCAGATTTGGTATTCTAATTTGAAAACACATACACGCCTCATTGATTTAAAAAAAAATTCATCTCATGTAAGAATTTTCTGGTAGTCTGTAATTTTGAAAATTGGCTTACCTTTGCAAATGATATAATAAGAGCTGAGTATTTTTAGCAAAAAGTGTGATATGACTTCAGAGTTAGTGTGCAATCCTGTAAATGTCTGGCCGGGCTACTCTTTTTGCTTCAGGGTAAATTAGACATGATCAGCTTATAGGAAGAAAGGATCCAAGTATGACTTTATGTGAGGAATGGTGGGAAAGGCACGCACAAAGGGAAAAAGACTGGAGCTCCAAGTCGATAGCTAGATGGAAATGGCGTCTATTTTTTATATATGCACACCTACGTTAAAGTAAGGGAGTATAGATGTCAGGAAGCTAGAAAAGAGCCCATGAGAGAGGGAAGAAGAGACCTTAAGGGCAATGGGGAGAGGGTGTTAGAATATATTCACATAGAAGTAAAAGGGTGAATGAGGAGCTGGATGGATATGGATGGGCATGAAGGGTGGGGGATTGAGGGAGAGCAGGGGTGGATGGAGGACCAACAAAAACCAAGTATATTTTAAGGAAGGACTACTTTGTATGTCAATAAAATTGTACAGAACTTCTGCAATGTTAGAAGTGAGATAGATCTTCATGATAGTGCCTTTTGTGTTTAAAATGACTTTCTAGTCCAATACAAAAAGTATATTTAATCAAATATGTGTATGCAAGTATATGTGAAGGCATTGCCTGTCCAAGAACATCAGATATGAATAGGTACAAAATTGCCCCACCAAAAAAGTATTGATTAGTTACTGGGCAGGGAGGGGGGTATGTGTTCGTGGTCCAAGATAGTGGGAAGGGAAGAAAACGGTGCAATGGCCACATCTTTAATGACACCATCAGGACGTTGTGCATATCTCTCACATCTGTTTCTATGGAATTTCTCACTGAGACAGAGACTAGAAATGTAATTGTTAAAAACATTTCAAGTGGCTTACATTGATTGGGTGAAGAGGAGCAAACATAATAATCTGAAGTCCCCTCCACAACTGTTCTCCTATTATACAGCTTAGAAATGGAAATGGTTGTTGTTACCCATCTTGGACCATATGCTGGAGCCATGGTAATGGTAACCCCTTTCCAGTAGTGGAGAAGAGAAGGTCTAGAAATATCTCAAGTTCTCTCCAAAATGGGACGTTCCTGATAGTCTTTAATTGAGAGGAAGTGAGAGGAAGAAAATCTCTTCTTAAAACCTCTGTGGCCTTGGCTCTTTGTTATCTACACGAACTTATGTTCTAAGCAACGCAGTAGGCATGGTGTACATGAGAGTCTGTGTGGATGTCTGTGAGCTGGAGATGCTTAACTGTTTTGCCCATGCACATCCTTATGTTATTCCTCAACAGGGAACATCCAGCCTTTCTGTCTACTTACTCAGCAGCTACAAGGACCAGCAGGAAGCCAGTCTCTCTCCACCCAACTGTGACTTCATTCTATTAGCCTGAAATTTAAATGAGGAGGGAGTTAATATACCAAACTGTACCCCAGTGGCCTCCAATTTGTTCTCTTTTCACTTAGAGGGTCAGGCCCCATATACTTATGTCTCACACTAGCAGCACAAATTGTACAAGACTCTAAAGACATCAAGCCAATCAGAAATAATAAGACAATAAAGGCCAGTCCTTCCTCATTGTGGGAAACCTCGGTGTATAAAAATACAGACACATTTAGAACGAGAATGCCTCTATAAAAGTGTGATTCTTTTACAGAATAATTTACTTTATGCCTAATAATTTCCTGAAGCTCAGGAATCTTAAATGGTGCCATTTCCTTATACATTTATAGCACTGTGTCCAAATTCTTTTTACTTTAAATTTTCACATAACCCATCTGTTACATAAAGTGAGATATGTGGGCTCAAGGGCCCGTCCTGGATCCGAATAAAATAGATAGAATTTTACGCTGTAATTGTATTGACATGAATAGTTAGTACGAAGGCTGGGGATACAGCTTGGTGGTAGGGTGCTTGCCTAACAGGCATGTAGCACAGAGTTCAATCCCCAGCACCACAAAAGGAAAAGTGAAACAAGCAGAAAGAGGTAGTCAACATATCCCACTATGAATATCCCAATATATATAAATATATGAATATCCCAAGAAAATAACAAAGAAATGTTTTCTAAGGAAAAAGTAAAAGAGTTGATGTGGGTTTCCACTTCACACAAGGTCACATAGTCTACATTTCTTCCCCGTCACATGTTAGCTTAGTTTGCATACATCTGTTTCCTCCTACACTCTAGAGTTCATGACTGTGTACTTTATAGCTTTACGTCTTGTGTGCTTTTAATGTCATTTTAAAAAGTCTTAGCTCTAGGCACTCTGGCTTCTTGCAGCATTGCTGTGACACTACAGAAGGTTGGAACTAAATAATTATGATCCCTTAAGGCAAGGCCTCCAGCTTCTGAAGTAGGCCAGACCTCGTGTAAATACCTTTAACTTCTGGAAGCATGGCGAGTAGAGAAAGAGGCTCCAGTGGGAGGCCAGGCTTTCTTCTGGGCTGTGTTTTCATCCCGAGTCCCTCAAAACTGCACTTTCCTGGAAAGCTGAAAGAGCTTCCTGCATTGGAATGCAGCTTTCTTTTCTCATGTATCTATGGAGAAATCCACTTCTACAGTCTGTCTCACCAGCTTGGCAGCCTCGGGGCCCTTTGCTGCTTGCTACAGCGACATGGTAGGTGAGGCCCTGGCAGGTGTCGGAATCCACATGGAGAACCAAAGCCAGGGATGTGCTCAGCACCATCTCCAGAGTGTTGTGTCCTACTTCAGGCTCTTGAGTGCTACCGTTTCCAGGAGAAATGGGGATGACAAGCCTTGCACTCGAACTGCGAAACTATGGAAAGACATTCAATTAGACAAATGAAAACCATCACAGATGCAGATGACTTGTGTCGCTATGGTCACCCACAGGCTGCAGGATGTTCCCTTCCCAGGGCTTCTCATGGGTTGTGTCCTCCACTGTGGGTTTACTCTATGACCAGTCAGTAAGCTTGGACCGACTCACAACTCTCTCAAGTCTCTCCAAGTCACTCCAGGTGGTTGATTGCTTTTTCTTTTGGTTTCTCAATGCGGGTTCCACTCAGGGGAGAGAAACAGCCCTTCTTGTTCATTCTTGAAGCTTTGCCTCACTTTCTTCTAGTTACTATGTTGCTGGTCCTGCACCGCCTCCATCTATCTTTATATTGGACAAAGTGCACGTGTAGACAGACAGACAGACACACAGACACACAGACAGATACACAGACAGACACACATGCAATTACAAAACAATTCCAATCTTTCCTTCAGAAATGGCTAGCAGTCCCCCACTTGAGTATCTGAATAACAGACCCCTGCAGGTGAGCCCTGCAGAAAGTGGTCAATTTCTGCTCTTCCTTTTGCTTTGTTTCCATTTGACTGTAGGTTCCAGTGGGGTAGAAGGAAGGAGACACAACAACGTACTGGAAAATAAGAACCTTTGACATCCCACTTGTGAGTGACAGTGTGACTACTTCAAGCATTAACTTCTTTGAGGCTCAGTTTCTTCATCTGTGAAATGAGTAAGACAATCTACCAGCTGAGGGGACAGGAGCCAATAGAAGCCATGGGCCTTCAGATCATATGCATTTGCTTTTTGTTTTTGTTTTTGTCTGTTTATTTTTTTGTTTTTTGTTTGTTTGTTTGTTTGCGACAGGATTTCTCTGTTGTAACTGTGGCTGTCCTGAAACTCACTCTGTAGACCAGTCTGGCCTCGAACTCACAAAGATCCACCTGCCTCTGCCTCCCAACTGCTTGGACTAAAGGCGTGAGCCACCACCACCTGACAGAACATATGTATTTGTAAGGATAGACGAGTGCTCTGCACTCCAGAGTTGCTTGAGAAAGTGGAAAGGGAAGCCAGCATCAAAATCTGAGCATCTTCTACTTATGTGTTTTTACGCTTTGGTTAATTACCAGCCAAGCGCTAGCTGGGATTGATGTATAATAAAGGCCTGGCAAAGTTGTTCCCTTCTCCTCCTTGTCCAGCAGTCTTCTACAGGGTCTGGTAGCTGTGTTTTCACCTCTAGATACGCACAGAAGTTCCTAGGCAATCAGGGGCGAAGAAGCTAAATGAATCATTTTCATGTTGCAAGACATGGTGTAGTTGGGTTTTCCTTCCTGTAGCCGGTTTATTAACTTATTGGCATGTACTTCCTCAAAGCAGACAGGGGAATGCTCTGTGCTCTGCTCCAGAGTGAAATGACAGACCCAAGGTTGAGAAGTGGCCGGAGGTGAAATGTCTAAATTTCCAAGGGCTGCTAGTTCCTTACTGACTGCTGCTAGGCAGGAGAGTGGCCTGGCCAGCCATGGAAAAAATTCCTGCTGTGTGTGGTCATTTGAAAAGCCACAAAACTATGCTGTGGTCAAGGCTGCAAGGGCTGGGAGGGGTGGGCTTGGATGGAGGGAAGCTGAGGCTTTTACCAACCAGGGATTCTTTCTTTAGAATAGCTTCCCAAACAGCATGCTCTGGATTAAGTCCAATCCCCAGGCTGCCACAGAGAGAGCAATGGCTGCACTTTCATAGTCCTACACCCACGGGGTGCTCACTGTGCACTCAGTGCTGCTTTTGAAGCACTCTAAACCCAATGCATCCATTTCCCATACCACCTCCATAAGGCAGCCACCATTTTATCCCATTAGTCAAAGGAAGAAACTGAGGCGGAGGGAGGTAGGGTAGTTTTCTTGATAAGCTTCCATTACTTGGAGTTGTTTTGTTTTTGCAGCTGCTGACTAGAAAATAGCAATTTCCACGGAATTTTTGCTAAATGACCTAGCTAGAACCAGTTGTTCACAAAGCAATTAGCATGTTTATTTTGAATAATGATGGACAATCCAGCTGGTGGGTAAGTGCAACAGGGAGCCTTTGACCCTTGCATGTCACACAGAGCTTGACCTGGATGGTACTTATACAGAGCACACCTGTGTGGCCAGGTCTTATTTTTTTTTAAAGCAAGAACATCAATGTGCACGTCTCTGAAGAATTTTTTAAAAGGGTCCCGGCAGTGTACTCAGTTTGAATACATTCGTGCGACAAATTCTGCATTTTATTTTGTCCTCTGGGATAGTTACCTTAAAAATAAATAAAATAAGATGTTTAAATGCAATTAAATGCCCAGTTGCTCCTTTGACTATCGTTAATAATTTTTTGCAGAATAGGAGCAGCTTTTATGATGCATTTTAGATCTCTTTGAACCCAGAAGAATCTGTTTCAAATTGAACTGGCAGTATGCAGGGTAGGATGCCTGGAGCTGGAAGCTACTAGAGACATGATGTAATTACCAAAGCATGTCCGATTCTTTATTGTCGTGATAAACTAGACTATTGTCAGATGCTGGCAGATAGCTTAAAAACTGGAATAAAGGGAGTTAGAAAGGATCTGGAGGAAAGATGAAACCGAGTAAGGCAAGTGGTTCAAAATTGTCTGTTAATTCCAACCATTGTCACCTGCTTCTTTTGTTTTGTTTGTTTTTAATAATAACAGGTATAGGTGAGGGCTACAAGGGAACTACACTGGACCATGCTGAACTCACTCATCTATAAGCCAAGGGAACAGTCGTCATCCGTGACAACTGGAAAAGGCAGTTAGGAAATGAACAGGGCCCCATTCTCTGTCCTGTCTTTAGCTTGTGACCCTTGTGACAACACGTTGTGTTCTCAGATCCTTCCCAGTGCCGTTGGCCTCTTCAAATGGGTTAGTCTGATGAAGTTGGCAATGTAAGTATGCCAGTTGTTCTTAGGCAGCCTAACCAGGCTCTGTGGTCCTACTTCGCCCTCTCCTGTCTTCTTGAAGTCCTTTACACCCCTCAGTGTGGACCTCTGAGGCTGCTGGGTGTGCGAGGCATCCTGGCATCCTGGCATCCTGTTTCCTTCCATGTCAACTACCTTCAGTCTTTTCCCCCTTTGTGCTTCCTTTGCTAGAGCACGCACCAAAGTGTACTATATTAGTTCTGTTTTATGTCTTCCCTTGGCCAAAAGCTCCCTGAGGGCAGAACCCATGTTCTGTTCATCATTATTGCCCCCGTACCACCTGGCACACTGCCCTGCACAAAGTGGATGCTTAATAATTTCTTGTTCGATTGAAGTAGCTTAAAAATCTCCCATTATCCAGGTTGAACTGAGAACATGAAATTTTTGCAAGAGTACAGATCACGTAGTGGGTTAGGAGAGCTCTTCAAGGGAGGGTGAGCAGGTATACCAAGCCCATCCACACCTGCTTCTTCCCTGCAATTGATCTTTCTCGTTGTTTTTCTTTTTTTCCTTTTTAAGCCTTCTTGCTTTTCTAGAGATGAACTGAGCTGCCTTGTTTTCTCACAGTTTCTCTGCTTTACACAGCTCAGTTTATCAGGGACGAGAGGGCGTTCCAGTCTCTGATAGAGCTTCTATCCTGTAGCCTCTTTCCTCTCTGCGAGGTTTCCTCTAGGATGCAGTACTGACCCCCTTTCTGCAGGGCAGGATATCACCTATGTGCTGCCAGGAAAAGATGGGATAATTAAGCAATGGAAATTCCTTTAATATCTTCAAGTTGGGGCTTAGTCTTACCAGCCCCAAGGCAAAGCTTGCATTGACTCTTTTAAAATAACAATTATGATGACTTTTGTACCTCTAAAAGCAGAGTCTAATGGAAAAATGAACAAAGAGATTCTTCTCTCCTCCTCAAATGTTCTCATTTTATTTGGGGACATCTGGTTTAGGACCTAGAGAATGTGCCACATCTGTTACATCAACCAGCTCAAGTATTCAGCCACCCCTATCTGAATCTTGATGTTAATTTCCTTCATCTCTTCTTTCTCAAGTGAGCTAGGCCTTTTATCACACTTGTGATATTCTTGTGGTAGGTCTTAAAATATAAAAATGGATACAAAGCATGCTGGCCACAGGAAAGATTTCTCCTCCAGTGCTGGAGACTGAGAAAGGCCATTTGGAAGATCTGAGGCTGTTGGAAGTGGCCAGAGTCACCCAACACCACTCATTCAGGTGGGTGGGGCCAGTGGAGACCAATGTTCCCTAATTCTTCCAGTCCACGTGGATTTCAAGTGTTCTCTAAAACACCATATTCTAGGGCAGGCTCCTTCCTACTCCCATTCTGTCAGGAAGAAAGGTAGACAGCAAGCAGTTAAAAAAACAGTGTACCTTTGAGAATGGTAAGGTTTTCAACAGATGTTACTGTTGTTTATCTCCTTGTGTAAAATTGTCTACAGTGGGAAGAGGAGGTTGGAAACTGGCCTGTGATGAGGCTAGTAAAGATCCTCTGCCTTGGCAGCTCCAGCACGACTGTTTGCTTCCCCCATTGATTTTTGCTCAGTGTTTGTAAGCCCCTGATTTGATGGTCTGCCTTTGTTTGCTCTCTCAGTCAGGCTATCCAGTCATTTCTGCTGGGTGTTCTGCCATCTGTCTGCTCCTTCTATCTCGGCTACTTAGTCTTCATTCTTTTGCTTTGCTTGCTTTCAATCTAGTAAATTCACTCATTTGCAATGGAAAGCATGGCTGTGTTTGGGTCATGCTCTGGCCTTTATAGAGCAAAGCATTCAGTGCAACAGGATCTCCTTCAAGTAATGGCAGACAAACCTGCCAATCTTTTCCCACTTCCTCTGCTTTTTCTTATATGTTACGTGTCTGGAAGGCTCAGGATTCCTGGAAGCAGGTTGTGGGCTCTTTCCTCTATGTACCACATGTGAAGGTGAGGCCCTCACCATCACATGCTGTATCAGTTCTCGCCACCCAGTGAAGCTCAGGCTGAAGTAATTCACTCTTCACATGCTACAGTGAGCAAGTCTGATTAGATAGTTATGCACCTTTAATCTGTCCCTTCCCTGGAATATTAAATAAGCTACCGGGCCTGCATTCTCCAGGAACCACAGAGAATAAATCTGTCCTTCATTAGAAGCCCTAAAAAAATGCTAATATGCTGATATAGTTCTCGGAGACAATGGTTTGGAGGGCAACAGACTTGTTGGAAGGATTTCAGCTCTTTGTGTTGGGAGGAAAACTACACAACAAAAGCATTCCCCATTCCTGGTGTTTCAATGTGAGGGATGAGGTAGGAAGGGAGAATACATTTTCATAGACATTTAGAGGCAAACATGAGATTCTGTAGTCAGCATGCTTCTATGTTCTACAATAGCATATTCCCCTTACAGGGCTGTACTGACTATCTTTAAGGATAGTAATGAATTCCACACTAATTCAGTGGGATATAAGAAATTATGTCCATAGCTCATGCTATGGGGGTCAAGGAGATAGCCCTGTTGGTCTTGCTGGACTCACATGAATGAGGGTTGAATAGGTTTGGACTGATACAGATATGTCTAGGCTGGCACTCTGGCTTTGTTTTCTGTTCTGCACAGAGATAGGCTTAATAGTGAGCAGAAACATGACAGGACCCCTGGAGTCTAGGCTTGCAACGAGCACAACATATTTCCATCAGGGGACTCTGTGTTTTTTATTTGTTAAAATTGGCAACTTTATGCTTTATTTTACTGACTATATGGCTGATTCCAAAGGGAGAGGGTCGGGAGGTAGTTTTATTCACTATGGGAGGCTTTGAGAGTTACACAAGACAGATTTAGGATCAGAGCAATGAGAACAATCTAGCCTACGGACTACTTGGTGAGCATTTATATTTTTGGCTAAGAACCGTCACATCTTCATGTTCTCTGTACTTGTATTGGTAGCAATGATCATGAGTTTTACTTCGAGATACAAAACGTTGCCTGCACGATACATCATGGAGAAATTCTAATGGGCTATACTCCCTTATTAAAGTGACCTCTTCACACAGCAGCCTTATCAAGCATACAATCCAGGCTCTTGCTTTAGTGACATGACAAATTTCTTTGACTTTTAGCCCTCTCATAGTTCTGAAGAGTCAAAACTATAAATGTTACCTCTTAAACCATCAAGGTATAGTATAGAGGAGAGGGAAGGGCCTGGAAAGGAAGGGAAGAGACTGGAAGAATAAAGTACAGAGCCAAACAGATGGGGGGGGGGGGACTGGGAAGGTAGGTCACAGGAACAGCAGGGGGCCGGAGGTAAGCAGGATATAGCTCTGGTCTGGCTTCTCAGCCTGTGTCATCATCTGTATCTGTGGTGACCTCTGAGTTCCTCAGCTTTCTGGGAGCAAGGAGAGACTCCTGTTTCAAGCCAGTTTAAGAGACAGTGAACTTGTCCTTAGCTGGTTCCTTTGGAAGTTTAGATATATACTTCTGTGAAAGGCATTGCTTCCTTCAGTAAAAGGAAGAGTGGTTAGAACATCTTATGTGAAAATCTAACTTATGTGAAAGTTAGTTTCACATAATTATTAAACCATTTTTTCCCAATTATGTTTTAATTTTATGATTAAGAGTTCTAGCCATTGGAGACAAAGAATGTAAGCAATATATTTGCCTCACATTTTTCAGTTAAATATCTCTCCAAGTATTTTAGAATATTCCAAGGAAATATTCCAGAATATTCTGGAATATTCAGAATTCCAAGCTCATACTTTTGTTAAGTGCAGTAATTCAATTTTTGTGATATGTATTTGTTTCAAAGAAATAATGAGATATGAAAGAAGAAAGGAAGTTGTTCTCTGGTTTGATTTTATAGGTTTTAAAGCAGCAAATATCATTGGCTTGAGGGTGAATTGTTACCTTTTCCTGAAAAAATAGGTACGTTGATGATGAGAGCTGATGATGTTTTGTTGGTAAATGTTTTTAACACTAGCCACATGCCAAGTGCCAAGCAACTCCCAAGGATACTGTATATTTCTTAAGAATATTTGCAGGAAGCCACTGTGGCCTTCCTATTTGCTATGTGCTCCTTTTCTGCTCTGAATGAAAATGCTCAATGTATTTGTTTTAAAACATTACTTGGCTCATTAAAATGTGCATTTAATAGTTATATTTTGCATAGTTTAAATTTATGACCCTAAACATTTAAAATAAGTAGTATATCAGTAGTG
Organism: Cricetomys ansorgei; assembly: GCA_026225945.1. NCBI lineage: Eukaryota > Metazoa > Chordata > Mammalia > Rodentia > Nesomyidae > Cricetomys > Cricetomys ansorgei. The sequence goes on along the minus strand of JAMJFZ010002601.1, from coordinate 828,796 downwards.
TATCAAATCGTATTGAGGGAATACTAAATTTTTTACAAGTTTTGCTAATAAAGGATAATTACCTATACACTTAGAAGCTAATATTTGAAAACAGTGCATTTCATTTTCACAGTTTATAGTCTGAGTGATTCTTAAAGTACTTCTGTGTAGCATAGGCTGGTCAGGTTTCCAGATCTCCAGGCTAGTGTTGAGATAAAGATTGAGCCTTCAGAATCAGATTAGGAACCTAAAAGTTCATGTGTTCAAGCTAGGACTTTTGCAGCGTAGCAATATGACTGGCAAGACAGAAACTAGGTTTCAGTACGAAAAGAATAATGAGACCCTTCTTGTTTTAAAAAAAACTAATCAGAATTTCATTTGGGAGACAGAAGAGGCATGAAAGCTTTGCAGTATAGTTTAGTAAGGACAACTGCAAGAGTATACAATGAGGTAGTACCTTAGACTATTTCTGTTGCTGTACCGTTATTTTTGGTTCACCTTTCTGGAAGTCCAAGTGTATTGTGTCAATATCTACTGAGCTTTCAGTTTGGATCTGGATGCTGCTTTAACAGAGACCAGAAAAGAGAAGACAAGTGAGCACATGTCAATGAAAGGAAAGGGGGCTGGATTCTGACAACTGAGAAGCATCGATCCACATATGAAGGCAGATCCCTGGTGACATCAGATGCCTCCCGGAGTCTCCCTCATCTCTCCACACAGTTACATTGGCAGCAAAACTCAACGTCAGTCTTCATGGGAACAAAACATGTTTAAGCAGAACTGGTTTTAAGGGAACAATGGGTTTTAAGGGAACAATGATCTGGTTCTGTTAGGAGCAGGCACAGGAGAAATCAGCCCTTCTGTGTTTAGGAGAAGAGTTTGGGTCCACAGCAATATTTTCTTCCACTATTTGTGTATTTGGAAAAGAAAGTTGTTTTTTTTTTCCCTATAGCTAGAAGAGGAATTACATTGAGGATTCTGAATAAAGAAAGTAGCTGGGCAAGAAACTGTGATGATTGGAGAATTTGGGGTCATAAGGAAGGGAAGAAGGAGTATGACCTATAGTAAAAGATGACTACAGACCTTAGATCCCAGTTGGAGTTTCAGAAAGCCCCATGGCAGATGGTATCTCCCAAAGAAGACTGTAGCCATGTCTCTCATCCCCCAGGTTTTACGAAGTAGTTTCCAGATCAAGCTGAGTCTAATTCTGCCTTTGCACAGAGGTAGCCTTGTGACTTGAACTGAGACAGTGTGTGGAAGAGATGCTGTGTGATTTGTAAGGAGGCATGTAGGGTGAAGCAGCATCTGCCCCGTTACATGAACACACTTGCCTTACTTAGGTGCTTTCTATAGAAAAGACTTCGATGCTGTCAAGGATGAGCCACACGCTTATATGATTCCCCTTCTTCCAGTTCCGTTTTATTACTTTCACTAACATTATTATTAGAGTCAAAATATAAAATGAACATTTTATACGAAGGATCAGAATGAAGGCTGAGGTAAAATATGAATGCATTTACCCATTAAGAAGAGAGCAGAGAAATACTGGTAAGGAGGGGCAACAGTGGTCCCTGCTCCCAAATTGTCTAATGTTTATTGTTCCAGAGTCTCGTTTTTTGAGGGCTTTCTCTCTGTCTCACTGGCTTCTCCTACTTAGTCTTGTAAACTGTTTTTGTTCTATCCACCCCTCAATTATGATTTCTGTGGTGCCTCTCACGGTCCTGTTTCTTTCCTTCATTCCTTGTTCTTCCTATATGTCCTCTATTCTTCCTCCCTTCTCCCTCTCTGGATGATCAGACTCTCCCCTTGGATACACATATTTACTGTGAACAGTCATTGAGTCTACAAACATTTGTTCACTCCTCCCGAGTGCCATGCACTCTTTAAGAGTTTAAGATATTCATGCCTGGCTTAAATACTTTTGTATCTATCTATGTGAAGCACCATTCATCTATCTATCTTTCAGAATTAATGACTACCCAGAAATGTACATATATGAATTGCCTTAAATTTCCTTTTATAGATTCATCACAAATTTATGTATTTTAAAATATATTGTGACTGGAGGCGTGGCTCAGTGGTAGAGCACTTGTTTAGCACGTGCAAGGCACTGAGTTCGATTCCCAGCATGACAAAAATAAACACAATTTTTAAAATAGTAAAGAGCTAGGGATACAATTACAGCTTATTTCATGGTTTTACGGTTGTGAAATTTATTTCCAACTGGCAATAATCACTGAAGCAATTAAAATATTATTGTATAAGTGTAGATTACCATAAAATATGTGTTCTGAAGATGACAAGTGCTTGGCAAAGAGTGAGCAACTGCTTGAGAGCTGGAGCCCATGCTGTTTCATGCCCCTCTTACCCCGGAGGTAGTGTCTGTTTACACATGGAATTGGGGTAGCACAATTGACGAGAAAATAATTTTCCCCTCCATGTATATGATACTGGGTCAGATGCAATCAGAATATTCTCTATGATGGCAACTCTTGATGGCAGAAAACCCTCTCAAGGAAGGTGCCAAGAGGAAAGAACCAGGAAGCACCCTCTTGTTCCACTTGATCTTCTTGGCTCTCAGAAGTTGCTGTGAATGGGACCATTGCAAGCGGGGCTCCTGGGCCTTGCGGTATATTGGCTGATTACTTGGGCTGGAATTATTCGTGAATGTGAGTTTCCAGAGCAATAACTGGGGACATATCTTAAAATCATTCATGCAGCTGAAAGCAGATGCCTTTGGTGTTATTTATATTGGGCACAGAAGATGATGCCATCTTTGGGTTATACAGAAGGACCATCTTGGCATCCATCAGATTCCACTTGAAATGTAGCTTGCAAAATTATTTGGTTTGGAAAGATACAAGAAAGCACATTTTAAATTGCCACATAGCTTTTATTTTTAATCAATTGAAGGATTTAAAAATTAACATAAATCCCCTAACCTACCAGGGGATTTATGTATTCAGACTATGACCACCCTTCAAGAAAAGTCCACTGAACCCCCCCCCCCCCAAAATAGATGACAGCTCTTCAACATTGGCCTCTACAATGGCTGGATGTTTTTGTGATCATGTTGTTTAGTATTCTTTTTCATTTTGAATTTAAGACACTGGGACTTTTGTTCTGAAAATAACCTTTCCTGAAAGTAGCTGGAGGCCTGCTCCACAGAAAAACACCGGACTTTGTAAAGTTCAGCATCCCCGTCTTATATCATGTTTCCTAACTCAGAGTGTCTCCACTGGGTCCCACTCTCCCCTGAGCTACCTTTCAGTACTAAGCTTTCAGGTAGCTACTGGCTCAGCCTTAACTCTGACAGTGGGCTTCTTAGCTTGAGGACCCTTGTTAGCCAGATTGAGTTCCTGTTTGTGTTGCTTTATCAAGAAGTTGCATTATGAGCAGGAAAGCAAGAGTGTCTGTGGTAGGACCTTAGAGGAGCAAACAGTAGAAACTAACCAGAGTGGAGTATACCTTTGCTCAGTGGCAATATCAAAACTGCTCACAGGCATGTGCTGCTGAGTACAGCAGAGACAGGAGGGACTTTCCTTAGCCATGACAGTTCTCACTTAAACTTGAACACAGCTCAATACAATCCCTGACTCACAGAGGAGGAAACTTAAGGCCCAAGTTCCTCCACTACTCAAAGGCAGAGCCAAGAGTTGAACCTCAATTTGAGCCCCAGTGCCGGCCTTCTTGCTGTATACTGTGTACGCCACACATTGTACGGTGTCATTGATTATTTTGTGTAACAATGCCCCAAGAAAGAATACTCCACGCTAACTTCTTGACTGCTGCAAGAGTGACTTTCCTGAATAAAAATAATGGGAGGAAATACCTTCAGAGAAAATGAGGGAAACATATCAAAGCCTTGGAACACCAGTCTGAGAAACTGGACTCTCGGCTTGAAAATCCCCAAAGGAAGAGGAAACGTGTTGTGTTGGCCTTTCTGTGTGTTTCCAAGAAGGGCTAAAATGATTAGGAAGACCTGCCCTTGAGGGCAGGCATTGTTCTCCTCCGGTTTTCCCCAGCTCCTGGATGCAATGCTGTCTTCGTAGGACTCACGGAAAGCATCTTAACATGAAACTTTAGCAATATGAAAACTTTTGTTGTTGTTGGAGGTGGAGGGACAGTGAGGAAGGGAGCGGAGGAATGGGGGGTGGGAGAGAGAGAAAGAGAGACAAGAGAAGAGAAGAGGAGAGGAGAGAGAGAATCTGAAGCTGAGTTCAATATGGTTGCGTTCTAATCTCACATTTCTTAGCAGAGGCACATTTTTCATTTGGATCTGAAAGCACTGCTGGCTGCTATCTACAGCAAGAAATACCGTCCTGAGGCAGATGCCTGTTTCCTCTGCCAGGCTGGTGTGGAAGCCGACCCTGTTTCCTCTTCCATCTGGACGCTGGGGAAGCAGTAAGGAGGTGTCAAGCATTCTGCCCCAAACATTCTTTCTCACCCTAGTGCTCTCTTCCTATCTAACATCTTTTAAAATAGCAGCAAATGGCTCTGAAAACGATAACTTAAGCCTGTGAAGCCAGGACAAAAGTAGCAGGGGTTGGGGGTGGGGGAGGCGGTGCGGGTCTGAACTTGTGAGTCATGGCCCTTCTGAACATGAATCTCAGCTCCTTGAGCATATCTGTTGTGGACAGCGAGGGAGGGTGTAATCCTGGCGTTTCACTGAAGATTCATTACTATGCATGTTAAACAGCCACAATCAGAAGGAGATGAATAGATGCTTCTGTACAGTTTCCACCCGGAAGAGGTCACCTAATTTGAGTTGTGCCTGCGTTGCCTAGCACTGTCATTTCAGGTGATGAACTGCAGCAGGGGAGGGTTCTAGGAAGGCAGTGAGCAGGGTTTTCCACCCGTTCTCCTTCTGACTCTCAACACCCTAGAACGGTGTGGTGGGAGAAGGGAGGAGTCTTAACATTCCACTGATGCTGCTGCTGTTTGGTGACCCAAGCAGAGCTCAAAAAACGTTTTCTATACAGCACCAGACAGCAAATATTTCAGATATTTTTGGGGCGATCCTCATCACAACCTCTGAGCTCTGCTGTTGCTGAGTAAAAGTTGTTACAGATGTAACTGCATCCAAATTAAAGTTTATATTTTAAAAAAAAATCACACTGGTAAGATTTGGCACAAGGGCCACGTTTTTCTGGTCCTCTACCAACAGATTTAACTTTTAGTTTTTTAGATTAAACTACAAATGAATTCTTGAGTGGCTGCTGATGACCATGTGAGCAAATAAAGACTAAAATATTTCAGGACAGCTGTGTTAAGAAAATGTGAAAACCTTTAAAGCCAGGAAGGAGGGGTAGACATTTTGTTGTTGTTTGTGGTAGTGGTGGGTTTTTCAGACAGTGTCTTCCTGTGTCACCCAGACTGCCTCAGATTATAAATCCTCCTGCCTCAGCATTCTGAGTGCTGGGATTACAGGTGTGTGCCACTCTGCCCAACTGTGAGTCTTTTTTCTTCTTCTTTTTTTCCTAATGGAAAACTAAAGACTAGTCTAGATGACTGTGTAGGTTATATAATTCTCTGGGATCTGTGGCTTTCATTTTTTATAAATTGCTACTTTATATCATGTAAACCACAGAAAAACTGATAGTAATCCATGTATTCCTGTCCACAGAGCTACAATCGTCTACTGGAGAGGTGATTGGATCTGCCAGGTCCTCTACTTCTGTGTCTAGTAAGCCATGTTTTTTCATTCTGCCATTGCTAGGGCCCTGTATATGTGTTGTGTGTCTGCACTTGGAATTCTACCTTTTAAAAGATCTTTGTTAAATCTCTCTCTATATATATATATGTATAGTGTGTGTGTATATATATATATATATATATATATATATATATATATATATATATATATATAGTGTGTGTGTGTGTGTGTGTGGTTTGTGTGTTTGTATACATGTGCCACTGGATTACTGGATTCCTGTGGAGGTCAGAGGCAACTTTGGAAGTTGATTTTTTTCTTCTGTCTTAACGTGGGTTGTGGGGATTGAACTCAGATTGTCAGATTGTCTGGCTTGCTCTGTGAGTGCTTTTACCCACTGAGCCATCTTGCCAGCCATTTGCATTTGGGGTTCTCATTTGAGCTTGCTTTAACATTGTATTTGTTCCCTTATCACATAGGGAGTTAAAGATAATGTGGATACCTGCTGATTTCATATTTTCATGACAATTATGATTTATGCTTTAAAAATCAATTACCTGGAGCATCTTGGAAAGGAGAGAGGCCATGGGGGACAGTGTGCTGTACACCTCTTATGTACCTATCTACCACCCAGTTGCTACAGTTATTTCCTACAGTGAGAAGACAGGAGCCTTCTTGAGATCCATACTGCAAAGCTTTCACTTCCTGGCTACAGTTTCTTGGCAGTGACCTTGGGATCTTTCCTACGCAGTTGGAATTATAAGGACTTTGGATCAGCCACAGGGCTGACTGGAGATGAGGGTCGGAGAGGGAGAGCTTCTGCTTTCCTTGACTCTTCCCTCTACTCCATTCACTGCAGCTGCAAGCTGTACTTCAGAAGGCCTGTAATCCATCACGACAGGACACCTTCTCTGGCCTTCATGGGAGCTAACTTCCTAAAGCATACTGTATTGCCTTTGCTTTCCTTTTCTCTCCCTTATCTGCTCTCGTTTGGGATCCTGTCTCCAAATACATGTCAGTATGTCCCTGGCCCATTCTCTACTTTTATAAAGAACACAAGTTACACGAGGGAAAGACCTGAACTTCAATTATTTGCCTAGCAGGCTGTCACAGTGTTTGCTGGAGGTAACATTCACTAGGAGCAAGGCATCAAGGACTGAACTCTATTGGGGCAGCTCAGTGCTGAAGGATCATTTTCTGAGGTGATGGGTCCCTGAGGAAAAGGTAATTCCATGGGGCATATAAACAAAGGCCAAGAACTGAGGAAAATTCGAAGAACCAGGAAGTCATTGAAGAGTTGCTGGTAATACGTAGTGTCATCTCCACAGAAGTTAGGATCCCAACAGCCGCTGTGCAAAATCCATTAGGCATATGGAGCAGACTCCATGACTCATGAGTAAGAGAAGAAGCTTGACTCTTTAAAGAATTTTAAGAGTTGTTTTCTTTGACCCACAATCTACATCCTGTTTTTGATCATGGAGGATTCAGAATCATCTGAATGAGTGGGTGGGACTTGGGTTAAGCAGAGGACAGGAAAGGACAATATCCCTCTCCCTCCCCTCCCAATGGTCACATGCCCCCTCCCATCCCCCTGGCTCTAAGCTCCTCCCCTCTGCATGGCTATACCCAGGGGTATGTCACTGGCACAGAAGAGGACTTCTGCATTGGTTGAGAGAGTGAAGATTTGATTTGGACTGGATCGGACCTTACATCTGAAAATGAGACTCTTGTAATGCCTAAAAGTGACTGGGAAACTATTGAATCTGCCTCAGATATTGTCAAGGGTCAGGGAGGGAAGCCTGGCTGTGTTTAAGGAGTCTTTCTCACATTTGTCTCACTTCGTTAACTAGTACGGCAATTTAACTTCTCCAGTTTTACTTTTCTTATCTTTAAAATTAATGCACGACCCTGTCTTACAGGGCTATGTGTAAGGATCAAATGAAATGCTTGGTATGCTGCCCAGCGTGAATTGACTTTCCTAAAGAGAGAATGGAGGCAGAGGCCAAGCCTCCTGCGCTGGCTGCTTGTTACATGGAACAGACCTTTTCACTCCTCAAGAGGCTCTCAGCCGGGAGATAACTGCCAAGTGTCACATGTGCCCAGTGCTTCCTGTCACTCTCATTTTAAATACTGACCCAATTGTGGCTTTTCTTTAGGCAACTCAGTTGTATAGGTACTGTCTTTATTTTTTATAAATCAGCCCCATTTCTATTTCATATCCAGCAGAGCACCTGAGCCCTTATCCATCATCTTCTTGATGACTCCTCTGTGTAATTTTCCCTTTGTTAGCTGAGAATATGAAGGTGTGTTCCACCAAGCTTAGAACACTGTTCGGTGCATGAAGCTGAGACACTTTTTTCTCTTTTAATCTTCTCAAATGTTTTATGCTGGGCAATTTAATTCTGGAAGCACATACATAAATTCTGCTTTAATTCATAAACTGTTATTTGTCACTCAATCAAAATGAAGATGTCATATTAAAGATGAATTTACAGAATTGCCAGAACCTCAGTTTTTGACGCAAGAAGACATGCCTCCCTCTCTTGCTACAGCGCTTCTGACTTCGGCTTCATTCTTCTTATTTTAGCTCAAAAATTATGTGCAGCAGAGCATTTGGTCTGGAGACTTATGCCCAAATATGACTTAAGAAGGTTTTCTAAAAACTCTGTCACTAGTAGGAAAGCCCTCCTTCCCTTCTCACAGGTGTCTCCTTCACTTAAATTTCCTTTGTAAAAAATCTTCCAAGAAAGATCTGGACATGCTAAAGACATGCCCATAATCCAAGCAATGAGAGGCCGGGGCAGAAAGATCCCCAGTCAAAGTCAGTCTGGGTTGTGTAGTGAAAATGGGCCTAAAGAGAGAGAGAGGTGGGTAGGCGAGAAGAAAGGAAGGATAACATTTCTTCTGTGATATGGATTGATTATACCAACTGTGAGACAGGCTGACCATCTTTCTTTGATTCCATGAACGTACAGGGTGTCCTGAACACTACCAATAGCTCACCTACCAGGCATGCTCCAAACACATTTCTGTTTCCTTTGAGAAAGGGAAGAAGCCCAGCCAATGACCTGAGTCTCTGAGGGACTAGGTGAAGCATCCTCAGTGGTGAATCTCAAATAGGCCCAGGCTGTAGCAAAAGGCGGGAAGCACAGAATTTTGCTACAGTAGATTTTGATGAACTTAACTATGTTTTTCTGTCCAGCTACAACTCCACTGTCCTCTGCCCAGCTCCTCATGGTGACTTGCTGTCTTGTGGGCACTGTTGTGACAAGGCAGTCTGTTCTATATTGAAACAGCTAACGATCCACACAGAATCTAATTCCATTGGTTATACAAATAACTAACCGTGTCATTATTTTAATATATGTTCCACATCTTTTTATTATTATAAATTATAGAAAATCAACATTTTTTTTAAACGAAGTATTTCATTGATTCCAAAAGGGACAGGAAAGCTGAATATCTCCTTTACCTTGTCTCTCCATGGTTAGCCACATACACACTTTCTTGGAAGAAACCCCTTTTAGAATCAGAGATCAGAGGTCCATTCTCACTTTTTGGCTATTGGTTCTGAGCTTTTCTTTGCAATTGCCTTAATGTTTATGAGTATGCCTATCAGAAAAGAGGTGAACAAGTTCAGGATGACGCTGCTGGGTTGCAAATATTTATAAGAATATCAAAAGCAGGTATTGTGGAGGGTAAAGAGTCATGGCCTACTTGAATTCTGGCTCCTTTTGAGAGCGTTCAGTTAATTATAACAGGCCAATAGCTCCCCAGTTCCCATGGCTAACCTGAAGCTGACTGTCATACAGATCGGCTTTACAGATGGTAACATTGGATATCAGACTTACAGAAAGATTGCCTTAAAGACTTCCCTTCCATGCTAGGAAAAAGAACTGATTGGGAGAATAAAAATGAGGTGAAAAATCTGAAGTGACACCTAAATGAAAGCCTGTGTGCTGGGAGAAGCATTCGAATAATTTTTTAATGAACTAGTTTTTTTTGACTTATTTTAAGACCTGTATGTAGGGGTGGGGAATAAAAGCATGACAAGAATATAATAAATGGGAAAAAATTAAACAAGACTCCGTGCCATTAGTTATGACTGACAAGGAAAAGATAATAGCCAAAAAGCAAATGGACTTTGTTAGCAGAGGGAGATAATGACGGTGGGACTTTTACAAATATATCAGGGAAGAAGTGGATGACAGTTGTTTTTTCCCCCCAAGTTCAGTGATCTCTAGAGAAGGGCGTAAACACAAATGCCTCCCACACGCTGCTTTGTTGATGTTTAAATTGGTATTTACCTGAAAAACGATGAAAGGGTGTTCAGGTCACCGATGAATAATGGAGAAATTTGCAAACATGGCTGCTTAAAAATTACAGTTACGGATGGTCAGTACTTGGGAAATTTGACCTTAGATAAACTAGTGCATCTGGCTGACAGGCCTCCTACTGGGTGACAAGAACAACTGATAATGTGTTTTTTTGTTTTTTTTTTTAAACCAAACCACTTGGGATGCATAGTTATTATAAAAACAACTGTGTTGACTTAGCCTGAACCAAATATATAAATGTATCGAGCTCTGCAACTTCCAACTTTCAAAGAAAGAGAGCAACGAGAGTGGGGACATAAGCATTTGAATGTGGTCTCTGTGCCTTGGTTTGCTCTTCAGCCTCACTTCCCTCTGAGATCAGAAGATCAAGAGTCAGAAAAGATTTGACACAATCCCTTGCTTACTGTGAATGTTAAATAAAGAAATGTAGACACGGTCTTCACCTTAGGTCTTGCCCATTTTTACCTGCAAAAAGGAGAAAAAGGTGTTTTGTTTCCTGAAGTCAAGGTAGGTTGTCTAGTCTCCTAAGCATATCTTCATGGAGGAATCTATTAGAGATTTGGCAAATAATAGAAGAACTTCTATTTTATTAATGTAGTAATACAGTATTTGAAATGAATGAATTCTTTACTAATATTAGCTCACTGGTTAGCATCGACAACCTTAATCCAGTGTTTTACCAAAGTGGGGGATGGTGAGAGAAGATTGCCCATTTGTTTGCATTCAACATTCTCCTTTTTACAGCCTACATTTCAGGCATTTTTCCAGATAGTTGTTCCTTTCTTGCACTGCATTTAGTAACAAGTGGATTAAGAAGGAAAAAAACCTGATATTTAACTACCTCAAGATGAGCTCATGCTTAGTCACTTCAGAGACCAAAAAAATTACAATCCAGTCACTGAATTCTTGGGGAGAAAGCTTGGAGATAATCAAGAAGCCTTCTGACATACAAATTTATGCTCATAACAAGGGCCTAGCTCTGATAGGACAGACTCACCATGGTTTATAGAATTCTTGCAAGTGTATCTCACTTTTTCTTAAAACTTTAAAATTCTATACATGTCTAAAACATGCACAAGTATTTACACATCAGGAATTTTTGCTAAAATATATTGAACACATAACTAAAGACAAAGGTTTGTAGAGGAATAGATACTTAAAAACAATTTGGGGATGCAGCTCAGCAGTACAGCACTAGTGTAGCTGGCTCAAGGTTCTAGATTCAAATCCAGTATCAACAACAAAAGAGTTGGGATAGTGATTATCCAAGGAGTGTTTCTTTATGTTTAGGGGAGCTTCTTACTTTGTAGGCTCTATTTAGGTAAACATCTCATGATGCACTTTTTTCAATTTTTAGATTATTTTGTCTTTTATGTATTCTTCTATAATTTCATCAAAGGATTTTCTCTGTTCTTCTGTGTTATGGAAACAAACAAACAAACAAACAACAAAACAAAACAACAACACTAAAAACACCCAAAGCATAGAGCTGCAAAGCTTGCTGTGGCAAAGAGAAATAACCAATGTCTGTTGGTTTGGTAGAGATGCACGGGATTTGAGCATCCTAACACTTTGGTATCTGAGTAGGGTTCTATAACAATCTTCTACGGATAATACAGGATGATTGTATTTAGTCTCAATGTCTACTTATCTTTATGATGATTCCATTTTTGTACTTGAAAATATGGTACTAAAACTTTGTTTTCACAGTTTGTGGAAAGTTAAACAAAGCAACATAAAATAATGAGAAGACACTCCCTTATTACATACTAAATGTTGCAAAGTGAAGAAATGTGAATGTCACACTTTGGGTACTCCTGGGTCTGTGTTCATTCTTCCTTCTTGACATTTGGGAAAAAGAACCACAGTGTTTCAAGAGGGAGGAGCTGTGCTCCAGATGGTATTGGGCTCTTCTCTAAGGTCGGGCTTATGTAGAACATGTGAACTAAACCCAAACGATAAAGAACCTCCATAAAACAAAGTCGAAAAAGGCAGACAACAAACAAGCCACAGGCCTTGGTGTATTCCACCCTGGATGGAACAAGAAGGAGGATGATTCTAAGAGGAAAATTCTTTCCTTATTCTCTTGGAATCAACTTATGAAATTGAAGTAAAAATTATATTCCTTATTAAGAAAGGAAGACATGTTTGAAAGGTCAACTATAATGATTTATTGAAATCACTATTCAAGCTAGTTCTTAAATAAATATTTATTAAAATTTTAAAAAATATATAAAGAGTCCTGAACAATACTTGCTTATTTTAAGAAATTGGGAATAAACAGAGTAGTGAAAATAAGATGAAGCAATCAACTAGAGTCCTAAACCTCTAAAAATGGGGCATTTTCTAGGTATGTTTTCTTCTCTTCGATGCTTCCCTAGTAAGGACTTTTAAATTAAGATGTAAATAAACAGAGCTGTAGTCCCCACCTCACGAATTTTGTTCTTGTTTAAGATGTCATGATGAACATCCTGTTTCAAAAGAAATGAAAGTTCAGTGATTCCCCTACATAGTTCAACCCCATTTGTTTTTATGTTCATCTCGCTTAAGTGTGAAAACAAGGGGAGACATAATCGTACATATTCCACAAAGTCTTACTGAATTCTGCTACTGTACATACAAACCCCAGACTGTGCTTGATTCAGAATTAAGGGAAAATGACCTGATTAATCATTTGGTTATATAAGACAATAAAGATAAACAGCTGTCCCTTGGTGTCTCGGGCTGATTGGTCCCAGGACACCCACTCCCCAGATACCAAAATGCCTTGCTTGTAGCTGACACCAGCCCTCCTGAACTTACATCCTCTTTAGCTTACTCACAGTGCCTACTGTGATATTTTTGAAATGCAAATAGTTGTTCGACTGTATTATTTAGGAATCATGATGAGGAAAATCCATCAGCATATGTCCAGTGAAGGCAATTTTTTCCTCAAATATTTTCAGTAGACTCACATGGACTCAAAGTGCTGGCTGCACACATGTTTCGTTAAGAAGTCCCTACTTCCAAGTGTCATTGACCATGAAGTTGAGTGGTTGACCTTACACAAAAGAAAAGAGGGAGGCGTGTGTTTATTGAGGAAGCGCATGTCTGAAAGTGCTTCTCTTATGTGGGGAAACAGTAGATTTTTAAGTAAACATATTTGCTATTTGAACACATTGAACACAATGAGAATCTTGTGTTTGTTGGTATACTTAATTCGTACACTCTTCTGACACACTTTGTCCTTCAGCATTACTTCTGGCTACTCCGGAATATGGAAGGGTGATAAAATTGTATCTGTGAATTTTCTAAGCAACCACTGATAGATCCTCCTTAAAACACAGCTATCCATAATTTTTCATAGGCAGATACCTTTATTATCTCTAAGGGCGTGGCCAAACATCTACCAGTTTGGGCTAGATTCAACTCTTTGAGAGAGTGGGCATAGGCAGGATAAAGGCTGCTGAGTGGGTCAATTACCTCGTAGAATACAAGAAACCTCACTACCAAAGCATGAGATGCAGAGATGAGATGGGAGGAAGATATTTAAAAACAACTTGAAAATTAAAAAATTCCCAAAAGGGAATTCCACAACCATTTTGATCTGTATATATGTATAGATTCTACCAGGATTTCTGAGTTATGTTTTGCCCAAGAATTAATAAACATCTGGTCTATACTCAATCTTGTCAGTCTTGAAACCAAAAGCTAGTATCAAGAAACCAATAATCTGCATATCCTTTTATTGACATTGTCTCGTCTCTCCTTCCCTTTTCACAGGTCGGTGCTGATTGCTATGTGCACTCCTGCTGCACTCAAGAATCCCTCATCCCATCTTCTGTGCTTTGAAAAACAGGCCACTTTTCAATTTAAAAATGAGGATGTCAGAGAACACTTATATTTTGTCAATTTTACAGTCTCTCGGCTCCTGGAATGTCTAAGATCCCCACCTCTGAAACACACCCCTGCTGATTTCTGTGGGCTCTGGGTTATAGCTTGAATTTATTTAAAATTTTGAAGCCTTTCTTATGGTCATGAAAATTTCCTAGCTACTCAAATTATTAATAAAGTTGTTATTTAAAAAGAGTTAAAAATAAGCGTGATCAAGTTTGACTTGAATTTGGGTTTCACTGCCCAAGCCCACAGGCACTCAGACATTGTCCAGGCACCCAGACACCGAGCTGGAACCCCGATATCACCAGGCCATCTCAAAGGTACTCAACCATCCTTCAGGCACCTGGATATCTGATAGGCATCAGGGTATCTTGCAGGTGCCAGGATCTCCTGTGGGCATCAGGGTATCCCACAGGTGCCAGGAGTTTCCACTAAATGTATGCTAAACCATACATTTGAATTTGATCCTATGGGAAGGACAAATTCAGGAACACGTGGAATGAAGCTTCCTTACACTGATGGACCATAGAGTGTGACTTGCCTAAATCCCTTTTCATTTACTAAGTCATGAAAATTCTAGAATGCAGCCTAGCCTGGAAATTTTGAAGAGAGAATCCATGAATATTCAGAAGATTAATGATGAGTATTTTATATGTTGCAATATAATTAGTATCTTTAACCTACTCTACATCTCATCCCATCTATGTTAAATAATTTGCTAAACACTGCAACCATAGCTAATATTTAGTTTAAACTTAATTAAAATACTATAAGACTTCGAAGAATGCCTTAATCCATAGTTTCCTGAACTGGTGGTTATAAAAACAGACTTCTGTTTTACTCTTATCTTCTTTTCTTTTGTTGAATTTTGAAAATATACCTAATGCCTTTCTGGGGAACTTCTAGTTTTAAAAAATCCAACAAACATTTGTCTCATTATAATACCAAAGGTTAATGAACACTCTTTATTCCCTACACTTTTTATTTTTATTTTTTACATTTTATTTGTATTGAAGCATGCTGATGAGATTTAAGTTCTTGTTTATTCAATTAAAAGTTCATTCTTTCAGTTGAAAATTAGTCAATTAGCTAATCTGGCAATTTAATATTGAAATGATTTAACATAAAAAAATAAATCTAATTATGTGATTACTTTATTGAATGTATTTTCTGAATTGCATACAAACTAATAGATATCATATTCCTCCCCACCAAAAGGATAACATTTATGGACAATATGAAAATACAAATCAATTTATATAAAAGTAAATTTAAATCATATTTTTAATTATCTATAAAATAAAAAGAATTATTACTTCAGATTTGCTTTATATCTATTATGAACATATCTAATGAAAATGTTAATTCTCATGTTCCTATTTTATTTTTTCTCTCCCGTTTGAAATTGAAAATAAATTCTTCTCTCATACAATACAACCAAATAGTTTCCACACTTCCTAGTTCTCTGCCCCTCCTACCCCCCTCCAACCACTCCCCCTCCATTTCCCTATGGAAAAGAGCAGGCCTCCAAGAGATATCAGCCAAACACAACACAACAAGATACAATAAGACAAGGTACAAATCCTCATATCTAGACCGGATGAGGCAACCTAGTAAGAAGAAAAGAGTCCCAAGTGCAGGTGAAAGACTAAGAGACAGCTCCTCTCCCATTCTTAGGAGTCCCACAAAAATATCCAAGATAACAGTCCTAACACACACACTGAGGACCTGGTGCAGACCTGTGCAGGCTCAGTGCTTGGTACTTCGGTCTCCATGAGCTCATTTGTGTCCTGCTTAGTTGACTCAGGGAGCTGTGTTCTGGTGCCCTCCATCCCCCTTTACTCCTACAATCTTTCAACTCCATCTTCCACAGGTTTCCTCAGCTCTGGGGGGAGGGATTAAATGGAAACTTCTAATTTAGACTACCTTTCCACATAAAGTCTGGCTGTGGGTCACTGCACCTGCTCCCATCTGCTACACGAGGTAGCCTCTCTGATGACAACTGGGCTATGTGTATAGCAAATATCATTGGGAATCATTTCACTAATTTTCTTTTTCAGTCATGCTTGTTTCTACCCTATGTCTCTAGACAATTCAATCTCTAGTTCCTGGCCATTCAGGCAGTGTAGGATAAGGACTCTCTCTGTGACACGGGCCTCAAGTCAAACCAATGGCCAAATCAATGTTTGGCCACTCCCACAAGTTCTATGCCACCATTGTCCCAGCATATCTTGCAGGTAGGACGTATTGTTGGTTGAAAGTTTTGTGGCGGGGTTGGCGTTCCAGTCCCAGCACTGGGAGTCTTGCCTGGTTACAGAAGATAGCCAGTTCAAGGCTCCGCATCCTCCATTACTAGGAGTCCTCACTAGGGTCACCCTCCTAGATTCCACTGCACTAGGCTTCCACATCACCCTCCAGATGTCCCCCAATGCTAGCCTCTTCTCCCCATACACTCTTTCTCCATTCTTCCCTGTCTCTCATGTATTTCTTTTTAAAACAGTTCAAATTTGAAGACATCTAGTGAATAAATCAAGTGGGAAAGTGAGTAATTCTTAGGTTTCCCACTATTATTATTATTTTATTAGAGTTTTTTTTTTTTCTGGTGCCAGAGTATCTCTATATATCCCTGGCTATAAGGAACTTGCTCTTTAGATCAGGCTGGCTTCACACCCACAGAGACCTGCCTGCCTCTGCTTCTCAAGTCTTGGGATCAAAGATGTGCGGCACTGCGCTGGGCCATTCTTTGACTTTTCTTTCACTTTTCACCATATGCTCAACGATTGTCAGTATGGTGGTGACAAAGAAATAAAGGCACATCCACTGTACTCAAGATAAGGTAGATGGAAACAAAGCTAACAACTAAATGTAGCCAAACCTCAACTTACTGCAGAAAGGGGCCAAATGAATTTACAAGTATTACTGTCCAATTACAAAAGCATTTATTAAAATTTCACAGCCCATGAAAGATAAACAGGATGGAGAAGAGATTGGATACAGAGAGCCAGCTCATGCTGAGGTTTGTCGCATGCAAAGGAAGGCAGGAAAAGGGACCAGATGTCGTGCAGCAGCATGTGGAGTAAACCTGACTGACTAGACCACTGCAACCACAACTATTTCTATCTGGAGTGAAAGTAAATTACGTAGGAACAGCACTTAAGTTTGCAATATCAAAAAAAAATTACAGAAGAGAATAACATATTAGGTTTTAAAGAAAATTGTGTGGGATTTCAACTTCTGGCAAAATATGGAAGATCAAATGACATAAGAAAGTAGTAGCAATAGCTTTGTGATGGACCTGTTTCCTCCCTCTTGTCCCCGCTGAAGCCATCTAAGGTCTGACTCAGAGCCGATTAACCTCCGCCTCCCCTTGGGAAAATGTCTTAGAAATTTGCCCATCTCTGTCACAGAGATTTAAGGTCAAAATGTCCCAGCTAACTGCTACTTTTTGCTTCTGTTAAACTGCTTGCTTGCTCTATGTTCTCCTGTAACTGCCAACAAGGATAAGGCTTTTGCCTTTAAAATCTCCCTGCAGAAAGGAGTTGGGGTTTCCCTGTGAGAACTACTTCTCCCTAGTCAGTTGTTGGCTGCTTTAATAAAGACCCTTAACTTCTTACCTTGGTTTTGTTGAGTGTTCCTTGGGATTTTTGCTCCATGACAGCTTGGGGATTATAAAGTAGAAGAACATTTTTAACAAAATGCAATAAGCATATTTGTAAATGCAGATATGAACATTCAAGAAAAAGAAACACAGGGTACGGATGAGGAGGTCACTGAGGTAGGTGGAGGAAATGACTTTCAAGTGGGGAGGTGACTTGACTGCCTGGCCTGGATTTGGTGCATTGGTTCTGAAGAGGCTGGATGTTAGTGCTTTTATTTATTTTGGAGCGAGATGGAAAAATGGCCTGGCATTTGGGAGCTCAGTAACCACACAGCTCTGAATGGAAGGTGCCCTGGCACTTGGGAGCCCAGGGACCTTACAACTCTGAGATGGGAAAGGTATCCCCATTGGGAAGGTATCCTGACATTTGGGAAGCCAGGAACCAGGCAGCTCTTGTAGCTCTGAGGCAGGGAAGGTTTCCCGAACTGAGCTGGAGTGTTACAATGTTACAACTCCGCTCAGCTCAGCTCTGGTCTGGTCTGCTCTGAGGGGAGAAGATTCCCTGGTGTTGCAGCTCTGAAGGGAAGAATCCCCAGCAGAGCTGAGGTATTCTGCCTGAGCTGAAATGTTCTTCTGTGCCTCTTTTCTTCTTGCTTTTTCTCTTCCTGGCTGTCTCCACTTGGAAGGCAGGCGACAACTGAAGCTGCACTCCCTACTAAGCAAAGTGTGGAAGGCTGCTCTTTATGGTGTTTGTGTGTGTGTGTGTGTGTGTGTGTGTGTGTGTGTGTGTGTTGGGGGAGGGCAGAGCCATAGGGTGGCCTGTGATTGGTGGGATTTTTTGCCCTTATTTGGCTAGTCTGGAGAGGGTTGAAGGGTCCAGTTTGGGGTCATGTGTGTTAGTTGGGGCCGCTTCTGTGTTGTTCTTCCAGCTTGGGGGACCCTGTAGACAATCAGGAATGCAGTCCCTGGTAGTCTCAGGGGAGAACTTTCCTATGGGGGGGTTCTCAGTTCCCAGAGTTCCCTGGTCTCACAAAGCCAGACTCCCACAAAGGAGAAATGTGTCAGCTCCACAGTGGTCCTCAGCACCATTTGAGGCTCATAGTGGGTAAAGGGAGTGGTGTCTGGGGCTCTATGGTCCCCAGAAGGGTAGTGAGGGAGCCAAGCAGCAGCCCCAAAAGGCAGCTGGCAGCAGGAAGGACCAGACTCTGGGAAAAGTCAGATTTGCTCCCCGGCAGAAACACAGATGGCATTGCAGTGCCATTTGGGGCCAGGAGTAAGCAGCCAACAGCTCAGTCCTCACCTTGGTCCACCTGCTGCCATGGTCACCTGCAGGGCTCACTATGAAGCAGCCCCAAGGCCAGATGAGGCAGCTTGATTGCTGGGGACCTGGAGAAGGCAGGGCCAGGAGGGTTGGGCCTGGAGAGGTGGCAGGACAGAGGTGGAGCTCCCGCCCCACAGAGGGGTCTGCAGAGCCCAACCTGTGGAGTGTGGGGCTGGAACCCAGGCCCCTGCTCAGTAAATAGAGAGGGTCATGGGGGAGCAGGGGAAGGGCCCTCCCCAGTGGTGGGAGCCCTGGACTGAAGACTTCAGACTCTGTAGAATCTGAACTCCACAGACTGTGGACTCCGCTCGCTGTGGAGCCACTACATTGGACAGATATTTTAATATCAAAAG
Source organism: Cricetomys ansorgei (assembly GCA_026225945.1). Lineage (NCBI taxonomy): Eukaryota > Metazoa > Chordata > Mammalia > Rodentia > Nesomyidae > Cricetomys > Cricetomys ansorgei. Next base: position 809,679 of record JAMJFZ010002601.1, on the reverse strand, counting down.
CTGAATATCAATCATGTGAGAATAGGCTGTGAAAGAGCGACTGAGACTCTCCACGTGTAGAGACCTGATAGGAATGGCTCAAATAGAAACAGTATTGGGCAAAGAAAACAACCATAAGGAAACGCAAACCAAGCTACCTGCCAGCCTAGGAAGGTTGGACAAGAATATCGTATCTGTGATTTTGACTTGGGTTCTAAATGGAAGAAGCAAGACTATGATTGTAAGTGTCCTCAAATGGGCTTATTACAATATTGTGTAATTTTACAATCTATGAACCAAGAATTTATATAAAATTTATCATTGCTTGTCAATATCTCTTGATGGAAAAAAAAGTCAGTAAACATGATATCCTTTTTTCAGATTTATCTATTTTATTTTCATGTTTACAAATATTTTGTCTGTTTGCCTGTACATCTGTGTATCATGTGCCTATGCATGGAGATCAGAAGAGGGCATCACATCTCCTGAGACTGGAATTACAGATGGTTGTTGTCATAACATATGTGCTGAACTGGGTCCTCTGCAAGAGTAGCCAGTGCTCTTAACCACTGAGCTATCTCTCCAAACCCCAGACATGAAATTCTTGTAGTCAAACATAGTATCAAATCATCTCTTCAGTAATCTCATTGTGTTTGTCAGAATTCTTTAAAGGAACAGAACTGATAGAATGAGCACACACACACACACACACACACACACACACACACACACACATGCGTGCACGTGCGTGTGTACACTGCATGTCTCAGCAGTAACACTCTGATGCTGAGTCCAGAGAAGTCCTAAAGAACTGCCAATCTTTAGTCTTCCCAAAGTAGATTTGAATACCAGTGAACAGGGTAGATGAATTTGCCCCCAAGAGAGAGGGCAAGCAAGCAAAAACCGAACTGCTTCCTTCTTTCATATCTTTTCAGGTAGGCTGCCACCAGAGGTGTAGCCCAGCTTTAGGGTAGGTCTTCTTACATTAAATGATTCACTCAAGAAAATCCTTCACAAGCCTGCCCAGCTGCTTGGGCTCTAGTTGATTCCAGGTGTAATCAACTTGACAACCAAGATTAGCCATCACGCTCACTACACATTACAAGTGAGCTTTAGTTTATAGTTCACAATTGTAAAGCATAATAGGAACAAAACAAAACAAGACACCCAGATAAAGAATTAATAGGATCAGCAATCAAATGAATTAAAATTCTCAACAACTTGAGGAAATAAAGTCAACTTTAAATAACTTCAAGATGACTAAAATACAATCCATGCAATTACACTTCATGAGAGAGAAAAAAAACTTCAAAGGAACCAGAAAGGAAAGATTCAGTTTCTAAAAGGGAAGGATGCTCAGCCAGCAAGCTTCCTGTATGTACTAGTAAAAGACATAAAAATGTTACGTGTATCAAGGATGAAATAAGAAAGAACCCAGTAAATATAGGTATGTGTCCTACTTTGGTAGTTAGAAGTTAATGACTCCAACTACATTAAAATTACAAAAGCAAGGGCCAGGTGTTGTGGCACATGCCTTTGATCCCAGCACTCAGGAGGCAGAGGCAGAGGCCAGGACCCTAGCCATTCTTAGGGTTGATCTTTCAATCTCAAGTGACCTAATCTAGATAATCCCACACAGACAAGCCCAGAGGTTTGGCTTCAAGGTTATCCTAGATCCTGTCAAGTGGACAATCAGTGTCAATTATCATGTCTACACTGCTTTAAAAAAATCTATCCATCCTTTAATGGACATGCAGGCTGATTCCATGACTTGGCTCTTGTGAATAGAACTCCAGTGAAGATGGGAATGTAGACATCGATCTTCTTAGCATTCTCAAAGAACATATTAAAGCTTTATTATAAAGAACTTGCAAAAAAAAAAAAAACAGCAAAATTCATCTGGATCGAAATCTAAGCATCTCAAATGAACCTCAGAACAGTTAGAATAATCATTTTGGAGCTATAAATTGGACTTTATCAAATATATTATTATGCGCTTATCCACCACCCAAACCTGAAAATTCCATGACAGAGAACTAGAAAAAGAATATACTTTGTATCATCTTTTACGACTCAAGTGTCTTACCTGCATTCAGTCCTTCCCCGTCCCTTAGTAGGTACGCTTTCTTGTTCTCCTTTGCACACACTATGCTGCACCCACATGTGTATTTGTTTAACCACACCAATTTGCATACATCACATATATAGCAGTATAGGATTTGCATATGAGGGAGAACTGCAGGGTTTTTTTCTCTCTAAGGTTGTGTGATTTCACTTAATATTATACATCCATTTCCTTGAAATTTTTGTGGTTATGTTTTACCTTGGAGCTTGATCGTATTTTACTTTCCTTATGGACCAGATTTTCATTATCCATTGGTCTGTGGGTGGAAAGCTAGGTCGGTTCCATTTTTTTTTTTTCTGTGTTCAATCTGCTTTACTCTCTGTAAGGAGGATGTGTATATTTCTACTTCATCCTTAACATTCTTATTTCAAGCCTTTCTGGCAAGTACCTAGAAACGAGACTGCTGGATCACATACTAATCCTATTTTTTGTTGCTTTTTAAGGAGCTTCCTTATTACTTTCTGTGAAGGTGACACTAGTTTACATCCTCACCAACAGTGAACAAAGGTTATTTTCTCCACATTCATACCAGCAGCTCCTGCCTTTTGTCTTCTTGACCATGTCCATTCTACTAGGAGTGAGAGGATGATACCCCGTTATGGCTCTGATCTAAATCTTCCTAATTATTAGTGATGCTAAGAATTTGTACATGCCACTTGTACACATATTTTACATGTGTTTGTTAATGATTTGTATATCCTTTGAGAGATTGTTTTATTCAGTCCCTTTTCATTTGCTTGCTTGCTTCCTTCCTTCCTTCCTTCTTTTCTTTTTTCTTTCTTTTTCTTTCTTTCTTTCTTTCTTTCTTTCTTTCTTTCTTTCTTTCTTTCTTTCTTTCTTTTTTCTTTCTTCTTTCCTTCTTTCCTTCCTCCCTCCCTCTCCTCCCTCCCTCTCTCTCTCCCCCTCCCTCCCCTCTCTCTCTCTATTTCTCTTTCTTTCTTTCTTTCTTTCTTTCTTTCTTTCTTTCTTTCTTTCTTTCTTTCTTTCTTTCATCAAGACAGGGGTTCTCTGTGTACCCCTGGTCATCCTGGAACTTGCTTGGTACAGCAGGCTGGCCTCAAACTCACTCTCCTGCCTCTGCCTTCTGAGTTCTAGAATTAAAGGCATGCACCATCACTACCCAGCTTCCTTTCCATTTCTTAAGGGGCTATTTTTCTATAGAGTTATTTGAGTTCCTTTTATATTTTGGATATTAATCTTTTATCAATTTATGTCTTGCAAGTATTTTCTCCCAAGCCACATGTTGCTTTTCACCATTTGTTGTTTCCTTTGATGTGAAAATAGTTTTTGTTTTTATCCGATCTGATTTGACTATTGTCCACATTTTCTTCTAATAGTTGTGTAGCTTAAGTCTTTCATCCACTTTGAATTGACTTTTGTATACGGTGTATATAGGGATTTAGTTAGTTAGTTTTATTTTTTCACGTGTGTGCTCTTCTGTGAGGTATGGGCTTTGAGTCAGTAGGAGTAGACACTGATTAAACTTGTTATTGTGATAGATGGAGTGCTTGCTTCATTCAGGTTTTTTTTTTTTTTTTTTTTTTTAAGGGATGGATGTTTTCAATACTGTCTTGTAATATACTGTACCAGGGTTCCAATTATTTGAATTTTTATTTACATAAACCAAAGTGTCACATATTTTACACATTCATTTATTCAATATTATGGAAAACTATTCTGTGTCAAACCTTGTGTTTACTAGTCAGGGAACACAGAGACCCACAAAATCAACAAAAATGTCCATTTTCTTCTAATTGTTGGGGGTGGAAATGAATAGACACCTAGCAAAGGGAAATATTTTAGTAGGCAATATGCTTTGAAAAACAACCAAACACTTCAAACACTTCATATGAGATACTAGTTTCGATAGAGCAGTGAGTGGAAATCTTTTTAAAAGTAAAGTGACTTTTGAGGTGAGGTCCTAAGAAGAGAGGGAGAAAGCACAGTGGGTATGGGGAGCAGGAACTTTCCCAGGAGAAACCTTCTTGGGTAAAGACCTTGAGGTTAGAGGATCCTCAGTGTGTTAGGAACAGTGTGTGGGGAGGAAAATAGCAAGGAAGTATGCCAGAACATCGTGGGTCAGATCGTGTCGATCTTCATGTGCGCTTTGCAGTTTTTCTGCTGAAGATGGGAGGCTTGAGGACAAGTTATCTGCGAAAAGTAAACCTTAATTTAGAGACTGCCTCAATCAGATTGCTCTGTAGGCAAATCTGTGGGAAACTTTGATCGATAGAGGAGGTCTCGGCTAACTGTGGGCAGTGCCATCTCTGGGCAGGTGTCTTGGGTTGAATAAGAAAGCAGGCTGAGCATGAGCCAGGTGTGGCAAGCCAGTAAGCAGCACTTACTTCACCATGCTCTCTGCCTCAGTTCCTGCCTCTGGGTTCCTGCCTTGAGTTTCTGCCCCGGCTTACTTCAATGACTGCCTGACTGTTACCTGAAAGTGTGAGATAAGATAAATCCTTTTCTCCCCTAGAATGGCTAGAATGTTTTTATCACAGCTATAGAAGAATAAATTAAAACAGACATAAGATGATGTTTGTTTTAAAAGACTTACCCGGCTCTGATGTAGTGATTAGAATATTACATGGGCAAGACAAAAGAATGAAGACAGTTTGCTGCAAAAATAGTCCAGATGAGAGGCAATGGTAGTTGGGGTCAATGGTGGTGATGGGAAGGAATTAGAATCAAGACTTGATTCTAATGGACCCAAGGCTTGATCAGTCAGTGACTGCAATGGTCAAACCCCAGAAGGAGCAGCTATGGACAGGAAAATTTGAAGTTAGGTGTAGAATAAAGAAAACTGTTCTAATTTTGAGCAGTGTGCGGGACAACTTAATAGTCTTAAAGTAGATTATAATATACTTCCCCACAAATAGACTGATAAAAGTAAACAAGGTTGGATTATAATTTAGATAATATAAAAATATAAATTCTTATAAGTCATGGTTTAACATGAATGTAGCATTAAAAATGCCCTTATCCTGGACTTTAAAATAAATCTTAACAAATTTAAAGAATTGATCACTTTCAGTCCTAATATATAGTCCACATACTTTAAACACAGCACAGTCAAGAAATAAATCAAAGAAAGGAAGAACTAGAAGGATTGCAGGATGGCAGGGAACAAATTCTGTAGAAATGGAAAAACACCAAGATTTTGGTGTAGCTAAGGGTGTTCCTGGGCAAGCATGGTGTCATCAACTATCTGGGTTATAGGGAGAATCTTTACATCTTGCCTGGCTCTTAACAGGAGTCCCTTTGAACCAAGTTAGTTTGGGTAATCTCCAGAAACTTTCATGAGTCATCATATGGGAAGTTTGCTTATTCATTTATTTGAATTTTTGAACATTTTAGCGCACATGCATGTGTGTGTATGTGTGTATGTGTTATTGGGGACTGAACCTAGGACTTCATGTGTGCTAGGCAAGTGCTTTGCCACTGAACTACAGTTCCCAGTATCCATGGTTTTTCTTTATAAAACACCCCACTTGATGAAAATGTTTTCCTTGAATGGCGTTGTAAGATTTCTGAACTCCAACAATATCTCTTCTGCCTGGTGTAAATATATATTTCAGAGATAAACTCAGCCTAATCGGGCATATGTTCTCTATTTACTGAATTAGTAGGATATAAAATAAATCAGACAATAATGGAGCATGCTTTTAATTCTAGCACTTAGGAGGCAGAGGAAGATAGATATCTGAGTTCCAGGATAGCAAGAGTCACATAGAGAAATCCTGTTTCAAAAAACAAATATATATATATATATATATATATATATATATATATATATATATATATATATAATATATGTGTATGATATGTGTAATATTATATCTATACATACAATGCATATATATATTTATAATGCATATATAAATTTATTTCTGAAAAACTGAAATCTGCTGTTGGATTTGATATTGTTATTTTGTTTTTGTTTTTGTTTTTTGAGGAGAATCTTTCTCTATGACCCAGACTGGCCTCAAATGTATGGTGATTCTCTCCCCTGTGCCCATGGTAGGTCCTTGGTGCCTATAGAAGTCCCTGGTGCCTGCGGATGTCAGGGTGCCTGTGGGATATCATCTGGGTCCCTGTGGAATGTCCAGGTACCTGCAGCAGGCACTGATGCATGTGGAAAGTCCTGGTGACTACCGGATGACCAGATGCCTATGTGAGGTCCTGGTCCCTGAGAGATCTGTGGGAGGTGTTGGTCCTGGTGGGATGCTGAGGGGGATGCTGTAGGATGCTTCAGTGCTTGCAAGATACAAGGGAGCCTTCTTGGTATCCAGGTTTGGGTCGAACTCTGTCATGCCTCATCTTGGGCTAGAGTGGGCCAGGTCAAAGTTCACAATCAGAGCAGCCTTCTGCCTCTAAAGAGCATGGTGAAGTCTGCTATCCATGCTCCTAACACAAAGCTTGACTTAATTTTCTTTCTTTTTTTCCTTTTAAAGGGCACAGGGGTGGGAGAGTGGAACATGGAGGAATGGGAAGAGGGTGTTATCGAGATATGTTATATGAAACTCAAATTATTAATTAAAGTTTTATTTTAAAAAATGTATGATGATCCTCCTGCCTCATTTTTCTAACTACTAGCATTATTAATTACCACCCCTGAATCATCATAATTTTTAATTTGGAACTTTACCTTTTTTATTGTATATATTTACTGTCCACAGCACTACATTACATAAGGACATTTCATACTCAGGTATGTTATTCATTGAGCATCTCCACCCCTCTCTACCTACAGTAGACTCCTCTGGTTCCACAGGCAGATTCACTTCTATTTCTATGTTATATGTATGTATACGATTTTATATATCTATATAAAATCTTGGAACCACATGTGAAAGAAAACATGTGATATGTATCCTTTTGAGATTGATTTAATTTTATTAATATTATCTCCAGTTGCATCTATTTTCCTGAAACAATGTAACTGCACAACTTTGTTCTTCTTTATGTCTGAAAAAATTGCATTTTGTATGTATACCACACTTTCTTCATTCATTCTTCTATTGTCGGACTTAGTTGGCTTCATAGCTTAGCTACCGTGAATAGTACTACAATAAGTAGTGGGTGTGCAAGTGTCTCTATGATGTGTTCACTTTGGAGTGCTGACCTAGGAGTGGAATACACCAGCCTGCCTGCCTGTCTGCCTGCCTGCCTTCTTCTGTATTCTCTCCCTCCCTCTGTTTCCTCTTTCCTCCATCCCTCCCTCCTTCTTTCCTTTCCTTTCCTTTCCTTTCCTTTCCTTTCCTTTCCTTTCCTTTCCTTTCCTTTCCTTCCCTTCCCTTCCCTTCCCTTCCCTTCCCTTCCCTTCCCTTCCCTTCCTTCCTCTTTAGAGCCTTCATTCTGAAACAAGTTTTGCTAAGGTGACTGGGTTGATCTTAAACTTTCTCTATAGTCTAGGCAAGCCTTATGCTTGCAATCCTCCTGCCTTAGTCTCCCAAGGAGCTGGAGTGATAGGCCAGCACCATCATACCTGGACTTTTTAGCTTTCTGACAGTAACTATGGCCATTAAGCCTTCTAATCTTGTTCTGGTTGGGGTCCATGCAGTTCTTGTAATGTTAGAGCTGTCATGACTTTAATGATATGACAGGAAATAGGCAGTTTCTCAGAGTGTCTTACTCTAAGTGTCAAGAACTAACACTTCCCTGCTGTGTAACTGGTTCACATGATTATATTAAGGAGCTAGAAACAATCAGGAACAGTCTTTGCATGCCTCCCTTAGGCTAATGTGCCCATCTTGGGCACATGCCACAGCAATTCCCAGGGCTGGGGGTTTCTAGGAGTTCTGCAGTCTCCTAGGATGCACAGCCCTTTATGAAGTTACTCTTCCCCAGCTCTTCTCTTCTGCTCTTCATGATGCAGACCTTGGTTCCTGTACACCACACATCCCAAGGTAGTTTCTACATTGGGCTCCTCCATATGACCATGCTGCATTCATTACTGACTCCCTTTGTTTTTCTGGATTTTTGGAAAATTTTTTTCAATAGTCCTCTAAGTGGGTTCATTTCAGTTCAGGAACCTAGCTCTAGAAATGGAGGGTCTTAGGCTGCAAAAGCATTGTCTTCATAAATATGTATCCTGAGATGTATAGATTGGGGCTGTTAGTCTAAAGTTTTTATGTGAATATAAAAGTAATATATAGCAAAATTTTAAAAATAAAAAGAATTAAAAAACAAAGAAAATTAACACCATTTGTAATCCTGTTATGAACACACTGTGCCACAAACGTAGTCAAACACGTTTATGTTTTTCCACAATGAAGAGTTTATTGAATAACAGTAAGTTCACAAGGCTTAGCAGTTTCAGTGTCAGCAACTGCTAGCCTGGTTGAGGTAAATGCAAATTCTTTATTCAAATCTTAATTGCTAATATTAACTCCCATATCATATACCACACAGCGAATATGTCTGTATATGTAGATGCAAGTTCCAGAGTCCATATAAGTTAAAGCAGCTGTAGCAGAGTTCAAGAGGTTTCAGACATGGGCTGAGAAGTACTCTATATAGATAAGATATTGAACCAGACCAGCGCCAGGACAGAGCTGCTGCTGGAACTGCTCGTGTCAGATGTATGAGCGCAGCTGTAGAGTTCAGCTCTAAGGTGAGAGGTCAAACGAGGTCTGGAGCAGAAAACAGTCCAGAATCAGGAAATGATGCATCAGGTCCTGGTCCATATGGGTGACCAGGTGGACGGGCATCAACAGCAGGGGTCTGAGCCCAGTAGGGGAGCCCTTGAGACTTGACAAACGCACAAGGTGTCAGATGACAGGTTGTTTTGGGACCCTGCCTTTGCAGTCTTAGGTGTCTATCACTTTAAGGGGTCCAAGTGAGATGACACAATTTTCTTGGTCTGGTGTGATCAATAAGTTCTTGGGCCTTATTTCCCTGATAAGTTTTTAATATGCCCATGTGGTCCCATGGTTTCAATTCTCCCCAATATACTTACAGAATATGCCTCCATTTCTACTCCCAGGGATAAGACACTGACCAGACAATGCTGGGCGGATGGTGCCTGGCAGATGGTGCAGTTTCTGGGTTCACTCAGAGACTACAACCACCCTTCATCCTCAAATTGGAGTCACAAGCTGCTTGTAAAACGGAGGCACCTACTTCCAAGCACAGCTTGAAAAACAACTGCTTTATATAATGTAGAGTACAACAGAGGCTCTTTCCAACACTAACCTTCAAAAGCGTACTTTAGTTCATTTTCTACTTGAAATTTCCATGAAGCTTAATTAGAAAATAAATAGTTGTGAGAATGAATGTACCCAATATACAGATAATTGTGCCTTTTTTCATGATAGAAATTATTATTACTCCCAGCCATAATGATTCTTGTAAACACAATTTTAAATGATAGCATAATAATTCAGAAAATATTGTCTTAAAAAACTTAAATTTTAAAAATTGCATGTGTGTGTGCGTGTGTGTGTGTGTGTGTGTGTGTGTGTGTGTGTGTGTGTGCGCGTGCGCACATGCCTGCACTACATTTGTGTGGAAGTCAGATGACAAGTATATGGAATTTGTTCCCTTCTCCCATCTTTTTATAAAGAAGATTTATTTTTAATATGTCTTTGCCTGTATGTGTATCTATGCATCACATGCGTACCTGGAACCCTTAGACAGCAAGCATCTTTACCTGCTTAGCCATTGCTGGCCCAGTGATTCTTTAAATGAAATAAAGTGGTTAGTATTATATTTTAAGCAAAACGTGGATAGAGTAGTTATAGAAGAAGACATTTATGTCAGCTTTTTTTCCTTACCTGTGTCAATATTTGCTTTTCTCTGAAGTGCTCAATAACCAGAGGACTGTATTACTGAAGGTTGTGGATCTGAAGGGTCCTCAGTGTGACCGTTGCCCACAGTGGTACTTGTGGGATTGCAAGGTGGAAGGTCAACATTGGCTTCAAACCCATCAGCAGTGAGCTCAGTCCATTGATCCCTGCTCTAAGAGTCTTCAGAAGTTTTCAGACCAAGATTGAAACGCTGATAGATAGGTGTCCTTCTCTCCCCAGTGTTTTTTGCTGTAGCCTCAAGGGCAGAAAGTAAGTCGTGCGTTACAGAGATGGATTTGAGTGCCGAGGTCTCAGGCTGTCCCTTGAAGAGAAGAGTTCACCGAGAAGTAAACATATCAACACCACAGCTCTGTTCCTCCTACACCAAGATTCTTTATAAGAGTGAGCCAGTAGGCCAGAAGGCTTCTGAGCAAATGAAAGTAATTTTCTCCAAGGCAAATGGGTGTTTTAATTGCCTTCCTATATTTTAGAAGTATTAAGAGATCTTCAAATGAAGTCCAAAGTACAGCAAAACATAATCCGTCTGTCTGGAAGGCAGCCACGCAATGAGAAGAGTGAGCAAACATTACCACCCAGCACTGTGAAGCCCAGACTTCAGGAAATGTGAGAGAGACTCAACGAGGGAGGTCTTGCCAACATTAAAGGTTAGACCCAGCAAGAAGTTGTCACCTCCCAGAGGTCAGTGATCCCCATGGTGAGCCCCGACAATGTTCAAGTTTCGCTATTTTTAAGAATTATAATTTGAATGTGTGTAAGTCGAGCCGGTTTGAACTTGTGCAATTTAAAATCCATCAAAGAACGTGAGTCAGCTGATGTGGCTATGAACACAGTTTTGTATTGGACTGTACCTCGGAACGTTTCTCCGCTGTCAAATTATGAGCACTAAGAGTTCCCTAACAGTTAGATGTACTTGGTTGTGGGAGGTGAGATTGTGGTCGCCTCCATCAGGTTTTGACAAAGGACACGAACCATAATTTGGAGCCTAAAATGTAAACCTTGAAAGAACTGAGTGACTTAACAGATCTGAATCAAGTGTAAACAATGGAGTGGTGTGAAAGAGTTGGTCTCCCCAAAATGTCAGGCTCCATTGAAGAGTGCCTCCTCTATTTGATCTGTCACTGGAGCTCTCAAACCTGACACTCTTTGAGCATAATATACTTTGATGATAAACTAGATTAACTTTCCCGGTACAACTGAAAGGCCACCTGTTGCCAGAATGGCCACAATCCTCGTTGGCTGTCTTGTAGCTGTCATCGCTTCAATACAATCTGCAGCTGACATGCTGGAATATAATGAATATGTCAGAAGTTGGAGGTCAGCCATCCAAGTACAGGAAAACTTGGCTCGCCTACAGTGTCAGTGTGGAGGCCTCCCCCACCCTCTAGTGCAGAGGATTTCTGCATCACTTGATTTGTTTGCACAGGGTTTGTTGCTGTTGGATGGGTGCACTTCTGAGAGGCTGTCAAACAGCCCATTCAAATATTTTCAGTGTGGAAAAACAGGGCTTCCGGTTTCAAGCTCTTCAAATAATAGGAGTTGAGAAATTTATGGTAGTTAGTGGTGTGTGTGCGTGTGCGTGTGCGTGTGCGTGTGTGTGTGTGTGTGTGTGTGTGTGTATGGAGGAGGAGCTCTGCTGTGCCTGTAACTGGAGAAATAGCCAAAGAGACAGTTCCTAGTGTTTTGATTGGCGTGGAGGCAAGACCTCTTAGAATCGCAGAGCTACTGGGAGTATTTTAACTGTTCACACTCTGATCCTCTCCCATTCACTCTAGATATCCAGTGGGACTGGGTCAAGTGGGCACAGATGAGCAAGCTCTAGGCATGGGAAATTATAAATTGGAGTACCCTGCATATTAAGAGGTTTCACGTTTATGAAATACAGAACATTTCCCAAGGTGTAATACAAAACAAAAACAAAACCAAAAATACGTGATGGCCTCTTTACTTACAACACAGCAGTTCTCTCTTCTCCACAGAGTGAAGTGCTTTAGCTGACAGAGGCCTCTGAAGTCTTGCTTAGTTTGATTAAGAAATCATTACTTTCATAGAGAGAGTTTGAAGGTGGAAGTGGTTATTGGTAAATAGATGCTCTCCCCAAGCTGTTAATGGACAACGAAAGAAAGAATTCTGCTCTTGGTTTGAACTAGGACAGTTTCTCAGACTTGACACTCATGAATTTCCTACTGGATGACTCTTCATTGCTGGGCAGATCTTGTGCACTTGTAGGGGGCTTAGCAGCCTCTCTGATCTCTACCCATTTAGATATGAATAGCATCTCCTCAGTTATGACAATCAATATGTTGCCAGATGTCTCAAATTGTCAGCCATCTCCTCAGGACCATTGTTTGCAGTTGAGAAACTAAGGGGACATTGAGATCCTAAAGAAGCCAATCATGCATACATTTGCCTGATTTCATTTCCTTGGTTTTAACATCAAAATATCAACCGAAAAAGAGTGGGAGGTTTATCTCACTGTACGCTATAATTTACATTCATGTTTCTGAGTAGAATTGGTTCAGGTAATTTGGTAATCAGAACAGTGATAGGCAGAGAGAGATCACTCTTATTCGCTGAGGGACTCTGCTCTGTGTTAAGTCTCTTATGTGTGGTATTTCTTTTGTTCCTTAACAAAAGGAGGAGTTAACTACATTATCATCCTACTCACTTGTAGGTGAACATGGTGCAGCAGGGAGCAGGGGAAATTTTTTTTTTTTCCTGAGAGTTTGTGCCCTTGTTTAGTGGTAGAGCTTGAATTTAAATCCAGGTAGCCCCACCTGGAGCCTGTGTGGTGAATTACTTTCACATAGTAGGCTGGACCACAATCGAAAGAAGCCTGTTCCTGGGAGTGAATTGTTGTTTGTCCCCAATAGCTGGCACTCAACACAGTTCAATCTAGCATTTCTACATAACTTAGACCCCTGTGAGTCAGATCCTATAATAGTTTTTTTTTTATGAGAACAAAGTGGCAAATAGCTAATTTAAAATCATCCCTGTCAAAAGAAGATAAGAAAATTACATGTGGGTTTGATTAAAAAAAAAAACATTTTACAGCTCTTCTAAAATACTTCTTAAATTTTATCGAGCTGTGACCTTATAAACTTGGACCTCTAATGCATGGGTGAGCTGCGTGTTCAGCAGCAATGCAAAGGCCCACTCACTACTCACACTGTGTTAATTAATAGGTGGTTAGATTCTGCTATTTGTACCTATGATCGCTAACATGTTTAACATGTGTTGATAGGGAGGAACATCTGACTCCTGTGTTGTAGGTTTCCTATTTCTCCGCCAGGAAAAGTTTTAAAAAAATAGCAAAATGGCCAATAGTAAAGAACAAAATAGAAAGAACACAAAAGTGTGCAATGAATCCTCAGCCTGGAAAATGAATGAACACATTCTCCCTCATCTGTATTTCCTTAGTGCAACTTCAAGCATCTTTGCCTCCTTCCTTTCTTGTGCATCCTCTCTATTCTGACTCCAGTTACTGCATCTGTTCCACGGCCAGTTCCCCAAACGATAGTGAAAGTAACACACAGGACTTTTCCTTAGTGTGTTCCCCTTACGTCTGTGTTTGGGGCCATTTCTCATCATACTGGGTGTGCATTCAGGGAATGCTGTAGCTGTAGGAGCAGCTTTAGGAAAGCTGAGCAGGAAGCATGTTGAAACAAACCCTATTCATCTGGAAATGACCAAGCTCTCATTAAAGGAAGGAGGACTGGGAGAGGAAGGCACCGTTATTGGCATATTTCACTGATTCCTTTTTATGACATCTTTATTGTGGAAGAATTTCAAACATGTCCACAAGAGGCTAGAATAGTAAGTGAACTCCTGTGTACTTGGCACCCAATTCCAAGACTCATGAAGCCATGACCGGTCTTGTCCTATACAATATTTTTTATTTAAGGGAGTAAATTAAGTGTTACATTTAGTAGCTCTCAACCAAGTGCCCGGGGCTCCTTAGGATCCTGTGGCATTGGACTCTCACAAGGCTGCACTCATCTCAAGGTGATGTGAATTGTTGGCTTGCAGGCTGACCCAGTAGATCTGGGCAGCCCTCAGTTCCTCATAAGGAATTAGCAGAGACTGCCTTCCAATCTCATTCATGGGGCCAGCTCTGTGCAGCAGCATCAGTTCAGGGCAGCTTGTTTCTTCAAAGTGTCTCAAGAAAGAGAACCAAAGTGGAAGTCACAGTGTGGAAAAGTGACATTCATATTCTTGTTAAATTCTTAGTGTCCCCCCCCACCCAACAACCAAAAGTCTCTCATTCTTGCCTACACCCTAGGGGAAGTGAAGGCATACCAGGAGGCAGAGTCATCTGGGGATTTTCTAAAAGCCAAACCTGATAACCATCCCCCTAGTCACCTCTTCTTTCCAACAATCTTTTGAAGCAAATCTCACATTTCACACCATGTCTTCTGTTAAACACTGTAACACGCCTCCCTGAAACACAACCACACTTCTGCAGACTCAGCCCCACAGTGCCATCAGCACACCTGAAATGTCAGAACCCAAATATGTTTAAATTTTTAATCAGAATCTGAATTTTAAGTTGCCTCATGGATATCTCAATGCATTAAGATTGACTGACACATTTCAAGAATGTCTTTGAAGTCATTTTTAATCAACGGTTTCTCTCCTTTATAACTCATTTGAAGTGAAGAAACTGGTTTGTTTGACCCAGTTTCCTATAGTCTGTGGTTCGCTGATTGGACCCTTTGGTATTAACTTACCATAGCCTTTAAATTTCTTGTAGATTGACTTCATGTGCATATGTGTGGGATCTGATGACTTTGGGTGCTTTCCATCTTTATTATATTATTATTATTATTAATGATAATGTGTACATTTCTGTGTGGATATGTGCACGTGAGTGCAGGTGGCCATGGGATCCTGAAAAAGGAGCTGGATAAATTGCAGCTGGAGTTATAGTGGTTGTGAACCTCCTTACGTAGGTGCTGGGAACCGAACTCAGGTCCCCTGAAAGAGCAGCGCATCTCTAGCTCCTCCTCTTTTATTTTTTTACATGTGGTCTGTCACTCAACCTACAGTGTGTCAGTTTGACTGTCCTGGTTGGGCAGTAAGTTTCAGGGATCTACTTGTCCTCCCCAGTCCCTGACCCTAGGCTGGGATTATGGTTGTTTGCAGATGTGCCAGGCATATACATGGGTGTTGGGGATAAGAACTCAGCTCACACTGGGTGGTGGTGGTGCATGCCTTTAATCCCAGCACTTGGAAGGCAGAGACACATGGATCTCTGTTGTGGAGGTTTAATTTTAGTTGTGTTTAAAATAATTGTTTTTGTGCACTGTTGGAAGAAGGGATGCATAGGTCTTGGCATTTTGTATTGTCCGCAGGTGTTGGATTTATGTGAGGGTTGCCTAATTGCTTATGATCTGCAGGTGGTATTAGTAGAGTGCCTAAGGAGTTTTGAATCAATACAAACCACCTGAGCTCAGATGCTTGGGGTTCCAATGTTGAGTAAGGCGCTTGCCATGATGGTGGTTCCCTGTATAGAGGTCTGGCAGGGTTTCCACATATGAAAATGCCCCTGTAACTTCTTGGCTGAACCACCACAGCAATGTACTACTACAGATATCTGTGAGTTCAAGGTCAGCCTGGTCTACAGTGCAAATTCCAGAACACCAAAGTTACACTGGGAAACCCTGCTTCAAAAAACAAGCAAAAACAAACAAAACTCAGCTCCTGATCCCTATGCAGTAGACACTTTAGCAACTGAGTCATATCAGTAGCCCAATTCCTTTGTCTCTTTTTGGGGGGGGGGTGGGCAGTGCTGTTCACTGTAAGTCAGGCAGACTCTAGATCCTTTTCTTGGGCCGGCTTCCTAAGTATTAGATTATGTACATGCGCTGCCTTGCTGGGCTGACAGTCATTGATTTTTTAAAATAGCACTGTATTTTGCAAATTGAAATAATGATATCTCCTATCATCAAAGGCATTAAGGAATTTCTCAGGGGGAAGCCGTGACACTGCTGTCCTTGCTCAGCATGCACACACTAGTCTTGGATATTTATGTTGTCACTTCATTGAGTTATATGCCTTGCTGCTATTTCAAGCATTGAGTTTGTCATTTTGCTTTTCCCAAGCGCTTGCTGCACTCTGTACTGAGAGAAGTCATTGCCTGGTGCTGCTCTCAGTCCTTGTCGGAGAAGTTTCTTTTTGCAGTGGGCGATGATTAACACAAAAACTCCCAAGTGGCCAAAGTGCTGAGAGTAAGTGACTGTTGAGTGCTCAGCCTAAAACATGGACATCTATATTCTCCCCTTCAAGGCCCAGGGAACACTGGAGGAAAAGGGATGTGTTCTAGACTCCTTTCTATTGCCGAGATAAAACACTGACCAGTAGCAAGTCAGTGGAAAGGATTTATTTGGCTTGTACTCTCAGGTCACAGCCCAGCAGGGAAAGAAGTTAGAGCAGAAACTCAACCATGAACTTGAAGGCAGCCCTGCTTGCTGTTCCTTGACTCATTATCTCTGAACAAGGTGCTCACTCACAGCCAAGGAAGTACAGTAGGAACCACGAGAGATGCTGCTTCCTAGCTGGCTACTTTGATGAGGTAGCAAGAATGTAATAGAGACTGGGGAGGAGTGCTGTGAAGTTCTGTCTTCTGTATATGATATGGAGACCGCAGTCACGGGCTACAGCTACCTGCACAAGACTCACAAAGATATAAAAGTAGCAGAGGGGTTAAGTGGGAAGAAGGAGAGAGTCATCAGGAGTGGGAAGTGAGAGAGAGAGGGTAAAGGGGGACTGGATATAATCACAATACATTGTATACATGTAGTCAAGTAAAAAAACAAAGAAAAAAGTGATTGCTTTTGCAGAAAAACACAGACACAAAATGAGGTGGAAATGTGATTCATTCATAACTACACTACTAACCATAGATAGCCCCTCGGTATTCAAGATAGCAAACTAAAAATGTCTGAAGAACTGTGTCTCCTGATGTTTTCTGGAAAGATCAAAGAAGTGTATGTGTTAACTCTGGCCAATTAGCAATCAGACCCTTGGAAGGATTCTTCACAGTTAATACTGGCAATCTCTCTCTCTTTTTCTGTCTCTCTGTCTCTCTGTCTCTGTCTCTCTCTCTCTCTCTGTCTCATCTATCGATAAACAATTTTCCAACAAAATAGTATGAAAGCAATGACTTTGCCTATAAAATTGATCCCTACTTTCTTTTTTGGTAGAATGTTTCCTAGACTTTAACAGATAGCATGTGCAATATTTGCTTAAGGAACAAACAGATGAAGGACTAGAAGTGAATTCATCAAATCATTAGCAACAGTGGGATTTGAGGACACTTGTTGTTTTAATTTATTTGATCTTGTTTTTTAAAATTCTTTACAACGAAGAAGAATATTTTTCAAAGGCAGAAAAATATATAGAAACAGACTATATATATCGAAACTAATACTCAAATGGTGAGGTGGGTCGTAGGAGAAGCTTGGATGTCCACAAGATTGCGCAGTTTTGGGATGGAGAGACTTGGCCTCCTTCCTATTTTGGAACACCTCACCCACTTGGATGCTGAAATTAGATTGATCCTGACTCACTGAAGGAGCTTCTCCAATCCTTGCTAATGTTTCCCAGAGCACTCAGTGTGACATTTTTATGAATTTGGAAAGGGCCTTTAATTCTTTCATGTGAAGACTTTTTTTTTTTTTTTTTTTTTTTTTTTGCCAATGGCTTTTCATTTTGTAAATACACAGAAGTCTGTATAGAGAAGTTGTAACATGTAATTTCAGTGAATATAAAGTGAAAAACAAATGAAAAAGCATTTTGTTAGTTTAATCAACACATTTTTTTCATGATGACAGTTAAAGTAACTATGTGTTTTACAACTAAGTTATCAGACTTAATGAAATGTATTGATAACAATAATGTAAAAATAGCTAAAATTCCATCCTGCTACACTGATGCTACTACAAAGATGGAGGATCCATCTTTCTTCTCTTACATATATGTGTAAGTTTGGCTAAGCCCAAACTTTTATGTATCTAAGGTACAGATGTTGTCTTCAGGCTACTCGTGCTCCTCTGTGACATCATAAAGCCTTTCATTGCAAACCTGTTTTATAATTGGCTTTTCCTCACTGCATAAGGTGCAGAGGAACAATTGCAGAGCACATATAGTATTTCAGTCTTAAGATCAGTTGCTGTAGTCACTACATTTCTCTCTCTTAATTGACTTACCTACTGATGGACATTGAACAGTTCTTATGAGTCAGCTGGGAAAACGAAATCTCCATATCTCATTGAGTACAGTGAAGTCGTTCTGGTGCCTAACTGGAGCCTTCATCCCTACTGACTAGTGTTTGTGGGGCCGGAAGGTACTGTGCATACTATCAGAAGAGAAATGGAAACACCAGCCTAGCTACAAATCTTTCAATCTACAATGGTGACCTGCCTGTAAGATATGATAGTGTAATAGTAGTACAAAACTTGTGGAAGCAACTAACTACCATCTGATTGGATTTAAGGCCCATTCCATGAGATGGAACCCATGCCTGACACTGCTCAGGTGGCCAAGAATCTGAGACTAGATAGGCCAGGGACCTAGGAGAAAATAAAATATTTTTTTTATTAAAGGAACATAGCAATAAAATGACCCCTAATGACATTTTCTATACTCAAAGACCAGTGTCTCATTCATCCATTATCAGAGAAGTTTCCTCCTGCAGGATATGGGAACTAATATAGAGACCCACAACTGGACAATGTGCTAAGAGTGAGAGGCCTTGTGACACTGAGTCCTAAATAGAATATCTTTATCAAACCCCTCTCCTTAAGGCTCAGGGAATTATACAGAAGAGAAGGCAGAAAGGCTGGAAGAGCCAGTGGGGGATGGAAGACAACAGAAACAGTTATAGGAAAGATGTACATATGAACTCACAGAGTTCATATGGCATCATGCACAGGATCTATACAGGAGAACTTATACAGGTCCAAGCCAGATGGGGTCCCAATGCTGAGAAGAGAAGTGAACATGAGCCCCAATACTCCACCCAGAGGCTATCACCAACTGTCAACCATTCACAAAGAATAAAAATTGGTTTTCTGCACAGTCTCACTGGATTTACAAACCTCACTTAAGGTCAGGAGGCCCCATGCCCAGCAGTAGATGACACAAAATGAATTCAATGTGATTTTTGTTTGTTTGGGCATATTCTTACCTTACTGGCCTTTTGCTTATATACTATGGTTTCCAAACTTGTGTTTATATGTGTGTGTGTGTGTGTGTGTGTGTGTGTGTGTGGTCTGTGTGTGCATGTGTGTGTGTTCTTGTGCTTTTTTTTCCTGTTTTTTTCTTTTTTTTTCTATTTAGTATTACTTTGCTTGTTTGTTTTCTAAAGAGAGAGAAGCAAGTTATGGAATTGGATGGGCAGGGAGGATCTGGGAGGGGATGAGGGAGTGGAATCATGATCGGAATATATTCAATAAAAAAAGGAGTTAGCTGGGTTTTCTGATGGATTGATGGTGATGGAACAGTGGAAGTCCTTGAGATTCAAGAACAGACATACAGGAGGAGTACCTTCTAGGGTCTTAAGGCACAGTAAGCTGAATATGCTAGCTATGTGTACTATAAACCAGCAATTAGAGAGGACTGAGACTATTCCCCGTGCAAAGAAATGATAAAGATTTCAGGCGATGTGCGTGTCAATTACCTGAATTATTACACACTGTTACATGTATTGAAATGTCTTATTCATCTCAATAAATATATGCAATCATTGTGTCAATTAACCATTAAAAAGAGAAAAATAACACATATCATCAAACCTTCTCAGTTTTGAGAAGCACATGACCATTCTAAGAAATTTGGCCATTTCTGTTACTTTTAACCACACCACATAGAGTGTGGACAATATTCCACGAAGACAATGATTATTTGTTTCTCAGTTCATTTTAATATATCTTTCTCAAAGTCATTTCAAATGACAATTATGATCCGTGCTTAAAATGAGGTTCAAAGTTACGCCTGGCTGCCAAGGCTGGCGTCTCTGCATAGGTGAGACTCTCGCGCTCTCTAACCTTCCACACACATGCGGAATGCGCATGCGCCGGCACTGACTTCCCTGTCACAACTTCCTCTTCTGCCAAACTTCTCTTGGCACCAATTAGAAATTACACGCGAACTGAGATATGTTAAAAATGTGAAAAGTTCTCATCTCAGATGATAGAAGAGCGTAATAAATAACATTCACTGGGTGATTATAGCGCTGGGTGGCTTCTTTTCTCATCCATCTTGGTCTCTGTAATTACTACAGCCCTCACTGATGAAGAAACAGGGTCTTAGGGAATTTAAGTCAATCTCGAATTTGAAAGTACACTTTCTCTTCACTCCCACACTTCTAGTCCCTCCAGGCTTGACTTTGTTACGTGTTTGGTAAGACCATCTGTCATGGGAACACTGTGCTGTCTATCTGGTGGTCACTAGCCACTTGGGCCTATTATATACTTCAAATATGGTTAGTGTAATGAAATAACATTTTAAAAATTTTATTTCATCTTAATTAACTTACTACTAATTAGGTATGTGTGGTGGTGACTCCCATAATAGTTAGTAGAACGGAAGCATGTACCTTCTCAGGAGAATCTTCAGTCCAAGCAGTTAAGGAGTATAGTTCACCTTGTCTTCTAGTAAAACTTATCTATACAGAGAAAAAACTACTCTGAGGCCATGACCTCTCTGACATAGCGGGGCCATTTTCATGGCCTTTTGGAAGCTGGTGAGCACTCCTCTGTTTTAGCAAAAAGTGTCAATAAAACTATTATGATGAGGTATATTTACTCATGACATAGATGTGTCATTGATGGTCTTCTGAGACCTTATTTTTGTTGGTGAACTTACTAACTTTCTACACTTGGAAAATACTATTCATTTTGCTATCAATTTTATAAATTTTATCTTATGAAACTTTCTCAGTCAGTTTACATGGAAAGGAGAATCGATACAACTCCCCTATTTTCAGAGGGAAAGATTGAGACCCAGAGAACTTGTGTGAGCTCAGGGCCCTGACCTTCAACTATAAAGACGTAACCTGGGATTTGTATAGAATCTTCTAGCATCTGGTGTTTTGTGCTTTCGTTTTCACTTCAAGGAGCCATTTCTCCAGGCTTGGATTCAAGTATGTCTAAATTTACAAAAACAAACAAATTCTGCTGTTTGGTGGAGTTGGTCCCACAGGAGCAGGTGAAGTGAGGTGTTATCATTTGAGTGATTGGACAGCTCAGGGATGAGGTGCTAAGCAAAGGCTGGGAATCCCTTCTAAGTGCTCCCACAGAATAATGGGGCACGTGTCCTCAGGGAGGGGCAATTGTGGTAGTGCTAATCCCAAGGCCGTCCCAGGTGGCCATGTGAATACATGTTCAGTCTGTACAGAGAAAACCAGGATGTCCTAATCCTAATTCATGCCAGGGTATTTTGGTTGGTTTCAAGTCCCATTCTTTTTGTAACTAAGTGGGAAAGGGATAACAGATGGTCACTTTGTCAATTTTTATCTTCAAGCTAAATGGACATAGCACTCTTTAATAAAGTAGTGTACTTGATTAATGTTCTAAGGGAGGGAAACTGGTGGCTGGCAGAGTCCAGTGAATGTGCATGTGCCATCTACCTGGTTACAGAGCAAACTTGGAAAAAGAAGCCCTTGATTCTCATAGAAGTGACACCTGTACTCATGTCAATTGGAGCAGTAGTTATGGCTTCTCTGGGCTTTCCTCTCATCAGGGCTATACCCTATAGTCAGACGCATGCACAAAGCAATGCTGTTTTTCTGATCACTGTAAGGCAAGTGAGTCCACTGGAAGTTAAGGAACAGAGGTCGAGTTCCCCAGATAGCACCACTACCTTTTCAGTTTTCTTACTTTTGGAAATCAGGGACATGGAAGGTGAAGAGTTAATGACTCAGTACTCCTCAAATGTAGACGCCATCTCCCTCCCTTATCCATCTGCTTCTCACACAATAGTGAGGACCAGTGGGAGGCTTTGTTGGGCTTTCCCTGATTTTTCTCCATGCTGTGGAGACAATAATAAAAAAGCACCAGAAAGTAATATATTGAGAACACTCTGCCTCTCAGCGGAGTTTGGTTGGAGCGATATTTCTACTAAAGCTAAGGGGAATGTACCCCTCTGACCTCCAGCCTCCCCCGGGAGAGTGAAGGATGAGAACCTGGCCCCTACCTTCTCCACATACCCTCTTCTTGCTTCCCTGCCCTCTAATGTCCCTCTCTCTGGAGAATGCGCACTCCAGAGATGGAGTGTAAAACCTTGAGTCATCTTTCCCAGAAAGGTACAATATTTTTGTTACAATGATGCATTGTATGCCCACTCTTTTGGGGTTCTTCTGCTTGTCCTAAAGCTGAACACACTGAGTTTCAGAACCACTGCTAGTTAAAACTTTAATTTGAAATATAGTATTATTTTAAAAATGTGGATCATTTTTGCTGGACTTCTAATGTCTTCTACTTTATGTTGACTTGAGAGAAATTTCCTTTTTGGTTTTTCCTTTGTTTACTTCCTGTAGCTAGATGTAAGAAAGACAATGTAAGACTAGTATTTTTATGACATCTCATGTAAAGTATTTTGATATTATGGTTAATGATCTGGCTAATTTACAAAGACTTTATATTTAGTATCAATTCTTCTTTAAAAAATACACAGTTTGGGGGCTCAACTAATATATGTATATACCTTCAAAGTGTCTTAACACAAAGCATGAGTGGCCGTTTGGATAAAAATTCCTTCCACCTAGAGAGTTTCCCAGCACCCTCAGCTCCTGTGCTGAAATGTTGGTTGATGGAAGGGACAATGGAAAACATATAGGTGCTGTTTTGTATTTTGTGTGTCTCTGTGTGTGTGAGCACTGGAACCCATGCAAGCCTAGATTTCCCTATGAAAAGAAACAACCTTGAATTTTATCATTGCTCAGCTGAACATTAGCTCAGAAATAAAGATCTAGAAGCTGATTCATGGATGTTTAATTGAATTTATTATTAGTGAATTAACTGGCCCAAAAAGTCGGAGGAATATAAACGAGGAGACACAACCAGAATAAATGACTTGGCCTGGGTTCTGGTTTTCCTCTGTGATCCTTAAGGAAGGTTCTCTTTGCATTATTCAATGTTTTTTGGCTTATTTATATTTCTCAGAGGAAATGCTGCACAAAGCCACAAATATTTCAAATGTCACTGTTATCATCGAATTGCTCCTTCAGACTGCAAATGAAACCAGGAATTTTTTTTTCCATTTAAAACTTCCAGTAGAAGAGTGGACAAAACACAGAGTCTTCAAGGTTAACCAGATGAGGAAAACGTACATCCCCTCAGCTTCCTTTGCTAATGAAAGAGAAATTTTAATAAATACAATAGATCATTCCTTCCCATCCTTTTGAAATGAACACTTAGTTGGTTGTCAAATCTAAAAACAAGAAAATTATAGGAGCACACTCATTTTTAAGATGTGATTTATGAATGTTTAATTGAATTTATTATCAGTGAATTAATTGGCCAAAAATGTTGGAGGAATATGACCGTGGAAGCACAGCCAGAACAAACAACTTTCCCCAGGATCTGGCTTTCCTCTGTGGTCCTTAAGGAAAGTCCTTTTTGCATTATCCAATGTCTTTAGCTACTCTTGATTGACTAGGATGTACCTTTCGTGCTTTAATAAATGCATTAGTCTATGTGATATTGGACTTTAGAAGTTATATATCCGTGGGAATCATTTTCAATAGTTCTAAGCTGTTTATTATTCTGGGATGACTCAATGAGCTCAGCTTTGCATGAGCAAACCTTGTTCTAATTCCTTAGAACTGATTTCTAGGACTAAGGTCTCTTTAAGGGAACCTTTCCCACTTTTGATTATGTATTACATCTTTAAGTTAAAAAATGATTTTTTTTTCTTAGCTTACAACCCAGATTTCTATCCCCAAACCATGTGCCAGGAATTTGAACATAGGACCACGCATGCTACAGTCATCGACCTTCTTACCTTCTCTGTATGTGTATGTGTGAGGATTGGAAATAGTCACAGGAATTGATTTTCATACCCCTTGCATTTTGAAGATGAAGAAAACACTAAGCATAATTTAATCTCTTATATTACATAAGAGAAAATATAATTTATGGCAATAATATTAGTATACGGTATTTACATGTGAGGACCCTATTCTGATTTTTTTTCTGTTTGTTTTGAGACAGACTCTCACTATGTATCTCTAGTTGTTTGGGAACTCACTATGCAGACCAGACTGGGCTTGAACTCACAGAGATCTGCCTGCCTCTGCCACCATACCTGACTTCTCCTCCTCCTCCTCCTCCTCCTCCTCCTCCTCTTCCTCCTCCTCCCACTCCTCCTCCTCCTCCTTCTTGATGCTATTGAATTTGAGTTCAGTTAAAAGTATGTAGGTACTCTGGGTGTGATGGATTATAGTTTTCACCTGATTTATGTCTACCAACAAGTGTCTTTCCTTTCCTCTTTGAAGACCTTCATCCTTCAGAAACCACCTGCTGTCTCTTCTCTGACACAGCACACATTATTGAGTGCTTTGGTTTGTTATTAAGTTCAACATCTAACTAAATCTAAGTAACCAATGATTGATATGCACCTGACATATAAAATGTGCCAGAACTTCCTCAGAGAGTTAACAATTGGAAATCAACATTTATAGTGCTGAGGAAAATTATGATGAAAAATTCTGAAAGGTTTCTACACTCCATATTTGAATCAAAAGAATATTATCATCAATACAAGGAGAAAAATCAGCTCCAGTCATTGTGTTATTATTAGAAGTATAATCTTGCTAGAAGAGAAAATTTCTAATTCTTAAATTAGAAAACAAAAACAAAAACTAAAAAAACCCACAACTCATCAAGATTGTGCACAATGTCTCTTCAAAGGATGTGGTTACTTTGGGCAGAAAAGTAGGATTGGCAGTGTGTTTGTCACATGGTAAGTTCTCTGTAAGTTGTAAAATTTAAAACTTTGTTAACTCCTAAAACCAGGGAAGCATTTTCCTTTGTTGTTTTGGTGATTTTGATTATGAACAGAAAGGTTTTTTTTCTAAGTCTTGGTACAAATTTAATTGTAGTGCAGAGTACAAGGGAAGATGTGTGTGTGTGTGTGTGTGTGTGTGTGTGTGTGAGAAGGAGGAGAGGCAGACAGACAGAGACAGAGAGACACAGGCAGAGAGACAGAAACAGAGACAGAGAGGCAGACAGAGACAGAGAGACAGAGAAAGAGAGAGGTGTGAAGGTATACAGCATTGATATTTGGTTACTGTCCTGAGATTAGGCTCAACTGCACAAAGGCCCAGAAGAAGCATCACTTAACATTCATCTTGCAACTCACTCTGTGACTCCATCATTGTGCCAGCTCATTTGTCTGCAGTTTAAAATGTGTTACAAAGTCAAAACTTAGAACTAAGATTCCTTCACTTCCTGATACTAGAGTGAGCCTAGTGCATCTGCTTGTTTTGGATCATTTCTAAGCATTTCTCAAAGGTTAGTTCCACTTTGCAAGTTTGTGTTTCGAAGGCTTTAAAAACTGTTTCCATGAAACTTTCCCAGATTATCATTCCTTTATAAGATCGTGTATCGGAAGAAGATATTACCATTCTAAGGACTTAACATGAGTCACCTGACCCTCTTATTTTACTTCTAAAATATCCTTTGAACCTCTCCTTCTAGGCACTCTCTTTCTATTCTTAGCTGTTCCCACCTGGCCTGTTACCAGGTCCCAAGTTATCTTCTGTTCTCATCTTTCTTAATTCCTTTTTGACTCCTGTTACATGACTGTTATTGAAGACAGCATAAGACATGAGGTTTTTTTCCTTCCAGAACCTTTGATGGTTTTGTTTCTTACATAATAGTCTTTGGACTACCTGGCAAACACTCAAGCTCTTTGATCATGTCCCTCCCCCTCATTTTCTTCTTCATCTCTCTGTGGCCGTTGTGTGTTCATATCCGTGACTCCTGTGAATGTACCAAAGGCTTCTGCTTTATTCATGAACATTCCCCATCCTGAACCTCTTTCTTCTCTGCCATTTTGGAAAACCTCTCTTTGAATATCCACTCCCCTCAGGAATCATTGTGGGTACTCTCCAGACACAGGGAATTCGTCTCCAATAGCACACGGAAATAGTCAATAAAACTTCAGAGATAGAAAATCCATTTACACTCATCTTGTTATTATAGAGGCAATTTTATTTTCAACATGAAAGAAACAAATGAGGGCAAAATCAGAGAAGTAAGTGAAATGTTTTAGTTGAGCTGCCTGAATGTAGCGGCAGGCTGATGTTCTCAGGGA
The DNA here is from genome assembly GCA_026225945.1 of Cricetomys ansorgei. Classification (NCBI taxonomy): domain Eukaryota; kingdom Metazoa; phylum Chordata; class Mammalia; order Rodentia; family Nesomyidae; genus Cricetomys; species Cricetomys ansorgei. The sequence goes on along the minus strand of JAMJFZ010002601.1, from coordinate 783,447 downwards.
TCTGTCTCTCCTAGCATTTCTTAGATCCAGGTCTCCATGTTGAGTTCAGTCTTAGAAACCCTACTTTTGAACATGATAGGTAGGCAGTTCTCAGAGCCCTACATTTCCCCAGTACCTTCGGCTACCAATCTTTCTTTGTTATTGTTTTGTTTTTTCCAGGTGGGCACTCTATTTATCCCTGGCTATCCCAGAACTTGCTATGCAGACCAAGCTGGCCTCAATTGATAGATATCTCCTGCCTCTGCTCCCGGGTGCTGGTATTAAAGGCATGTGCCACTACACCCAGTCTTTTTTTTTTTTTAACCTATCAATCTTGGAGTAGAAAGCTCTTTCACAGCAGGTATATCAGCCTAGAGTAAGACTTGATTATCTGGGTGTGGGACATGTGTCATCATAGGGTCTCTTGTTGCTTTAGTGAAGTCTAGATTCTCTCATTGGCCTGTCTAAATCATTAACTTATTTATTTGTGAGGTCAAGGAGCTAGAACTGTGCATGGGCAAGAGTTGCAGAGTTGGGCAGAGTAAGAATCAGTGTCTTAGAGGAGAATGATTTTTGTTTACTATAGTCTTGAATATATATATTCAAAATAAAATATTCATTTTTCTCTTTGAATGTTACCTGTTCACATGTACTTTACATTTAATTCTAAGCTTCTGGAGTGCAAATTTTAATGAATAGTCAATAGATCTTCGGTGAATTCAATATCAGTTGAGTGAAGAAACCACCAGGCTGGTGACAAAGTAGAACTCAAGGTCACAATTTTATTTAGCTAATGAACTTTCCAAATCCTCACTAATGAATCTTGATATTTTCTAGTGATTAAGGGAAGTTGGAACTAATCGAAAATGGTGGACAGACTTAATGTTTCTGATACAATCAAGTAATTTAAAACATCAAACCCAAACATTAGAGCTATGACTTCACAGCAAAGATCAATATAAATGGATATTTTTCTTTATAAAATTACTTTTATTTGTAGGAGATATCAGCATTGTTTATTACTATTGCTAAAACAGCAGTGAAAGCTTCCATTTTAAAACTTATGGTAATTTGGCAGTCAAGTTTTGTTTTATAGTCTTAGAAAGCCTGCTTCTTGCCAAGTAGAGTTTTTAAAATCTTCAAAATGGAAAATTGAGTAGTTCTTTCTCTCTCTCCTTTTCTTAGTAACTTTGGAAAAGCTATGTAAATAACCCGTCTTTGCATCCTTTCCTCTAAATATTCTACATCTTTATTTAAACCAGTTACTACACTGTCAGAATGAGGCACTGGCAGCAGATGACATGTGGCTACAACACAGAGGGTACCATATTGTGAACATTTAATTTGTGATGTTTCCTTTAATAAGCTTTTAATAAAGCAATTTCTAAGCTTTTCTTCATCAGTTCTTTTCCAGGGTGTGTGTGTTGAGACAGGGTTTCTCTGTGTAGCCTTGGCTGTTCTGGAACTCCCTCTTGTAGACCAGGCTGGCCTCTAACTTAGAGATCTGCCTGCCTCTGCCTCTTGAGCACTGTGTGTTACCACCCCCTGGCTCTCTTTATCAGTTCTAAAGGTTGTTAAAAGAGAGGGTTTGGCATTATGGATTTGCATTTCAGGCTCAACCTGGAAAGAAACCCTTCTCTGCCATCACTAGGCACCTCTGGACAAGTTTACTAGGACTTTGAACCTCACTATACTGATCTGCAAAACGGAGCTTATAAGCACAGAATTGGGGAGACTAAAGGAGACAATCTGATAATATGTTTACAGTACATGGCACCCATTAAAGCCTCAACATATAAGGCTATTAGAAATATGGCTGTTATTATAGTTCCCCTGGTATCAATCACTTTCCAGAGAAAAAGCCAAGCAGGATGTCAAAGGGAGGACATGGGTTGTATTACACTTAATGTGTGTTTAAAATGGAAAATGTTTGTTATGTGGATTGGCATTTAAGAGATAGAACATGCCCTATTGGCCCAATGATGAAAACACTTGCTTTCAATTGAAGGACAGATGTTTCTGCTGCTTTATTCTTTCCTCTAAATGTTCCTCTCTAACTGAAGCCACTATTATTTTATGAGAAAATATTCCCCCTTGCCTTTGGAATTACTAAACCTGATCTGGTGTGATGTCCCTCCTCCCACAAGACAGAAGTAGCTTACTCTATTGGAGATTAAATGCAATCTCTTTGGGGTATAAATCTTCTGCACCCCAACTGGGAAGAATGAAGAGAAAGCAGGACATAGTATTGAGGACTCTGCATAGACATCACTGGGTGCTAATGAGGCCATGCGTCATGTATTTCACTATGATCAGAGCCAGGGCAGTATCAGACTGGCAGGGACTCGCTCAGTGGCATTGTTGCTGGACCCCAGGCTATCACACTGCCTCCTAGAAAGCGCAGCTCTGTCTCATATGTGCATATAGCATTCATTCATCTCCCCACCAGTCCCCGTCCACCATTACTCACTATTGGCAGTGACTTTAGAAATGTTTGTGTCCTGAAGTAATTTCAAACTTATGGAAATGTGACAAGGCTGGTTAAGAGAACTGCATTAGCCTTTCTATTTGGCCTCATTCACCAATCTTATTTTGAGTGAACGTGTGTTCACAGATTTCGACTCATCGTTAATGGAGACAGGTGAGTACTGTAACTGGCTCTAAGGTTTGTGTACAGATAGGAATATTCAGAATGAATTTGCTTCTTCTCAAGTGGGGTGTGGGGATGGCAACTGAACCCGCCTTTAGCAGAATTTATTTGCTGCCTCTGGACAAGAATTATTTTGCATTGCTTGGCTGGTTCACTGGCTTTTCACATCTAGCCACATAGCTTTTATCATTTCCCCTTTCTCTAATTAAATTTTTCCGCAGCTTTTGGGAGTAATTTGTATGCACCATGCTCCTATACTCATTAATACCTTTAATTTGCTGTGAACTGTTTAAGAAAACACATTTTCTTACATAAGTACAGCGAGTTATTAAATTCAAGAAACAACATCCATGCAAGGCTTTCCTCCAACCTCTAGCTCATGTTCCATGGGCTATCCTGAAGATACCTCAGTGGTACTTTTCAGCTCCTAGCACTAAATTCAGTCTACAGTCTCATAGTTCACATAGATATCACATCTCCCTAGTCTCTTTTATATTGTTAGAGAAATTTGAAATTTGTATATGTTGGAAATTTAGTGTCAAAGGCTGTGACATTTCTCTCCTCTCTCTCCCCCCTCTCTCTTTCTCTCTCTGTATTGCTTCATTTATTATAATTTTCTCAGCTATTATGTCAAAAGCCAACATTTTAAAGATGCATTTCAACTCCAAAGCAAAACTTGGGGGAGGAATAACAAGCATCAATCAGTACATCAAAGCAAGTTTCCACCATGCCTACAGTGTACAAATAGCTGCTGATGGAGTTTGCCATGCTTACTGAACTGAGTAAGTATAAAAGCTTTTGGTGTGCATTCCTATTTTCAGACCCAATGCAGTACGTTAACCTCAGAATATAAAATTGAATCAGGGGTTCTGAGAAGAGCCGCCTGCAAAGCAGTTCGAATGACACTCTCCATTACACTGTCTAGATTCAGATCACAGACACTGTAACAGGCTTTCCCAACCTGTCACCTAAAGTCCCATATGCACAGCCACCCAGATCAGCCACAGCCTTTGCACAAGGCCCTGGGCTTTGTAAGCTACTGAGTCCTCGGAGTGGGCAGCTGAGCCCACAGTGAAGAGGTGCCTTTTTCTGTGATGGGACTGAGTGCCCACTAGGTTCCCAGCTGCACAGTGTGTCAGCAGACTGTGCTGGGCGCTATTGCCTACTCCACCAGCTGCCCATTAGACCGCACTAAAATAGGATTGCTGGGAGCCTGAAGCATGAAGCATGATATTAGATAAAGTGATGAAATTTCACTCGATTAGAGAGCCAGGTGGGGGACAGTTACCTGAGGAAATTCCTTTTTTTCCTCAAATATTCTCACAGCTTTGATGAATTTATTGTTTTCTTGCTTATTTTTCATTATCGTCTGGGGCTTTATGAACAATAAAATGTGCCCTTCGCAGGCACTGACATACTGGAGTGATCAGAATCACGGGTTATGTTGATTCAAAGAGAGAAAAGGAAGGCTGAGGCCGGCTGACATTGCTGCAGGTCAAAAGCCCTGGAACCATGAGATTGATTTGTTTAGACAGTTGTTTGATTTCTTTTTCTTTCCCTTTTCTTGAGCTTTCTCTGTGCCCTCCCCAAGAAGAAGAAGGAGTAGGGGAAAGAACACAGAAGGGTAATCTTTGTATTTTAGGCCAATTGAAGGACAGGGGCAGAGGCATATGGCTTGGCAGAAATTGTTATTTGTTCTTATTTGATTTATAAGGACAGGAGAAAAATGCTTCCGGCAAAGCATTTCTTTTGTCAGAAGGACTTGCTGGCTGGGAGAAAATGGCTACATATGCACACTGGCATTCTTTCTAAAGCCTGGGTTGGAAAATCCACACTCAAGGCAGGGGAAGGTGTCTGGATAGATGTTTCTTGCAGTTGGTCACAAAAGCATTATTTTTGGTATTTTGTCACCTCCCTGGTTGAATTTAATGTGCAGCAGTACAATTTGACATGCGAGAGAAAAGATACGTGATGACTCAGATAATGCTGGTTTACACATAAAGCCTTAGGGTCCTACCATCCCTCTGTTCCTCCTGCGGTTGAGGCAGAGGTTTTAGGCTAACCAGACACACTCTGGGGCAACCCAGCTGCCCAGGATGGCTGCTTGGTTTAGTTGGTCTAGGTTTAGTTGGTCTGATTGTGGGTCAAGAAACGCCATTGATTTAGTTAGACTTGTTGGCCCAGAGGACTGAGACATAGAGGCTCCACACCGTGAGTGGTTAGTAGACTCTGGTACTCAGTGAGTGACTGGGGGCACTTCTGGGACTTTCTCATGTGGAATGCTAGCTTTGGTGCTACAGTTCCATTCTATGTCTGTAGGATGCTTACATTTTTAGACTCATCTGTCTTCATACTATAGGAATATTAGCATATTATGTCGCTTTGAACTTACCAAACTATAGTGAAGATGAACTGAGGTTATCTATTTATAGAAATGTTGAGTTCACAGAAGGAAATGTGTCACCGAGACTTTGAATGTTGCCAAGATAATATTTTTATAACCATCTTATGGCTTAAATACTGGGAGACAAAGATGTGGTGTGACCCAACAAGTTTCACGTACTTGGAATAAACCACAGAGGGCCTTAAAATTGAGGCCTTTTTTTTTCTGAAAGTTTTTAGGTATTATACTGATACTTATACAAACAAAATTTCTTGATTGGTTTTTATTTTGCATGTGTGTGCTTGTTTGTGTGCAGGTGCACACACATGCCATAAGTGGAGGTCAGAGGCAACTCTCAGGAGTTAGTTCCCTCCTGGTATCTTATGCTGAATTTACTATAATTATAATCTATGTGCTGCCTCCTCTCTCATTCATTATGAGTAGGGGCAGTGGGAGGCTTGGGACACTGAGAACAATACACTTGCCACGGAAACCAAAGATGGTGCATGAGTATCTGTCTTTATTAAGATGCTGGGTTTCTTACTTTTCCATGGACTCACAGATGATTAGGGGGAAAAAAGTACCATGAAGTATGAGCTGGATTCCTGCCTGTTACAGAGTACTCCTGACCTATCTTGCTCTGTGCTCTCAAGACTCAAGTCTGGCTAGCAACATCTCTCCTGAGTGTAGTTTTTACTAGCCCCTTGCTTTAGGCTCTTGGTTCTTTGCTTGTATCAATTAATTGTGGCCTAACACAGTCCTTCCCTAAGCTACAAAATGGGGAAAGCCCATATCCAGTGTTGGCTGCCAAAGCCAGAAGGCAGTGTGAGATTTTATTTTTTAGTATGCAGGAGGACACACTGAATGCATTTTCCTTCTTTTTATCAAACAACTGGACACAGACAGGCAAAAACCGTCCTGCTTACGCTCACCTTGCTTATGATGAAGAGCGCATGTTTTATCTTGAGCAATAATAGAAGATTACTTTGAGACCTAGAGACTCATCCAAAAGTGTTGAGACATTTTTGTCACTGGCGCGGCCACTAATTAGGTAGCCATGCTCCTATAAATAGTCTCTCACCCACACTTCTGTAAATGACCCTAATGAAACTCCTCATTGTGCCAAAAGAAAAAGACATAAACATAGAAGGGGGGTCTAATTGGTGAGAGTAAGGGGATCACAGGGAGGAGGAGAGGGACAGAGAGGTCATACATATGAAAATGATCAAAACGTATTATATATGGGCATGACAATGTCATAATTGTCAAAACGAAGTCCATTATTATATATAATTAGTGCGTGTTAATAAAACATTCAAAGTGAAAAAAATTCTCTTTTTCTTATGACAATAAATCCAATAAATATTCCATTAGGAAAAACTTTGGTTTCTAATGTGGATTGTGAGGGCCCATGGGTTACATTAAGACTGTGCTGCACTTTGAAGCAGGTCAGAGATTTGCTGCAGGGAGTGGGTGCCTTCTATTTTTCAGCCTTCCCCAGGAGGCTCCGATTAGCCTGGAGATCATGTTGGTTGCAATAATGGAACAGAAATTTTCCTACGAGCAACAACTGCAGAGCCTCAGTTGAGAATGTGGTACCTTGGGAGGATCATCTGCCAGGAAGCAATGTTCCTTGAGAGAGGAGCGGTGATCCCTGAGGAGGGTGGGCCACTGTTGTAGAGCACTGCCAGACGCAGTGGATGGGAGCCTCACCTTAGCATTTGCTCCCTTCTTCCTTTAATATTTTAGTTTTTTATCTTACATTAACGTAAGGAGCCAAAAGAATAAAACGCTGGGTACTCTTTCTTGTAATCTGAGTGGCTTATTGTTTCAGCCCGGAACACTGACATCTGTCACCTCAGTCAACACAAAGGAAGAGCTACAATTGCTCTCTCCCACACCTTTAGTGACATGGCATACAGATGAAGGACTGTGTGATGCCTTAGCCAAATCCCATTTTTTTTCTTTATTTAATGGGGCAATCACAGCACTTATAGCCTCAGTAAGTACTTATTGTTACTTTTTAGACCACTCTTAGAGTGAGGCCAGGATAATTAATATTTTAATGTGTGTGTGTGTGTGTGTGTGTGTGTGTGTGTGTGTGTGTGTGTGTAAGTCAGAGAACAAGTTGAAGGAATCAGCTCTCTTCTTCCACCCTGTGGACCTCAGGTGGTCAGGGTTGGGAACAGGTTGGCAGATGCTTTTGCCCACTGAACATCTTACAGGCCTAAGAGAAACCAGGGTGTTCTAAATCTACTTCTAAAACTGGATTCATTTTCCATATTACTGAGCCACATCATCCCTGTAACCGTAAGTGATGGTGCTCCAACAGCAAGACAATTCTATTTTTTAATTGTCATATTTCACTGTTTAATTATCATAGCTTTTGTGTGACCTCTCCTATCTGGACACTGTGCAGAGGAGAAACTGCATGCCCTTCAGTTTTAAAGTTGATTCATCAGCCTTGTCACTTTGACTGATTATTTTCTTTCCCAGGCCCTACACAGTGCATGTTTTCTGCTGGAGTCAGCTAAATTCATTCCCCTTTGGTTCGGCATGCTGCAGGTGGTGTGCTATAGCAGAGCAAGCTTGCAGCCAGAGCTGGGTTTTAGAACAGCATCCACGTATCTCCTGACTATCTGGGAATTCATTTGAGGACAAAGGTAAGGTTCTTTCAAGACAGAGGTGGCTATAGTCTGGGGAAGGGAGATGAGTAAAATCTCATGGATTTTGATTTTTAAATAGCCCACAGCCATGCAGAATGTTAAAAACTGAGCTTCTGAGCTGAGTATGTATGTAACTTGGTAGTAGAACACTGGCCAACACTAGTATGTATAAGGCCCTGGGTTCCAACCTTAGCACTGGGAAAACACAACACACACACACACACACACACACACACATACACACACACGACACATTTTGAAGTGGCCTTGGGAGACATGCACCAGACACAAGATCCATCAGGAGTGTATATATTTTTAGGAAGGCTTTAAACACACTTGATATGGTCAATGAATCCTCAGTGTCCCTGTCTAAAGAGATTAGTTTTGCTCAGCATCAGTTGTTATCTGAATCCAACTGAGATTGAATTTCAGGCCATAAGTAATAAGGAAGAGAAAAAATAACCTGTGGTCAATGGGGATGAAGGGACAGGGCTCCTGGTCGCTCAGAATGAGGGGTCAGTGGTCCCTCGGAATGAAGGGGCAGGACTTCTGGCCATGGGATGGTGAGGGGACAGGGCTCTCAGTCAGGAGGAACAGATGTGACATTTAAAAAGCTGAAGTGGTCCGAGAAATTGAGAAAATGACATTAAGGTCTGAAGTAAGAATATTGAGTTCACTTTACAGAATCTCCAGCTTAAGAGAGTTTCTAGTCAAAGATTACATCAGGGCAGTCAAGGCGAGAGTAAGAAGAAAGGTGAGGTGAGACGGTTCTCTTCAAGATGCCTGATGATTCAGAGAAAGAGAAGGTTCTTACTCCAGAGATGGAAGAGGGGCGACCCCAGGAGTCTGGTTGAAACATGAGGGTGGGGTTGTAGAATCTAAGGCATTCAAGGAGAACTGGCTTAGAGAGCAGTCTGAGCCATTCCTCAAAAGATGGAGGGAAGAACTCATGGCTCTGCTCGCAGGAAGAAGGGAGTTCAGTGGCCACAGCTTTAGAATTCTCTTCTGTGTGCATTTGAGTGTCCACGTGTAAGCAACTTCATGAGTTGGGAGCAAGGAGGGCACACTCTGTTGGATACTTAAGAAGAACAAAAATCTTGTAATGTGGGGGTTCTCAGAGTGTGGTCCAGACCAGTAGCATCCACACCACATGCAGTTGCATCCCTCTACCAGCCTCAAACTTGAATGACCCAGATGAGTGATGGGACATAGTAATGTGAGCCCTCACAAGTCCTTGGATGATTCTGTGGTAGTCACAAGTAAGTCTGAATTTCTGTATAGGATAAAAGGAGAGAGATTGAAGGGCAAAACCAAGGATAGTCCTGATGTGCGCTGGTCATGCACTTAAAATGAGAAGAGTCTGCAGTCTGGTGTGGCTTTCTCCAGCAGTGATTGACACAGTGGGTGTGCTGAGTCACCCGAGTTGATGCACATGGCTTGGGTATTTCCGAAGTGAAAACGATGAAGTGAGATTGTCAGGAATGTTTATGAGGGTATACTATTATGAACCATCTAGGTCCAGAGGAACTAAGGAACTCTGAGTAGATGATGTGATGAGTGGCTCTGAATGGGGCCAATCCTTCTTAGAGTTAGGACATTAGAATGAGGCAGAAAGACGGGTTTCTTGAAACAGTGATTATAAAAGGCTCATGTTTACTGGTAATGGCCAATGTAGAGTGCTATGCTCTTAGTGAGTGAACGAGGAAGAGCGGAGGCAGCATCGATCGGGGAGGCAGAACACAGGCTGGGCAGGGTAGCCCACACCTCTAATCGCAGCTGTTCAGGAGGCTCCATAGGATAAGTTCAAAGCCAGCCTGGGCTACATAAAACAGTGCTCAAAGTGTAAACTGTTGGGAAGATGCATCATGGGACAGTGAAGTCGCCAACTGTATTGGAGAAGCGGCGGTGAGTGGGGAGATGGAACCTTCAGGAGATTAGGAAAGTAGAGCAGCGACTGGTAGAGAGTACTAACAGTTTACTGAAAGAGGAAGACTCTATTCTTGTGGAGAATGGGAGGGCAGTTGAGAGGCAGTTTTAGGAAATAAGGACACCTGCCCCTTCCTGCTGGCCTGGCATTGGCAGAACCTAGCAAGCTATCACAGCCACCCCTCAGGCTGCTGGTGAAAAGTAAATGGTCCCACAATGGTTTCTCTGTGTAGGCTGAGGACCCAAAGGAAAATTTTGAGAGAGTGCAGATGACTGAGCACAGACTCCCCAAGGCCATGTGGGAAGATCAACACCTGAGCTGTGTTGTAGATGAAAGAGAAATGGAGAATGCAGTTTTGTTGAGGACAAGAGCACGTTAAGATGAAAGTTGACTGGCTGTTCTGGGCTTCTCCTGGAGACTGACATTCATCAGAGAAACGGGGCAAAAGGAGATGTTCCTGGATGTTCTCAAGTCAGACACTGAGCAGAAGGCTGGGAGTGCTGGAGGGCAATCAGCAAACATCTGTCCAGTGGAGTATCATGTTCTGCCCTTACTCATGGTCATAGTGAAGTAAACCAGGGCCAGAAAACCTTGTCCTGGTTGTCTGGGAACTTGGGTACAGTGTAGGGGCACAGAAATATTAACCTTTATCAGGTGGGCTTGTAGATGGCTTTCTAGAGTGCATCAGGAAGTATCTCTGGGCAAGCAGTGCTGAGAGAGGTTATGGATCAAGGCGATTCTAATTTTAAGGTCTGTAGTAGGCCTTGTTTAAAAGTTAACAAATGGTGGTGAAATTTCACCATTGCATTGGTGTGTATATGTGTGTGTGTGTGTGTAAGCATGTGTGTGTATATGAGTGTGTGTGTGTATGTGTGTGTGTTCATGTATGACTGTGTGTGTGTGTGTGTGCTTATGTATGAGTGTGTGTGTGTGTGTAATGTTCATGTACATTAGCACATGGATGGGGAGGTGATGTCTCATGAGCTTTTGGCAGCTGATGGCTTCTAGGGGAGGAAGGGTTCTTTAAGGGTATGGGGCCCTGGTGGGTTGACCATGCTAGCGAGCATGACTCCACATCCATGAGTACAAATCTGACTCAGAGAGTTATAAAAACAAAACAACATGAAGTTGGGAGATAGGTAGAGGAGCAAGTGGTGAATTTAGGAGGAATTAAGAAGAGCTGGAAGTGACCATGGTCAAAATGCATTCTGTCCATATTGGAAATCCTCAGAGAATTAGCTAAAACACTAAGCAAAAAAGAAACAAAAAGTTAGAGAAATGAGGTCTGCCCTTAACATATTGAAGCAGCTGGATTTGAGTCCATTTTCCTCTTGGTTGAGAGTTTCACCTCAAGCGCATTCACCACAAACGTCTGTCACAGGGGAAGCCACTTCTTTCCATGCTGGTGCCCCGTTTGCCCTCCCAACATGCTCCAATGGAGAAGCGCTGGCTTACAGAGATGCTTGCTCTGTGGAACCAGCATGGTTGGCGACTTGAGCACTGGTCCTGGATGTGAGTACCGAGCCCAGGGTGCAGTAATGCTTACTTCTCTGAGACTGTAGTCCTTGCATGCGGAGACAGGGCCATCCAAGAAGCAGTTGTCTTAGATGCCAAATGCGTTCACAGCAGCTCACTCCAGTGCACACCTCTTCAGCTTTGGCAAGAACGCCAAGGACTGCAGGCTGTGCACTTGGAGTCACACTGTGAACCATTGCAGTGTGTGGAAATGCTTGAATGCAGGTGCAATTCTTGTAATGTGTCTTTAGAGGCATAACGCTGTAAACAGAGTGACAAGCTTTAATGCACCATGTCCCTCACAGCTAGGCTTAATGTGTGACAAAGGAGGGGACTAATGCAAAAATAAAACCTTCTAAAGAGTCCAGTTCAATTCTATAAAAATTTTTAAAATTGAGTGTTTTTAAGGAAATGGGTAAGGCAGGCAAGTGGGCAGCTGCAGATATCTTTGAATATCTATGCAGGGCCGTGGTAAGATCCTACATAGGACACGTGGGAAAAGATGAGTTAGTATAGACTGTAACAAGCTTGGGAAAAATGGAAGGACAACTGGGTAGTACACAGGGAATTTTAGGGCAATGTGAATATTCTAGGAAACCACAATTCTGGCCATGCCCATTGTACGAGCATCCACAGTCATGGAAGGCTGGGGACCATAATGACCCTCAGCGTGAGTCTTTGAGAGACTCTGATAGCTTCTCAGTCATCACAAATACACATCTCTGTGAAGGATGTTGATAATGGAGGAGGATACATGTATGTGTGGGAGAAGGGGACACGGGAAATCTGTGTACCTTCTCAATGTTACTTTAAGTCTAAATTCCTCTTAAAAAAAATCAGTAAAACTCAGCACACAACAACCCACAATCTTCAAACCTTTAGCGAGACAAACTTTCCCAGTGAAACACAAAAAGCTCCTTCTTAACCATCTCCCCTTCTGCTGTTGATAGTTTCACTTCTAGATACTTCTTATGCTTAGAAGATATCCTCAAAAACCCAGAGACAGTAAACTATAGACAGCATTCTGTGACTTAAGTCTTGACATGCAATTCAGAGAGCATGAAGATTTACTACCACCCAGGCCTGGCTCTGTGGCTGAGGGAGAGGAAGCTCAGCTTGGCAAACCCATTGCCAAGAGCTTGATCCCTGGCCACCATCTTGGGAGTAAAAGGGGGGAAGCCAGAAGGTTCCTTTCATCCTTTTTCCTCAGCTGTCTCACATTAGCTGTGTACATTAGCATCATTAACATAATGCATCCCCAGTAACATTTAGACAGATTTCGTTTTCAGGGAGTTACAGAGTTACAGCCAAGCTGGTGATCATCTCTGTACAGGTGGATTTTTTTATGCACCGAGGCAAGTCTATGAACTAACTTCTTAAAAATGTAATTCCTGGATTAAAAAGGGCTTGGGTATATTTTTAAATCGAAAATATCATGGCAAATCCCACTGTTTGGTAAAATTAACATGCATCAAATAGTCATAATTTTAAAAACAACGATGAAGAGATACTAGGGTTACGTGCATGGACGAGAAACCACATGAAGATGCAGCTGGAAGGCAGCCATCTTCAACCTGAAGGAAGGGAGGTAGAGATGAGTTCTAAGGAAACCAACACACGGCTCCGTTTACCTTGGATCTCCAGCTTCTACAACTGTAAGAAAATGCTTTTATTGCCTATATTACCAAGCCTCTGATGTTCTCCTCTGAGAGCCTGAGCTGACTAAAGCAACCTGTGGCTGAAGCCTAGGGAGGATGGTATGATGAGGAAGACAGACTCTAGGATGCCGGGCAGGGCCAGAGTAACCAGGGTTTGAAGGCTAGCATCCAGAAGCTGGATTTGGCATTAATGTGGTGGAAAGACAAGGCTAAGTGCGTTTAAAATCTCATTCCACTTTTTATGAGAAAGAAACGAAAGCAGGAACCAGGAGGAACGGAAGGAAACAGCTGGTGGTCGAGTACTGAAACAGAGATGGAGACAACTGGGTGGGTTAGGGGTGTGATTTGCTATGAGAGAAACCTTGGGTCTCTTTTCAGTGTTGGACTCAGGTAGCAGTAGTTAGAGAAGCCGGTCCTGGTACCGGCAGCATCAATCACATAGGGGACAGTTTAAAGACACTGGGAGTAGAGACCCTAAGTCCTCTGCTTTAGCTTGCATCATATGCTGATAACTTACATAATAATAGTGACAGAGGATTTCTGCCCTCCTTTCCTTCAAAGAGAGTAGATAGAGGTGTAGGGATCAAAGATGAGAAGCCCTTCTGCCTGTGTTTCACCAGTGGTAAGATAGCTGTACGCAGAGAGAGGTGACCAGTATGCTCACGTTCTCCTTAGATTTCTATTCACACTCATGAGTTTGGGCTGATGGTCAAGCCTGTGGCCAGCCAAGGACAAGGTGTCCCAGGAGAGGAGAGGCCAGTGACACACCAGGGTATTAGATTCTGATTCTGGGCCACAGCCCAGGCCCCTCCCTGACTCTGAGGATCTGATCTTTTCCTGGCGCTAGTGAGCTGTGTGGTTCAGCTTTTATTCAAACAGGATACAGAGGAATCATACAAGGGCATCAAGTCATTTCCAAGGGCAAGTAATTTTCAGCTGAATTCATATCTTGAATATGCCCAAATACTTTTTCCAAATTGCCCTCTCAGGATGATGGCGTAGACTTAAGTAATGCCCTGTTGACTCTACAAATACAAACTTCCACTCTTACATTCTAGAAGAGATCACAGCTTAAAATGAAATCAAAAGGAAGTTCTGTTTTCTTTGTAAGAGAAACTTAATTCTAAAGTACCTTCCCCTGCCATCCCTCATTCTACTCACAGACTCAGTAGCACCCAGTTACTTCAGGCTGTTGGCCAGGAGGTTGGCCAACTGTTACCTCTGCCTAAGGGTGAACTTATCCCATCCTAGAGATCTAATAGTTCCAGGTCCCCATAAACTGACCCTGCCCCAAAAGATGATCGATAACAGAACCAGGCCCATACAAGCATTTATATGTGATCTCTATGGAAAAGGAATATCAGAGGTAGAAGCAGTGTCTCCTCACGTGAGCCAGTGATGAATCAAAGCAGAGAGCTGGTGTTACACGGAAGAAGCAGCAGAGAGAAAAAAGTACGAAGGCAAAAATCATCATGTCTGTGGATTTGCCTGTGTGCCAGGCACTCTCTGCCAGCTTTCTCAAGTATACAGCATGTTCACTTTGACTCAATTGGGGAAATTTTCCATTCTGAGACTCGACATACAGCCATATGCTTCTTCTAGGGCCTTGCATAGGCTAGAGCTTCCTCCTCTGAACTGCTGTTAAAAATCCCTGCTTTTGAACTCTAAAGAGAAATGCATACCTTTTCCCAACATTCTCCATAGTCCTATCAAGTGGGAAAGCCTATGAACCACAACAATGACCCACTCTGAAAGATAACCTCAATATATACCTTTAGATAGCCAACAGCCATCTAATTGGACTTAAGAATTCATCCCTACTATGGTAAACCCAGCCAACTATCTGTGGCTGGTAAGGTCATGATGGTGAACTTACTACTGCTAATTCCCCAAACCAGTATAATCACCAATTCATTCTTAATACTTATCCTTATACCCACAGATAACTGTAGCTGTCACCCCTCATCAAAGAAGCTTCATTTTTGCAGCAAAGACCATTATGTATACTAAGGCTCAAGGAATATTGAGGAAGAGAGAGCAGAAAGATTCTAAGAATCTAAGGACCAATACATCTGGAAGATTATGTCTTCTATAGATGACAGGGAAGCTGAGTCTGTGAAGTCTCAACAATATTGCTACCTAAACAAGACCTTAGCAATGACAATTTCAGCTAACATGACAATTTGGATAGGGAAAGTATCACAAGACCTGACCTCTAGGTGGAGAGCTATTGATGACTTTTGAGAGAGGGAGAGTCAGTCTTCTCTAAGGATAAGCTCGGATTATCCAATCTTAAGAGGTCAGACCTAAACACATGTACATATGAACAACACTAAATGGATTCAGCAGATAGTATTTATGTGTATATATGTTACATAAATATGAAACATTAATTGGCATGAATTTGAGAAGGAATGAGGGACACAGGAGAAGAAGGGATGGAAATGATGTAAATACAGTGCTCATGTATGTAATTCTAAAAATAAAAGTGTTTAATTATTTTAAAAATCAAAAACAAAAACAAAATACAAAGGCAGATGGGAAATCAGGCATAGACAAAAATTCTAAATCCCCTTGCATTTTAAGGTAGGAAGTATAGATTTTATCCAAAGAGATGTCTTGGAATTTTTAAGGCAGAGAGTGCCATGACAGGACATAATTTGTAGAAAGGTCAAGCTAGTTATAATACCACACAAGAGTGGAAGGGGAAGCACTGGAGACAGGAAGGCTGGCTGAGAGGCTGAAAGAATCCAGGGGACAAATGTCTTCTCAGGGGAAAGCTGGAGAGCAGATAGATTCAGCATCTGCGTAGAGGATTTCATAGGGAGAATGTATGACCTGTGGTAGGGAGTGACAGTCCAGATTCCGTCACTGGCGAGGGTCCTGTGCTGATCACGTGCAGTGTGTGCCATGGAGTTCCATGGGGAGTGGACTGTGTCAGCCACAAGCAGGGCAGTGCTGGAGTTCCTGAAGAAATCTCAGCTGAAAGCACACTTTCATGGGCTTTGAAATATATATTTTGCAGTGAGTTAGAAAAATGAAAGGATTTGTTTAGGAAGAGAGTGAGCTTGATGGTGCACAAAAAGACTCGAGGAAGAAAAGTAGAGCAGACAGGACGAGGGTGGTGGCGACAAGCCTCAGCCCCCTGACATTTGGAGTATCAGGGTAGGAAAAAAATCCTATGAATGATGAAGTCAGGTGAGGTAAAGCTCATGTTCTTCCCTGAAGCTCCTCAGTGGTGATTTTCCAGGAGCACTCGCAGCCTCTGATGCTCACCCATTCTGTCATAGTGAGTGACTCAGCCATGCCAGGATCTTATCCTGGACACATGTGGTGCACAAGGCAAGAAGATTTGCCATACAACTACCCAGAGAAGTATCTTATTCTCAGCACCATTGACTCTTTGAGTCAGCCCACCCTTTGTTGAGAATGGGTATCTTTTCCTCAGAAGGATGTTTAGCTGTACTCCTGACCTACCTACTGGGTATAAGTAGCATCCTCCATTCTAGTAGTAACAATTTCCAATGTCGGGAACAAAAACACACAATGGAGAACCACTCCTTTCTGATCTTATAGCCAGAAACAGATGTGTAAGCAGAAGATTATTATATCATGATCCACATCGCACCAAATGAGAGAATCCATTATTAGTGTGTAAACCAGGAAGTCTTGATACATATTTCTAGAAAGGGGTAATATGTAGCTTCAGAACCCTGACAGATTGACAGTCAAAAATATACCCAAGCAGTCCTCATGGTCGCTCTGTAAAGGCCTAAGCATCAGAGTCTTGGCTTCTATCATCACTCAACATGGAGTATGTCCCAGCCTGGGTGTGAGAAGCCATCCAATATAACTTGCCATGCACCTGCACCCACAGGTGACACATGATCTTCCACTGTTGCCTACTCAGTTTCAAATTTTTCCATGGGTGTATCTGGTGTGAAGAGCTGAGGTTTTGCAGTTGGTTTTGATTTTTGTGAAGTGCGAGGCAGCAGTGGCTTTGAAGGTGGAATGATACGACTTTACTCAGGCTTTAAAAATACCTCATCGTTGTCCAACTAATAACCTTTGGAATTCATTTTCAATGTCAAAGTCACAAATAAGGTTCCAATTTCCTTCATGCTAGCCAAATACTACTACTGGCTTTTACATATCTTCACCCAAATATTCCCAGCCTTCCTACAAAGTAACTCCTCCTGTTCAGCTCCCGTTCTGCTGGGTGTTTGATTAGCTCACATTCACACTACCCTCCAGCCCCATCCTTTTTTCCTCACTTGTGTTCGCTTTTGGGTTTTCTCTGTATACGCGGAGTCCAGACATTTGTCTCATCCAACTCCTTCTCTCTCTGGCTTCCTGAGTACAGAAAGAAGGAACTGAAATATATTAAAATCCTATGCTGTGTCAGATACAGTGGCAAGGACTTTGCATATCTAATCTTGTTCCTAAGCACTGGGTAGTGTGAGAGGAAGAACGATGAAATCAAATGACTCAAAAAGTAAAAGAAACCAGAGAAAAAGAGATCAAATAGCAAATAGAAAAATGAAAGCCTTCGGGCATCAAATGACACCAGCACAAAGATGAAAATGAATCCAGAGACAGGGAGAGAACACCTATAAATCACATATCTGATAGGGGGCTAATAAGACAGTTATACGACTCTTAATACATAGTGCAAAGGCAAAACCCAATTGCAAAATGGGGAAGGATGTAGATTCATGTTTTTCTAAAGCTGTACAAGTGAACTTAGAAAAGATACTGAACATCAGTTCTGATCAAAGCTACCGCAAGGTACCACTTCACACTTACTGGGATTTCCTGTGATAGTAGCTGAAAAGTAAACAGGAAACTGTAAGTGTTGGCGAAGGCTTAGAGCAATTTGTGCTCTCTCAGACCGCACATACAGACGTGAGATTACTGTGGCCACTGTGGAAAGCAGTTTTGAGAAAGGATATTCCCACAAACACTAAATTGTTATGATGTATTACTCAGCTTTTGACACCTGAATGAAGTTCTTAAGATAACTTACAAAGAGGAAAGATTGCTTTGGCTCAGAGCTTTGGATGTTTCAGTACCGGGTTGGTTTGACTCATTGCTTTTCAGCTTGTGACGCGGAAATGTGTGGGAAGAAAGGAGAAGGAAAGAAACTGGGCCCCTCAGTCCTATTTGAGAGCATGCCCCCAATGACCCAAGGTCTCTTCAACATCCCAGTTTCTTTTACAGTGTCACAGTTTAGGCCTCAAATCTGTACCGCTGAGACCTTTGTAAGAAACACAAAAATGTCAGTCTATTTAAAGCTCGAACATGCAAATTCATATCTTTGATTACAATCACCAAAAGATGGAATTAATTCAGATGTTTATCAACAGATGATTAGATAACTAAGATGAAGGATAACTGTACAATAGAATATTATTTAGCCACATAAAGTAATGAGGTACTGGAACATCTACAACAGGGATAAACGATGGAGATAGGCTGAATGTAAGGAATCAAATACAAAGGTTACAGGCTTGTAGAATTCATCGTAAGTTTTATTCCAACTGAGAAAATTCACAGAGACAGAGATTAGACCGAAGAGAAGGGTGAAGTTAGTGACTATATTTTTGAAGGATGGGAATGCTTGAAATCAATAAGGGTAAGGATTGTGCAGCCTTCAGGATGTACCAGAAAGAACTGAGCTGTGTGTTCAGAGTAATGAGTGTTAGGGTCTGTGAATTAAATCTCACTGTCTTTCTCAGTCTTTAGAGAGAATGCAAAGTCCTCAGCCACTAGACCACCAGAAACACTTCTCAAATAAAAAACTTATAACTATATTCTAACCCTAGAACCTCTCTTACTAGATATGTGACCTCAGGCAAGGTATTTGACCTCCCTGAGCCTGTTTAAATTCTCTGTAGGATGAGAGATTTGTCTTGAGAATTAAACTAGAGACCATGCCAAGAACCCCTATGAATTTCTTGACCCACAGCAAGTATTTAATTCATTACACTTACCAGATTTCTCAGCAATAACACAGGGGTATATGTTTCCTTATTCTATAGATGAAGAAACTGAGCTCATACAGATTAAATAAAGGCCTATGACTACCTGGCTGGGATTCAGACCCCAGCAGCCAGACCTTCATTGCTAAGCTATTCTCCTAGGGTACCCTCTGTGCTGCTCCTTGCCTGTTTCCCCACAGCTCACCTACTGAGCCCTCAGTCATCTGAGAGCACAAAATGTGTCTTACAATATATTCAGTTTCTCAGTATAGACTCAGGATCCCCATATTTCTGCCCCAGTGGACTGAGGTGGGTGCAGATGCAAGTAAGCTTCTCTTCTTAACACAAATATCATAATGTTCCTATTTTGCCCAGGACAAGTTTTATTTGTTTATTTTGCTTTTATTTGGATTCATATGCCTTTAGGCTACACCTATTCTTTCTATTTTGGCTTATAACCCACTTATACACAAATGCTTCTTTAAGCCATCATGTGGTTCGCATAATCCATCAAACGGGGACTAATTAAACACCTTCTGCTGCATTTATACAAAGGAATATTGTGCAACTGGAAGAAAGATAAGGTAAATCTGTGTTCTAATCTATAGTGACAGGTTAATAATATGCGTGTTGTGGTCCATTCACACAAAGTGCATTACCCATGCATAGGAGCAGTTGAAAGAGAAGTGAGGATATTAGCTTTTGGCTCAGCGTCTAACAACTGGGGTTCAGGGGGCAGAAAAGGAAAGCCAATGTGCATAGCTAAATGGAAAAATTTCTTCACACATGAGGCATCCTTCATGAGGATGATAGCCTTGACCAATGGTCTCTAAGCATTTTCAATTCCTTTGTGAAGATCTTCTGAAATTTTAACTACCTGTTTTTCATAATTTCTAAAGACACGTGTCAAGAAGTCCCTTTGCAGCAGACAAACTGATAAGCACATAAACAGATGTTCTGTTGTAGTTGTTAGTGACCTCATACAGTCAATTCAGTTTATCCTTTCCCAAAGGGAAGTTTGTCAAGACTTTTAAGCTATATTGGGATTAAAAGAAGACAAAACCCTGAAACACTGTATTTTGGAAGCTCTTCTGCAGGAGTATAGTACATGCTAGCTGAGCAACCACTCCGAGAAGGTTGCAATGGAAACGCATGCCATTGCTAATGCAATAGTTCTCAAATGAGTTGAGTACTTCAGAACGGTAATTTCCTGGAAGCTACTTAGGGAAACATTGGCCTGGTGCTATGGGCTATCCTATTGTCAGAGTTTCTGTAGAGAACAAGAAATAATGGTGCCTTTGGGATTGACTGCTTGCTTGTATAATTGGTGTCTATACTTGAGAGCATTAAATTTTAGGAAAGGTAATTAAATAATTCATTGTTTGATGTTACGGAAGACGCTAACTTGGGAGTACATTTGCATGGGCAAATGCATGCTGATGTGTTTTCCCATAGGAAGAAGAGGCATTTTAACGTTTCTTGTGTGCCTGGCATAATTCTTGATTATTGACTCTAAAACTTAGTTTCCAAGTTCAGTTTGGAGAAATCCTCAGGTCTTTGTAAAGGCCAAGCTGTCGATGGACACAGCAGGGCCATTCTTTTGGAAACATGGGTGAGGACTATTTGCTGAGGTGACAAGAGACTCTAAAGGGCCCTGATTGTGGAAGGTGATCAGCAGTCCTAAGCCAATGAAGGTGGTCTATCCAAGGATAATTTTGTCTGGTGAATTTGTTTATGTAAAATCCTTACAAAGATATTAGACTTAAATTAATTTTATTTTCATACTTTGAATTTTTTTTTTTTGCCAGTTTTTGCAATAGGAATCTTAGCTATTGAACAGATGGCATTGTTTGAAGGAGAAGCGTTGCAATTGCAGGCAGCCAGGACTCTTCTGGACTTACAATTGTCCTGTTTTCTTCCTAGCTACTTACTAGCTAGGAAAAAGAAAAAAAGCGTTAAAGTTCATATTACAGTTTTAACTGGTCAGCATCAGAGCTTTAGTGCATGGAAAACAAGAGAAGTTAGAAAACATTCAAGAAGATGTTATTAAGCTAATTTAATTTTTAGGCCAACATTTTGTAGTGATTTCAAGGGTTAATTACTTCCCTTAGAAGACTTATCCACAGTTCATTTCTGAGTTGGGGGTACTTCTTTATTGAATATAACTCAGCTAAAACTGAGTTAACAGGGCAGATCAATATGTTGCAGGAGAATTAATTTACACCTGTACCATCTCATTAGTGCACTTGTGTTGATATAGCCCTCATTAACCAATTAGGCTTGGAAATACTCAAATGATACAGCCTGCGTTGCTCAGTCTCAGAGCTGTTCTTTGGAGTGAAAACATTGGAAATGAACGGAGCTACCCGCCCTTGGAATTGCTCTCACCCTAAGATTCCCAGTAGGATCAGACAAGTGGTATCATTAATCAGCTTTGAAATGGATCGATTGATTTCTCGAGCCAACCCATAAGATAATGGGTTTCATATGACATTTTAGTGAACATACACCATGTGTCTTGCTCACATTTCCCTCTACCATTTCCTATCCACTAAAAGGCCACACTCACTGACTTTTTCTCGGCAATCAGTACACTCAGAGAAGAGAGTGTGGACATGAAGACAAGATTTTGACAAAGCAGATGACTGGAAAAGCCATTGGGGAGTCAGATCTCTGAGTGCAGTGTCAGCGGGCCTGGGAGAAGTCTGGAGGAGCCAGGTCCATGAAGGCTGGCCCCAGCATCAAAGCAGCTTTCAGAACAATGACTGGGGAGAGTCAGGCTGTGACTCATTACACTGCATTATTTCCTGCTAGGCTGCCTAAATACTGATAAAAGACAGCTTTATATTGAGAAATTAAAGAGTCGTGGCTGTGGAGGCCTAAGCCTTTCGCCAGGAATCTATTTCTTTTTGGTGGTTCTGGCTGGGGTGGATTGGACTCTTTCAGTATGTACTTTGAGACTAGAAATTGAGAGAGAAGTAAAGAGATCATGCAGGCTTTAGGGTGTCAGAATGCCAAAATGAGGGGCTCCAAGAGCTTGGAGTCAGAGCCCTGCCTGGTGCACCCAGCAGTGAGTTAATGATGAGATTTATAGGCGGAAGCAGCAGGTTTCAGGCGTCAGGTTCAAGCCAAGTGAAGCAAGTATGCTCCAGGGCTTTTCATCTGGAAGTCAGCTGGATTTTGCATTAAATATACTTTGGGATTCACTGCTGGGCTTCCAGGAAATCACAGAAATCTCTAAGCACCTATAAATAAACCAAAGCCAAACTTGGTGCTGAGATCAAAGCAGTGAAGGACATTCAAATAAAAGGTGGATTTCTAAAAAAAAGGACTAGTAACAGCCGATAAGGCGAATTAAGCCTTGGGTTAATAGGTTAGGGAATCTCATTTGTAGTTGTCTTGCTAAGACCAACAACTCTTAATGGAGAAAACTGGTCCAAGATAGAGCATCCTCCAGCAGAGACAAAGGCAAAGTCACAGATCTATGTTAAACAAACACATGGAACCCCTAACCAAAACACACCAAAGTAAGCTACCAAAGTAAGCGTTTTCAGAAAAATAACTCCGAATAGATTTCAAACTAAGTATTTCAATATAGAATATTATAACATCTCTAATGAATGGCTAATAAATTTAAAAAATAAATATTTTAAATAAGCATTAACAGACCAGAAAACAGTTAAGAAAATAATATAAAAAGAATCATGTTCCAAGTTAAACACACAAAACAAAAGATGTGAAGCAAGGATTTCCACATGAGAAAGAACTTAGAGTGTTTGTCTTTCTGGGCCTTCATCTCAGCTGGCATATTTCCCCCAATTTTATCCATTTACCTGCAAATTTTATTTTTCTTTAGAGATGAGTAATATTCCATGGTGCGTTTGTACAAGATTTTCTTTACTTATTCATCTGTTGATAGATATCTAGGTTGATTTCATTTCTGAGCTATTGTGAGCATAGCAACAAGTCTGGGTGTGCAGGTGTTCCCATGGTAGGATGTAAAGTCCACTAGGCATGAGCCCAGGAGTGGTATAGCTGGGTTACATGGCATTTTTATTTCTAGTTTTACGAAAATCCTGTAGATGATTCTATTCTATTCTAATAGTCTTTAAATGTCTTGTAGAATTCTGCTGTGAATTCATGTGGGTCTTGACTGTTTTTAATCAGTAGATGGTTTTATTATTGTTTCAATCTCCTTGCTTACTATAAGTCTTTTTAAATTATTGATCTTATCGTGGTTTAACTTTGATGCATCTAAAATTTATCTTTTATAGGTTTTTTTCCAAATTAGTGAAATGCAGGTTTAAAAAATATGCCCTTTTGATTTTCTGGATTTCTTTGGTATCTGTTGTGATGTTTCCTTGTTCATCTCCAATTTTATTAATTTGGATCCTTCCTCCCTTCCTTCCTTTCCTTCCTTCCTTCCTTCCTTCCTTCCTTCCTTCCTTCCTTCCTTCCTTCCTTCCTTCTTCCTTCCTTCCTTCCTTCCTTCCTTCCTTCCTTCTTTTCTTTCTTTCTTTCTTTCTTTCTTTCTTTCTTTCTTTCTTTCTTTCTTTCTTTCTTTCTTTCTTTCTTTTCTTTTCTTAAAAAGAAAATCAAAATAAACATGCAAAAGACCAATAAGATTTTTATTATGGAACATTATTCCTTCTCAGTTGTGACGTATAAATTTGCTGGGAAAACTGGTCTGAATCGGTATATGTGTACATTCAGAACTTGAAGCATATTGCTCCAAATTCTCTTGGTTTTAATTTTTTGAGAAATCTACTGTTATTTAGATGAGCCTGTGTTTGTATGTGACTTGGGCCTTTTTCTCTTAAGCTTTCAATAACTTTTCTTTGTTCTGCACATTTAGTATTTTAAATATAATACAGTATGGGGAGTTTCTTCTCTGGTCCTGTCTATTTGGTGTTCTGTGTGCCTCTGTGTGTGAATGGGTACCCTTTCCTCTTGATCGGTGGAAAATTATTCTATTATTTTGTTGGAAAGTGTGATCTATTCTTCGAAATGGAATTATTTTCCTACTTTTGTGCCTGTAATTCATAGATTTGGTGTTTTTTTAAAATGATGTCCCAGAATACCTACATGCATTCATAAATTTAAAAAAAAATCATTTTCCTTCAATGAGCCAATTCTCCAACTTCGTCTTCGAACTCCAATAGTCTACCCTCTACACAATCCGTTTCCACTGAGAGTTTTTATCAGACTCACTACATTTGCACTTCCAGTTTGGGTTTTCTTCATTTCTTTCTACTGAATTAACTGAATTTCATACACTGAATTTTCTTCATTACTTCACTTGGGTATTTGTTTATGTTTTCTTGGGTTTCAATCAGTTTATTCCTTTCTCCTTTAAGTTCCCAGGTGTTTATTTGTGTCCTCTTTGAATTTTTTGAACTTTTTTGAACATTTTTGTGCTAGTTGTTTTTTATTCTTATCTTGAGTTTTCTACAAATTGCTTTTGCTGGAGACAATTATTATGGCACTGGTGACCTTATAAGGGGTCATATTTTGTAGGTTTTCATATTACTGGGACCTAAGCATTTAGAATTGGCTGATTGTGTCTTTTGATAATAAGTTTTTAGCCTATTGGGCGCCAGGCCTGGGTAGTTGGTTTGGTGGTTCAGAAGAGTCCTGCAGGACAGAGAAGAGGGAAGTGAGTCTTTCACCAGGACTTCCTGGGCAGGTAGAAAGAGTCACAGGCCAGGTTTGAGGAAGTACCTGGGGGAGTAGAGCTGAGGGGACCGGATGCCTTCAGCTAAAAGTATCATTCAAATTTAAATACAGGAAACCTCGAAAGAAAAGATCTGAGGAAGAAATGATAAGCATGTTTTTAAAAATTGTAAGGACAAAAAGTGGCTAGAAGATTTAAAATATTAAAAAAAAAAATCAGAGGGGTATACTATCAGAACACAGTATGTGATCCTGTGCTGACTGTTGAACTTCAGAGGAAACAATAGTTTTTATAAACAACATCATAGATAAATTGACAGAATTGAAAAGCTGAATGTTGATAGAAATAAAACTTCCATATTAGTGTTGAACCTGTGAAAGTTGATAACTTCAGTCTGTAAAGAAATGGGTATGTAAAGAAATTTTATCTTGGGAATATACCCCAAAATACTTAGACAAAGGATCATGTCTGATGAAACTTACTCTCAAAGGTTAAAGAAAGCAAATGTTAACTACGTGCATGCATATATTACGTGCTAATGCTCATTGCTGTGACAAAATACCTGGCACAAGCGACTTGGAGGTGGGGATTTATTTAGCTTAAGGCTTCAGAGGTTTCAGTCTATGGCTGTTTGGTCTCATGAGCTGGGCAGAAGAACATCTTGATGGTCAGTACGCTGTTAGGAGAGTTTCCTCATTGCTTTACAGAAAGGAAACAGAGAGAAGGAAACAGGATGGACAAGACATAACCCCCAAAGGCTCATGGCCTACTTCTTCCAGCTAGGTCTCTTTCACTTCCTAAACTCTGCTTCCTCTCCAAATAGCACCGCCAGGAGGGGTCCATTGCAGAAGCCTCTCTCTTCTCGGTAACATTTCCTATTCAAATTGTAACAGAAAGCAAATCTGACAACATGTTCATCAAAAGAGAATCAGGTGAAGACACAGCATGGGGCTTTTATATTTTTCATATAATTTGACTGTAAGTTTGTAGTCATTTCCAAATGCTCTTAATTTCCATAGAACTGAAGATGATGGAGGACTTACAAACATCCAAAGGGGCAGTTGCCTCTCTCTCAATCTCTCCCTCTCCCTCTCCCTCTCTCCCTCTCTGTCTCTCTGTCTCTTTGTCTCTCTCTCTCTCTCTGTGTGATTGAATAAATCTGTAGTCTGGAAATTGATTCAAGGCCTGCAGATATCTACTGTGGTAGTTGAGGTTTGATTGTGTGTGTGTGTGTGTGTGTATCTAATTAGTTCTAAAGGCAAAGGCTGACTCATCAGCAACATAGTTGTAAAACCCTTTGATTATTCCTCCAGCCTTGCCTATTCAATAGCTGTGCTCGGTGTACCCTGTCCTGCCCTTAATTCCGTCACCTGGACTGCATTCCAGGAACCTAGCTCTCAGATGCATAGTCACAGCTGTCGCTGCCACTGTTAGTCTGTAAGAACTGCCACAGAAGACTTCTTCCAGGTGCTGTGGCTTCCTTTTAATAACTATTATTTTTATTGCCTCGGTGTAGATCTTTTGCACCTGCCCTGGATAGAGTTTAGAAGCTAGGTAAGCAGGCTTAGATAATAAATCTACTCTAGCATCCTGTTTCTTGGTCCTTGATGACTGCTGTGATATGCCATGGGCTTCTGGTGTTTCTACTTCATTTTGTCTTGGTTAACAGGTTTCAGTGAAGTGAACACATTAGCCCTACTCACACTGACACAGCCAAGTCACAATCATGGCTTGTTATCCCTGGTTAAGGATTTCATCCTTGTATCCCTGTCCATCTTGATGCTAATCCTCTCAATTCACCTCCATATGTGCTCTTTATGTTCTCTCTCTATACACTGACAAAATTTGCAAATATTTTGGTGTGATTCACATCTTCTCATACTTCACAGTTCATAACATACTCTGATTACTTTAAGAGTTTTCGTAAGAATCAGCAGAATTCATTGTCAGGCAACCATTTTGGATGAAGTGATTAGAGGCAAGAGGGCACTGACTTCAGTGCAGGAAGGGTATCTGTTCTCAAAGAGGGATCTGTGGAGCTTAGGGCTTCGAAGTCTCTAGCTTCATGGAAATTTGCCAATGTGTACCATTTTGAATTTTAAGAGTACTATTGTTTTTTTTATTCCCCCTTAATCAATGACCCAGACTTTAATATCAGAAACATTGAAGATTTGTGAATTCAATTCTTTTTGGATTCAGCCACCAGAAAGACTATATTTTGGGTTTGTTTTTCAGATACCTTGGCACATGTTTACACAGGCGTAAAGAATGACATTTTTAGAATATTCATAGAAGTATGCCAAGCCCTTATCCAGATTGTCATCTAGGCTTCACAGCCCTGAGCTCACTATTTTATTTAGTAAAGTTCTCTTAATTGGAAGCAAGTAGCCAAGCCCATTACAGTCTTTTCTTCCCTCATATCAACGGCTTGGTCACCCACAGTTTTGCCCTCTACAGGCGGTTGATCCAGACATCGTGTAGCTTCATTCTCATGGGAAAGACGGATCAATTAAAGAATATATTTATTACAGTTTAAATAATGTATGCGGTTTATTATGAAGTAAAATAGGATCAGAAGACTGACATTGACCAGAAGGCACTGTCAATCCTGGAAGTGAAAAGTCTCACCCCGTATTTTTGCAGAAGAGCTCTTGAGACTAGCAATAGGTAAAACCAGTGCCACTAACTTAGGAGGCAAATTGACTTCAAACAGAAGTACTGACTACTTCTATTTTTGGTTTTTTTTTTCCCCTAGCATGGTGAGTTGTTTGGGAAATGATTCAATAGTTATTTGTAGTTCCTAACTTCTCAGCAGCACTTGCCTCCTGATATGTGTCACTATATATTCCGAGTTGACATCTGCTATCCGAATCACCAAAATAGTGCCTTGTTTTAAAATTTATCCACGATTGGCTTATGTTTTATCTTACTCGAGGCCATGTTATCACTACTTGTGACATCTCTGTATATGTGTTTGTGAAACTGGGATAAAGTTGGCAAAACTTGAGCGAGAGGAAACTCTCTATGAAACATGTTTTTCATTATAGAACAGGAGGCATAAGCACATTTGGAATGAAGAGCAGAGAAGGCAAAGAGATGCCGGAAGAGTGGGGTCTCACCAAGCAAAGTAAAAATCAAGTAGAGAACTCAGGCAGCTAGGTGACAGCCTTTGCAATCTGGACAACTATGCACCTTATTGTGGTTGGGTCTCTGTATGGATTACAAAAGAATAAAGCCTTTTCTTAGAGGAAGAAATCAGTTACTGGCTGTTGGCAGTGATTTTCATGGTAGTGTTCAAGATGGTTTTTTATTTGGGGGCTGTTTTACAAACTTAGACTCGATTTGGCAAACTTTCACAGTAATAGGTCACACTCTCTGATTAGCATTTTCCAAATTGGCAGCTACTTTAGATAGAATTAAACTCTGATGAGAACGTAATTGTGAAGAATAGCTTATTGTTTTCCAGAAATTTGTGTTTAAAAATTTTGCAAATGAATAAGGAAATGTCTAGATTGTCACAATTTTGAACAACATTGCTACTTTTGTGTATATAATTAGGACACTTATCCATGAAATGTCTGCAATGCTTAGCTAATAATTGTTTCTTAAATTCAAACACATGTTAACCCATATAATAATTCTCCAGCCTTCTAAACTCCTCTCTACCAAGTGAGATCATACCATCCCACAGGGCTTCTGCATGTGAGGGATGGATCACCTGAGTTCTAAATTTTCAGTCCCATTTCAAGGCTACTGTACTCCTATTGTGGTTTCACCATAGAAAGGCCATTGATTTTCCCCAAGACCTTCTGAAGGAGTAGTATGGTTTAGACAAATTAGTTACTGACAATCCTACTCTACATATAAGCCAAAGACTTAGAATCTACTCTAAGTAGGCACAAAAGGAAGACCAGCACCAGCATTTGCACTCCAAGGCATTGCTTAGTGCTCAGAAGAGAAAGCAGGAAGGAAGTCCCATGCTGTCTTCCAGCTGTGCCATCTTTAGAAGATAGAGGGCCTAGGTCTGGGGTTTGGGCAGCTTAGCATCTTGGGCTGGCTCTGCCACAGCCTGACTGGGAATCTCACTCAGACTGCACATTTGGGTAGAAGCTCTCTCTACATGATCTCAAAGGATTCCGTTGAAAGCTTGTAACCTGTAACTTCACTGGCCTATGAGAGGGCAAATCAAACAATTTGTCTGGGTTTCAGTCTTATTTCCAAAATACCTTACAATAAAAATTGATGATTTTTCTTAGCTTGCTTTAAGATATAGTAATTAAACTGTAAGTGAAAGTTCCATTTGCTTTCAGCCCTATTGCATGGGTATATGGTCATATTCTCTCTTCTTCATGTGAGGCTTTTCTGGGTCTTTGCTGTGGGGAATGTGTAGGAGGACACAAAACACCATCATGTCTTCTAAGACAATGCAGATCCTGTATCCTTTAGCAGAATAGGTCTTCATTTGTTTAACTAGGGTTTGGGAAGATTAAAGGTTTTCCTGGACTCATCAGGGATTTAAGAGCATGTGCTTCTTGCTGGCTCTGTTTTGTCCCCAAGAAGCTGTGATAGATCTGGACACAAGAACAATTTGTACCCACATATTGGGTACGTGGAAGGGTTCAAGACTGTCTGCTGGCTTTCATTTGGATAGAACTTGATACAAACCATTGAATGAGTGGGCACGATTATTTCTAAGAGAACAATTTCTCCGGAGACTCTTGGATTCATGTTCCAAAGTTTAAGAATGAGAGTTATTTTTCATAACTGCAAGTTTGCCAGCCCACTGACAAGGTATATGATGAAGGAACAGTAAAGGCATCTCTGTATTCTGAAGTGCATGGAGCTTCCTTTCAGACATTGGGCTTTATTGGCAGAGGAAGTCCCCTGATAACCTCGCGGCACTCCCCATGTTGAAATAACACAAATTAGCATTTAACCAGGGAGGAAGAACACATGAAGTTGCAAGTTATTTAACATTTACATAAAATTACGGAGTAAACTCCAAACAGGTCGTCTCCAAAATGTATAATTACACTCAGTAGTCCTGTCAGCACACATAGAAACAATTTTATTTCCAATCATCTTCTGCTTTTATTAACTCAGGAATGTATCATTAAAATTTCCACTGAACAATGAACCTTAATAGGTGCTAATGCAATTGTAAATTATGGTAATTGTTACCTAAATTAATCTCTGTACTTTCCCTTTCTTATTGCCCCGTGCATAAAGAGTGTGAAAAGGATAATGTTGAAACTGACATTTGTATAAATGGTTTAAAAGGTTTATCCTATTTGATAAAAGTTGTATATAGGAACTTTCTACCCTGAAAAGTAGTTTCACTGGAAACATGATTTTGTCGCAAGAAGAGTTTATATACAATTTTGCTCCGTGTGCATTGCTGGGAGACATGCACGATCACAGTCAGACATGTGCATATTCTTGCCTTGTCTTTGCAATTGCTCATTTATTTAAAATAAACTAAGCGTTTAAAAATATCGTATTCATTCTTCCATAAATGTATACAATGGTCTGCACAACACAAGTTCCATGTCCTCTTCTTTCAACACCCGACCGAGTCCAGTTAGTGATGCCCATGTGCACAGGGTATGGGCCATCCACTGGAGCATGGACAGCCTACTAATGGCTACGTCCCCAAAGAAAAATGACTCTTCCTCCCTCAGCAGCCATCGACTGCCAAGAGTAAATCAGCTAGAGTTGGGGTCTCATGAGCAACTTCTGTTGTCCCCCTCCAATTATATTTTAATTGGGTTGCAAGATAGTAGTTTTCCATATTGCTCTTTCATACAAACTTTATATCAGTAATCCTTGATCCCCCGTTGTTTCCTTCGATCTATTTGTATAATGAAATCTATAATTTTAGACTGATTTGTGTCCCTTCTGAATTCATATATTGATGTTTGGAGACAGGGCCTTTAGAGAGGCACCTAAGTTGGGGTGATATGGGTGAGCCCTATGCTTGTGAGCCCTTACAAGCATCCTTATGCTTGTAAGGGTGACTTACAAGCACACATTTTAAGACAGATGCACACAGAGGCAAGGCCAAAGGAGGATATAGGAGAGGGTAGTAGTCTACAAGCCAACACAAGAGGACCCAGAAGAAACCAGTTCTGCCAATACTTGATGCTAGACTTGTCTCTAATGCTGATGACCATGCTGCACTGTGGTATTTTGGCATAGCATAACTAGGAAACTAACACATCTACCCAGAGCAGAAGTAAACAAATATTGACTTTTATGTTGTTGCTTTTGCTCCTGAATTCTATTGACCTTGGGCATGACACTGAATCTTTCCATCTATAATGATCTCTAGATTTTGTGTGTTTATATTCAAACCATTCAACACCATGTCTTTTCCTAACTGAACTGGTGTCTCTCTGAGAAAACATGCACCCTTCACTCAGTCTTCTCAGGATTCTTGTGGTTGGGAACTGATCCTGGCTATAAACATGGTATATTACTCAGATCTGTCCCCCGAGCAAGACCCCTGTTGTCTTTGCACTGTGATTGGCTCACAAATGAACGTAGGACAACGAGATTACATTTCTGGACTTAATTAGAAACCACTGAGCAGTCTTTCCCAGAGCTGATAAGGCCTGAGGGTGAGGGTGAATGTCACAGCTGGCTGAAACCCCAGTTAAGGATCAGGCTGAGAATGAAGAGGATAAGGACACAGATGGAGAAGAACCTAGTACTGAGGTTGCTGTGTGAGTCTTGTCTGAAGCCAGCACTTCCTGGGAACACTGACATTTTAAATAAGCCAATACATCCCTCTCCTTGGTTTTGCTGTCGAGGTAGTTTGACTTGCATGACTATCATGCTGCTAAGAACCTTATGTAGTGGAATGACTTAAGACTTTGTCTCTTCTTCTGCAAAATGAATGTACCTTTAATAGTAGAAACTATTTTTTCCGAATTAAATATTATAGAGAACAATAATATTCTCTGGTGTGTGTGTGTGTGGTGTGTGTGTGTGTGTGTGTGTGTGTAAAGCAAGCAGCAAGGCTGAGAGTAAGAAATAAATCTGACCCATTTGGTGTTCTTCTAGTCCTTAAATCCCGTGTGGAAACCACTAGTCAGATGATATAAGGATTCCTAGCAATACAGTAATTGCTGCATTTTTACACACTTGTGCATCTGAGTGGACGGCAGGAAGAAAAGGAAAATGCACCACCTGATGAAGAAAACAGAGACTCCAGAGGTCACACACAGACAGAAGTCACATATGGACATAGGTCATGCATGGACTTTTTCCTCCATGTATAGGTGAAGATGCCAATGAGTAGAGGTGAGAGCCGTTTATAAAAGGGTTTAATTACAGGGCATTTGATGTGATTTCTATCTGGCTCTGGCAGGTTCCAGGCAGACAAGCCTATGCTGCATTGGATTCAAAATACTTGTCTAGCACAATCTGGGTCAGATTGAAGTAACAAAATTCAGAGAGAAATCTCATTGGAGCCACTAAAACATTGTACAACTGGATGAAAAGCCCAGGCTCAAGTTGAGTGTTGCATAATTAGTGATCATATTTTTACAGGAAATGTTTTATTGAGCCAATTCTGGGATGAGTGTTGCCATTTATAATAATCTTCAGTGATTTTTAAACCAAATGTGAAAGAGCCTTTGATAACATGCTTCTACATTCCACCCCCTCTCAAATGTGTGCCAGTTTGCAAACAACCATGAGGGTTTTGACTTTAAAGGACCACTTCCTATTGAACGCTGGATCTTAGACAGAGAGCTTTCACTCTGGACAAATGCACCAAACATGCATTTGCTGGCTTGTATGTCGAAGCATTTGGATATTTTGGAACCTACATTTGTAGAGGGACACTTGGAAGAAGTTTTTGTTATTTTGGTTCATTTAAAAACACAAAATGGCATTTGGATTAGATTTGTGTTCCCACTCTACCCAGGATGGGTAGACGTTTATGAGTTGAATTTGAAATGCTTGATGCAGGTGGCTATAATTTGGTAGATGCAATCTTTCTGGCATCTGTAGCTTGTCTTTGGGACTGTGTGCTGCTTGGGTTTTGGGAACTTTTGACTTAGGGCATAAAAGGTCTGAAACCCTAATAGTCTGTGTGGGCATTGGTTGGTGGTTCGTTGATTGGGTTGCCATTGCTGTCATTAGTGTGATAATTCCTAAAAGAACAAAGGTTGGAGAGATTAGAGCTTGGGACAGCCTAAAAAGGCTGTGAAGATTTTTACCTTTCTTTCGTTCTGTATTAAGGCCACTTGTAAAAGAGGTGAAGATTTCTATCTTTCCTTTTTCCCTCCCTAAATTGAGGGTAAAGGAGTGTAGTGTACTGCTACATACGTTCTTTAAATTCTAGCTTATTTAATCACCTCCATTAGTGTTGCCTTGGTTCTAGGAGTTGCTTTATCTTTGATTTTGTTCACCTTGTATAGAATCTGAGGAGAATTTTCTTTTTTATTTGACAAGTGTCGATTGGGTGCATATTGTGTATTAAGAACTGGAAAAGATGCTGGTCAATTCGGTTCCTGGTGGGAGGATGTGGATGTGGCAAGTACTAAGCCAGTAGGATCTCACTACTCCCACTGGGAAAAAATTGAAACTGGAAGAAGATCCTGGCACCTATGATGCTCCATATCCAGGGCATCTTTGTGCAAATGCTGAGGCTTCAAAGCCAAAGAAATGCAGAGGAGCTTGGGACTGCAAAGCACAAATCATTTCTTCATCATCTTCCACGCACAAAGATAAAAATATTTCTCAGGTACAAAATGTATGAAGAAACCACAATAAACCTCCATAATAATTCCCTAGAACCAAACTTGGGGGGCGGGAAGGGCAAGATAAACTGTGGAGATCTAACCTGGGACCTTAACTTTATGTAAAACTGTGATGTTTTGTTCAGTGTATTTTGAGATTTGAATCATTTTGGATACACTAATTTTCTTGGAGTGTTAGAGTTTTCTTCATCCTTGAGGTACCACTCTTTGGTACCAGGGATTAAACATATTACTTCATATGTGTAGGCAACAGAGTTATCCCTGGGCTATATCTCTAACCCTTTTGTAAATTTTATTTTGATGTTGGATCTGATCTTTTGAGTTGGGATCTGATCTAGTTGACCAGGCTGACATTGAACTCACCCTGCAGCCCACACAGGACTTGAACTTGTGAATCTCTTGCTTTAGTCTTCTGAGTTCCTGAGATTATAGGCCTGTACAGCCTAACCTTGCTCTTAGTCACTGAGATTTTTGATAGTACCTTAAATTTTGACCCTTGTGTGAGTACATCACTCATCTCACATAATCTCAGCTTGGCCCTTACACTCTAGTGACAAGCTGTTGTTAGGAAACGCACAAATGTCTACTACACATGTGCAAGTACATGTGTGGGTGGGTGTGTTGGTGTGCTGTATTCATAATTACCTTTAACCTGTGAGATCCTCATTGATGTACTTTATCAATTATGCTGAACATATCTGTAAAAAAATTGCATCTGTATTTAGCATACACAGCCTCTGTTTCTTATTATTTCCTTTGCAGTATAGTAGAAGACAATTTGCATAGAATTTTGTAGGGAATGAGTGAAGTCCCGAATGGATACACATTGGTGACCATAGACACAGCCATGACAAGGATCAATGACTCATTTCCACAGGAGAAGCAAAGCATTCCTTGGGCAAGGCTCAGAGGGATGGCAAAGCCTTTCTCTGGTCTGAGTGCTAATGTTGATACTATGTGCAGAAAGTGTCCACACTAACTTTCTCCCCCTGAATGCTTATGGCCTGAAGAATGCTTCCCTATGGAGACTGGAGATTCCTTCCACCAGGATTAGCTAAACCTGCTTCCTTGATCCAGCTATATACCATAAACTCCACCTCCTTGTTCAGCTGTAGGCAATAATCTGCCTCCCTGTTCACCTGCATATAGTAAACACACTGAGATTCTGGGGTGGAGAAGCTTCTCCATCAGAGAGTCCAGACTACTTGATTCCAGCTTTTCTGTGTATGCATGTGTCATTTTGTTAGTGTCTATCATTTATTCCCTCCTAACCTCTAGTCAGCATTCTGAGACTTGAGCCATGTCAGGACATGGAATCATGTCATTGTGTTAATAATTATAAAGTCACTTAAAATATTTTAAGGCATATGGGAGAATGCTTAAGCTGATATGGAAGCACTGTTACTTTGTGCAAGGACTCAGAGCATCTCCACATTCTGGCATCTGTGGAGGCTCCAGAAAGCAAACTCCCCACAGACACTGAAGGACAGTCAATGTGTGAGAAGTGTACATACATGTATCTAATGATGATCTCATCAACATTTACAAACTATTCCAAAGAGTTGGGAGATTTGAGATTCTACATAGTTCAGACATCACATCATTTCTGACACAACACTCCAGGGAGATTCCACAGCACTGTGCCACATATAGCTCTGAAATTTAGTGTTGCCCACATCTGTCCTATGTGGCCACAAGGAACTGTGGAGGCTGGCAGCTGCTGGGTCTTTAGCTTGAGCCCATGTGCCTTGCTGTGAGACCACTGTCATTTTCTCTCTCTTATGGCTCACCTTGTATTAATCTGCTGGTTCCCTGCTCTCCTCAACACTGGGTGTTCTTTTTGATTCATCCCTGACTAGGGTTGCTTGTGTGTATCTGTTTCCCAAGGTATTTCTCTACTATCTGGAACATGATCTAGAAACCTAATTAATTTGTAAAGTATGTTTGGTTTGGATGGCAAACCCATCGTTACGCCCTGTGATTTGGACTTTCTGACCCTTCCTCATAAAATACTTGTATCCTGTTTGCTCCCCTCTGCTCAGCTGTCATTAGTTTGTGTTGACAGCTTTATTGTTTCCCGGTGACCTCTTTCTATCCATGGTTACTATAGTGTGTAGCAACCTATTTATTTCACAGCTAAGTGTGTAGAATAAAAATAAAGCAAAAATCCACATTACAGGGACAAATATCCCAACTCTTAAAATAGAATTCATATTCATTCATGTAAATGAAAATCATATTTTAATTTATTTTGCCAAATTAAAAATATCTAAAATATATAAAACATATTCAGAGAATAGTTAATAATTCTTAACTCGTTTAAACTACCAAGTCTTCAAATTATTCTTACAAGTAAACAAATACCTCGTGCAAAAGTTTTATAGAAACCCAAATCAGACAAAATAAAGGGTATTGCAATGATTCCTAAATAAATGCCTTTAGATTATTGGAAAATAAATGCAGATGATTCTTTATTTAAAATATCTAGGATTTTACATAAATTTATATGTATGGAATCTATACTGTATCATATGTTGAAATTAAAATAATAATGAAAACCATATGTAATGCACAAAATGGCGGATGGGTGAGGAATTTTGGGTCATTGACCCAGAACACAGGCTTCAAGTAAGTAGGCCCAGAGTATACTCACTATGTGGCAGCTTCATGCTGTCAAATGAAATATGGCGGCCAAGAGCAAGGATGCCCACAACAGTTACCACTAACAATGATACAGTTCAGCTCCATGCTCATGCTGGGTGTGGTAGCATATGCCTGTGATCCTCAGAACTGGGAAGGTTGAGGAAGGAAAGCTGAACATTAAGGCTGGTCTGGGTTACAGTGACCCTATCTCAAAGTAAAATCACACTCTGAAACAAAAAGCTAGCATAACATAGCTACACAACAATATCTGCAGGAAATAATGCTTTCTTTGGTTGCATTCTTGCTACGAATTCAAGTAGTAACAGGTTGTTGCTTGATTCTTAATTTGAAAGGGTGACATAAATATGAAAAGAGAGAATCAAGCTCCTTTGGAGGCTTTGCTGGCTAGTTTTATGTCAACTTGACACAGGTTAGAGTCATCTGAGAGATGGGAACCTCAATTGAGAAAATGCCTCCTTAAGATTTGGGGCAGACAAGCCTGTAGGGCATTTTCTTAATTAGTGATTGACGTGAAAAGGCTCAGTAAGGTGTGGGTGGGGCCACTACTGGGCTGATGGTCCTGGGTTCTACAAGAAAGCAGGCTGAGCAAGCCAAGGGACGCAAGCCAGTAAGCAGCACTCCTTCATGTCTTCTGCATCAGCTCCTGCCTCCAGGTTCTTTCCTTGTTTGAATTTCTGCCCTGACTTCCTTCGGTGATGGACTATAATGTGGAAGTATAAGGCAAATAAGCCCTTTCCTCCCAAACTAGTTTTTTTTTTTTTTTTTTTTTTTTTTTTTTTTTTTGTCATGGTGTTGTATTGCAGCATAGAAACCCTCACTAAAACAGAGGCTGAAATGTTGGTGCTTTTCACATGCATGTACTTTATCTGTCTTCAGAGAACATCTTAGACTTAGGATAAAGGTTTTACCATTTTCCATAATCATTTTACAGATGGGTGGGATTCCTAGCTCTTGGGAGGATAGACAAAAAGTTATAGTGCTTCTATTTTGAGAAATATGCCCTTAACAATTTATCTTTGGATTACTTGATAAATCTTTTGAGTCATATTGTCCTAGACATTATCCTGAGCTTCTTCAGAGTAGTGATGGGAGGCCAAGCTAACATTCTGCTGATGCTGTGGTATTCTGGGTAAGAAGCAATGCGAGAGGCACCCAGCATGGCTGTCTTTGGCAATTGTGATTCTGAGGCATATTGAAGCAAACATGTGATGTTCCCAATGGCAAGACGATCCAGATAAATGTTAAAGTCTTACAGCTTTCAAAGTTTCCAAAGCCAAAGAAAGCATAATTATAAAAGATGCACCAAGTTCCTAAGTCAGCTCATACATACTCTCAGTGTTTCTTCTTAAGGCTCCTGGCTACTCACAGCAAATAGTACAACTAACCGCCCTGCCTCATCTGCACATAGAGTATTCTGTTATGTATATTGACTCTAGTTTTCAAAGTTGAGACTCTCTTCTTGTGTAACTTGTTTTTTTTTTTTAAACTAGCATGATGGTGAGTAATAAAATGTGCATTCTTACAATAACGGTTGTAACAGCCAACCAGTTTTTTCTTCTTTCTTACAAATGAATTTAATTGCTTTAGCTAATCCCACTAAGTGGACATTCACATTGCATATCAAGAACCTCTGCTGTTGGTGACAAATTAACACAGAACCTGCTGTTCAAATTAAATTTATTTCTAGCTGTTATGTAAATGTGAAAATTGTACACATTAATGATATAACATTGTTTGGATGTATATGTACATTTTTTAATAATAAAGCACATGTATAAATATGTCAGTCTCCGCAGATACTGATCATTTCTTTATGTTAAAAGCCTTTCAAACTGTCCCTTTGGGTCTTTGGACAATGCAGTGTATCATTGTCATTTGAAGCCATGTTACTGTTCAACAGTTAACCAGGATTCCTTACTCTCCTAACTATAACTGAGTATCCACTGCTCAGACCTTCCCATTTCTTTCTCCCCAGTCACCTCCCTTCCTCCATTAACACTGTTCTACTCTCAGCTTTCAGAGGATCACCTCTTCTAGATTCTGCATATGCATAGTCCTTGTTTTCCTGTGCATGGCTTATTTCACCAACTGCATCGGGCTCTTCCTCAGTCCCACTGTTGTTGTAAATGATGGAATAATATTTGTGTGTGTGCAGCTGAATAGTATTCGATTGCTCGTATAGAAATAGCTTTTATCTGATCTTTTGGATTCCAAAGTCAGTTAGTGAAAATAAAATTCGATGGAAGACCCAACTGACTAGGGCAGGAGCCTTATAGTAAAATTCATGGTATAGATTGTCTCCTAATACACATAATTTAGGCTGAAAATGAGCATGAGTTTGTATTTGATCATCAGCTAAGTTTTATACAACCTCTCCATCTCCATCAAGACTCTTCCTGTAGAGTACAAGTTGGTCATGAACTAGCAAGCCTTTTAGCTCAGCATCAATGGTGCTAAGATTACAAGTGTGTGCCCAGGTGTATAGGTTCATTTTATTTAAGGTATATTTTCCTAAGAATCACCTTCATGTGGGTTTCTGAGGAGTAGAGTTGAAGGAATGAATCACAGATTTATAAGCAAATTTATGAAGCCCGGGCTTTATATCATGTCAGTCTAGTTTATAAGACCACCTGTCACACAGTAGCACTTTCCCAATCTTGTTTCCAGTTAAAATTGACCACTAAATTTTTTGGGTCATGGGATTTGGGTAGGGCTTGTGAGGAAGGGCATGGCCTTCCCAGATCCATTGTGGCACTGGTGGTGGGCATTATGAAAACAGAAACAAGTTCTGTTGTACTCCTGGAAAGTTTTATTTGACCCATCCTCATCCTCTCCACACAGGCAGTCAGCCTGTGTCATTAGCACCATGGTTACCTACAGCATCACCCCAGTACAATACGATCTCTACCTGCGACTACCCATGCCAATTCTACTTCTCAAATGCCGTAGTCATAATAAGAGAGAAAAAATATTCCAACACATACATGCAAGCACATGGACTCTGGAAGTCTTGGGGAAGATGCATAACAGCAAAACCTTAGGCAGGGAGCACATGATAGCACTGAGGAGGGTGGTTCATGGTACCTCTGCATGAGTGAGCCACCATGAAACTAGCACTAGAGGCTTGGTGGAGGATCTTATGCACCTGGGCGAGTAGAATGTGACTCTAGATGCAAGGTCTCTGGGCAGCTGACAGAGATTGATCTCTATGCACAGTTAGTAATCTGAAGGTAATGGACATGGACCCCTCAGAATATGTAAAATGTTCATATAAGAAAATGTAGGAAAAATTGGGTAGAGGGATAGGAAGGGTATGGAGAAATGGAGGTAGGGTCAGAGATGGTTTAGCAGGTAAAGACATTTGTGCCAAACCTAAGGATCTGAGTTCAATTCCCAGGACTCACATGGTAGAAAGAGAGAAGTGACTCCTGAAGGTTGTCCTCTGAGTTCTAAATACATGCACTAGGGACACACACACACACACACACACACACACATGCATAGAGACAGACAGGCAGACACATATAGAGACACACACACTCACACAGACTGATACAGAAACGCAGAGAGAGAGAAAGAGAGAGAGAGAGAGAGAGAGAGAGAGAGAAAGAGAGAGAGAGAGAGAGGAGAGAGAAACACTCTAACATGTAATTTTAAAACTAAAAACCAGAGAAAGGTAGAGATAGACAAATTGCTTTGGCAGCTTAGAAAACTCTCGATGTCCTGATGAAGGTGGTGGGGCTGAAGACAGCAGGGTAATGTTCCTTGATATTGGTTTCTGATATAATGTTTCCCAGACCAGTCACTGGGCTTGGAGAATAAAGCAGAGCCCGGTTTTACCTTCCCAGGGCAAGCTCAGTATGTCCTCGCTTTTGTGCCATGCCATGCACATGACTGTGTGTGCTTCCACCATATTGGATGGTGAGGTCCTAGTAGACCGAGGACAGCGCATCCCAAATGTGGAAGTAGACATCTGACCAGTTCCTGGCTAAATTTTCAGTGAGTGATCCAACTGGTAAAGAAAGCCTTGTCTTCACCAGAGGATACACTCTTGTTGTATTGAGGAATGCACTGGGTGTGAACCCCTCTTTAGTTAGCAGTGTGATCTCCCATTTAGCCACCGACTTATGGGCGGCACTATTGCCCCTCAAACCTCTTATGCTAAAATCTCAGAGACTGTGACTGTCTTTAGATGGGGGCTTCTTAAAAACACAACAGAAGTAAAATGAGTTCATAGGATGAGTTCTAAGCTGATTATTGTTCTTTTCCTTTTACTCCTTTTACTTTGTATTTAAGAGAGTTTTTTTTTTTTCTCACACACTATATCTTGATTATAGTTTTCTCTCCCTCCATTCCCAGCTTCTTTCCACCTTGCCTCCCATCTGGATCTATACCATTTCTGACTCTCATTGGAAAACAGGCTTATAAGGGATAATAATAAAACAAAATATAATAAGTCAAACAAAAACACAGCACATCAGAATAGGACAAAACAAGTGAAGGAAAAGAGCCCAAGAAAAGGCACCAGAAACAGATATAGATGCAGAGACTCACTCAGGAATCCTATAAAAACACTAAACTGGAAGCCATAATTTATATATATATATATATATATATATAATATATATATATATATATATATATATGTAAAGGACCTATAGGTAAAAAGAGAGAAAAAAATACATAATAAGATAAAATAAAATAAAATACAGACAAAATGAAAAAGAAAGAAAGAAAAAGTCCTGGCAGAACATTAAGAGACAAGGAACTTGCAGAGATGCTGTGAGCTTGTTTTCTGTTGGGTATCTACTGCTGCCCATGCAGCCTAGTTTGTTTCCCCAGTGTGACTCCCTTAAATAAAACTAAATTTTCATTTGCAAGTGATTTTCAAATGGAGACTGCTTCTGGGATAAGAATGAGGGTATGCGTCCACTTCTTTCAGCTCTAGGACCCCATCTGTGTCCTCATCATTATACATACAGCTCTGTTAAAAGTCAGTTAAACTAACTCCGCAGTGAGCAACCTCTTGTACTTGGGGCCCTCAACCATTTAACAGAACTCGTTTCTATTTTACCATGCAGTCTAAGCTGCTTTCTGGACCAAGCTCCATTGAGACTCATTGCAGCATTAACATGCCTTTGAATAAATTGTTTCCTGTGGTGATGTCATTAGACAGAGCAAAGAATTCAAAAAAGAGTCTTGGAGAAGCGCAGTTGTGGGTTTACTGAAAAGGACACAACGAGGGACTTTTGAAGGGAAGACCCGAGGAGAAATTTCTAACAAGTACTGCTTACCATCAGCCCTTCTTGAGATCTGCTAATCCAGTGACTAACTTCAGTTGTATTTTCTCTAGCTGGAGAATTGGCTTGCTATTCTTAAACTTAAGGTGAGCAGGAGTCACTCAAGGATGCAAACTGAAACTCTTATGGAGAGCAAGTAGGCCCAGGGTGATGGGATCTCCCTTTGATCTCCTGCTTGACAGGACCAAAGCATGAGCAATGTGAGCAGGAGAAATGTCTCCTTTACTTTGTTTCCTAGTGTGGTGTTTGACTGTAGGAGGACTTGTGGGTGACTCAACAGCGGTGTGTGGGAGGTATCCTTGTTTCTAGTTGTGGGTATTAACTGGTACAGCTCCCCAACGTTGTTCTCCCCCAGGCCTCCCACAGGTCTTTTGAGAAGGCTCTGTCTGTTACTGTGTGTGCTGTCATCTGCTCCTGTAGAACAGTCCCTGTGAGATTCTTTTTTCAGACAGTGTTTCTCTTTTGTAACTCTGGCTGTCCCAGAACTCACTCTGTAGACCAGACTAGCCTTGAACTCACAGAGTGAGTGCTGGGATTTGAGGCATGCACCACTACCACCTGGCTACTCCTTTCATTTTTTGCTGTCTGTTTCCATTATGGGATGGAAGCTAATGCTGTGTTGGAGAAAACCAGCAGTGTGACTGTGACTTTTATGTATTTCTGACCAAATTCAAGCTCGAGTTAGCTACTAAGGGGTAAAATGTGTGACTCCCATTTCTTCCTCTGCTCCCAATAGCCCTCCAAACCAGAATGAAGGGGGCTTTGTTTTTATTATCTCTGTTTTACTCTGAAATTGAGAGATACGTTTCCTACCATTTCAGTGTCAGATGGAAAAGGGGTTCTCGTAGCACCAAGAACTCAATGGTCATTGGCCCACCAGGATTGGCTGTTGACAGATTAAAGGAGGAAATAAAAGCATTCGAGAGCTCCTTTGTCTCTCTAAATACACATATGACTCTTAAGATTATGGCTTTCTGCTAAGCCCCTACTTTGTATGTCAGATGCTGAATACGACGTCAGTCTTCATTTTTATTTGTCTTTCCCAACACTTCTCCTTAAGCAGATGGATGCTCTGAGACATGTGCTTGGGGATGCAAAACAAATAAAGCACATTAATAATTTAAGATACTGTCTCCATGATAGGCTGCTATATTATAAATGATGATAAAGACAGATATCGGAAAATAAAAGAAAGAACATGGCCTTGAAGGAGAGATAGATGAGTAAATAGCAAATTCCAAGCACTCAAAGCTTTTATTATTTATTTATTCATTCATTTATTTATTTACTTCAGTTCTGCCTGGCTGGGGCGGGGGGGTACTAGAACAGACCAGTTACAGAAGCACAGATGCTGGCAGAGAACACGTAGTCCGGAAATGCATTTTGAAGGCCCCTAGTTCGGGGCGTTTATTGATACATAGAAATTAGTTTGGCAATTAGTTGAG
The DNA here is from genome assembly GCA_026225945.1 of Cricetomys ansorgei. Taxonomy (NCBI): domain Eukaryota; kingdom Metazoa; phylum Chordata; class Mammalia; order Rodentia; family Nesomyidae; genus Cricetomys; species Cricetomys ansorgei. The sequence goes on along the minus strand of JAMJFZ010002601.1, from coordinate 740,834 downwards.
CTAGGTGTCTTTGGTCTTGTAAGGGATTTAAACGATAAATTAAGATATTTCTAAAATGATTGAATGATGGCAAGTGACTCAAAATTCCTTCTGCCTTGGTCGTTTTTCCTTTGCTTTCATGCAGTTGGTAAAAACAATTCTCTTATCATTTTGCTGGCCTCACACAAATGGGGTAGAGGGAAAAAAGTTGAAGGAGAATATAGCTCTCTCAGAGCAAGGTTCTGATAATAAGTTATGGCATCATTTCTTGTTCCCCATCAAGAGCCAGCAGCTTTCTTCTTCTGTTCCAGACAATGGAAGGGTTGCCCGCTGGGAGGCAGCTACCGTCTGAAGGCGGTACACCTCCTGTCACATTTCACGAGTCTTCCTTTCTTGTTTCGTTGGGAACAGAGATGAAAGAAGGACTCGCAGATGGGCAGTGGATAGCTCTCTTGTGTGATATGGATGATTCTGTAGCGGGAGGCCATCAGGAACTTAGTGGTTGCCAGCAGTGGGAAGGATCTCAAAGCGGAAAGGTTTCCATCATGGCGTCTGTTATTCAGGCTTGTTAGGCATGCACACAGAGACAGAAAAATCCTTGAAGATTTTGCAAACTTTATCGTGGGTTTAATTAGGCACCTCTTCTTTGCCCTGATTTCCAAAGAAGTCCGTGTTTAGATGAAAGGTTGTCACCGGCTTTACACCTCACCTCTTCCACCAGTGCACCTTTATTCATTTGCTACCCACACTCAGAGGGGGCACACACCTCAGCTTTCAATTTTTCTTCTCCAAATCTTATCTTTCTATTAGTTTTTTTTTTTTTTGTAGGAACAGGAATACTTTTTTTTAAGTCCTGCAATAAAGGTAGACTGTGAGTCTACTCTGGTGGCGTGGTTTACAAATGAGAAGTGTTTTCAAAGATGCCTTTCTTGATGAATCCATTAGTGGTATGTTGGTTTAAAAGAGAAGAGATGGCAGGGTGGAGCCTTTTTGCCTCCCCAGCACCTCTTTTCCCAATGTACACATACTGTTGATACTCCAGCTCTCAGAAAAAAAAGAACATGAAAATATTTCATTGAAAGATGACAGCTTTAACGAACTTTAAAGGTTAACCCTGGTGCTGGTTAGCATATCTATTCATGTCTCCATCAGTCTATTGAATTACTCAGCTGAACAGGCACACAAAAGCAAAACTTGAAAAAAAAGTACCCAGAAAGCCGACATTAATAATTCATAAATACTGGAGGCTTGTGACTGACAATTCCCCACACGATGTTGAAGTCTCTTAAGAAGCAAAGCCTGATCAGTCCTAAGTTTCTTTAGGAGCTCATTGAACAGCCCTGTCCTAGGATCTTAATGTTTCTGTAAGTGGTTAGGGCTCTAGTCGCACTGTAGCTTTTCATGCCCTGGAGCGCGTGTCCTGTTCCTTTGCATTAGTATAAGGTTCAGTTTTTCATAAAATCTTTAACTGACAGTTGCTGTATTTGGATTTTACAAGCATCTACAGACCATAAAGAACTCCCAATACAGCCATAATCCCTTGTTGCAAAGGAAATCGGCATTTCTGAACAGATTCCAGATACCAATTATGGCACTAATGAGGATATACAGGCACGTCTGCTCATGCAGGATTACAGGCAACGTTACTCCAGGCAGGGCTTTCCTACTGGAGAATTCACCATCCTTCTTCCTCTGTGTATGTCAAATTGTTTCATTAGGCTTTTCCATTAAACATAGAAGCTATCAACATCTTTCAGTAGTAACCATTTTCACAGGGGAAAAGAAGAGACAAGCATCACTGGCTGACAAGGAGTTGACCTTAAACTGTTGTGTAGGAGGAAGAAAAATGTAGTCTTGATGTTGGAAATCATTGGCAAAGCATTTCCATGGAGGACTAGGGCCATGGCAGGTCATGAGTTCTACTGGAACCAATTAGCTTCCTCACCTGGATTTACTAAAAGGCAGTTGTTTCTAGGCGGTGGGCTCAAAGCCAGTGTTTCTACCTCTTATCAAGGTTAAGTTTCCTTTTATGCTTTCCATTTCAGAGTTTTGAACTGATGGAGCTGATCTGGGGAGAGAGCAGGGTGGCTTACAGATGAGCCTTTCTCAGGTTGGGAAAGAGATTTTCTGACATGAGCAAGCATCGCTGTGACTCTCGTAAGCCAACTTTTAAATGTGAGGCTCTGTTGATGTTCCAGCTTTAAAGATCCACGCTTGGCTTCCCGCACTGTACCACTGAAAGCTAGCTTATGTTCAGGACACTTAAGGAAATAACTCAATCTCCGTCCTTGTTCACAACGAGCATGCTTCCATTTCCTTCAAGTTGCAATTATGGAAACAATCAGAAATTACTACATTAGCCCACGTGTTTTTTTTTTTTTTTTTCCTACATGTGAGTCTTAATCTCACTGACAGGCCTTTAAGCTCCAGGAGTATTGTGAGCTGGACAGTAGAAGTCCAGAAACGGCTGTCTGACCAGCTTGACGCTTTGCTCATTTATTAAGCAATGAATGTGGCTTCAGCCATCAATTCTGCACCTTTCCTCAGTGAGGCACCCACGCGGTACAGTGAATGTGGAGTGAACCTGTGATCCGTGTAGCTGTAAACACTGCACTGCCTCTGTTCACTAAAAGTATTTAACCAATGGAGCTGGCATGTAGATTAAATGAGGTCATGGAGATGATACCTTGTAGAATTAGAACCAATTATGATTTTTTTTTTTATTTTAGACTAAAATGATGCTTTCAAAAATTGTTACTTGTTCAAATTTCAGTCTAACGTAGAAATGGAAATTGAGTCTGCTGACTTCCTCCTCTGTACCACTCACAGGATACACATCACCGGATTCTGTTCTCTCTGAAAAGTCCAAACCAGATATCAACTCCCCAACTCTTATCTCAGGCAGAACTGGGGATGCAGGTTAGTGGCAGAGGTTTACCTGGCATGCCCACGGCCCAGTCTTTGACCTCTAGTGATGAAAACATAGACAAAATAATTAAAAGAAGAGTTTTGAAGAATGTTGACATAATATTTAAATATTTAGTAGCTTTTAAACATCATTCATTCATTTATTGTATATATTACATTATTGTAAATTTAGGGATTAATAACTAATATATATTCTCAATGTTGTACAAATATACTTCTCACTAGTGCTCTATGACATCAGTACTATTCATACGTGCATTTCACACTTACAGGAACAAGGAAACATAAAAGCAGAACAGAAACCACCCATAAAGGCAGTGATAACATTTCCACTCAGACCCACGTAGGAGCTATACTATTTGAAATGTAAATTTTGCTACCTGACCATTCAAATGAAATAAAACTGCGTTTATGCTAAAAGAGGACTCTGTTTCAAAGTGTTGGTGGTGCTAATTTTCCTTGAGGTTCACCTTCAAAGGTTGCTGGGAAAACATCTCAAGGGATTCTGCTACTGTTCATTCTGGTCTGTACCAGTGCATTTTGCCTTTATCATCTGCTTTTAATGTTTTATGTGATAAATAAAAGCCATATGAAACTGGAAGGCATTCATGGTCTAAGGAAATGACCCAGTGGACGAGTCTTTTGCAAGTTAGGGCATATTCGCTCTGTCATGAATGCTGAGACAGTGCAGCTCTATTTCAAATTCAAATTTAATTACCATGGATTTGGTTATAGTATGTGTTCACTTACCTGTACAGAATTTTATCTCTCATTAGACACCCCATGGACGTCTTTTCTTCTATTGCTAGTCACTTCCTGTGAGTTCCAGAGACATATAGGACAAATGGCTCAATTATTATTACTCAACTTGATAATGTTGATAATTTCAAAGCTTGATCTTTTAAATTCAGAATTCTCCCCTGCTCAACACACACGCATTAGAGAGAAAATCTATTTGCCTCTTTTTTTTTTTTTTCCTTTTGGGATTTGAGGCAGCTTATAACACAGCAAACCAAAAGGAAAGCGACAAAAGAAGAAATAAAATATCAGGAGCAAATAAAAATGATAGCATAATTCTATACACTGCAGGCTCCGACTTGGTTGCTGTAGCTGACTTTCACATTCTGCTTATCATTACAATAATTCCTCGAGGGCACTGAGTGATGTAATAGAAACTGACGTCAATCACATTTCAGAACTGACAAAGCGCTAGACTTCATATGGCTTGACTATATGATGGCATTTGACCAAGCTAATAGTGAGCATTCTTCTCCTAGATTAGGCCCCGACGGCAGTCAGGTAGTCAGTCTAGTTGCTTCAAGAACCGAACACCTAGAGATATTAGTGTAGCATAGAAATATTTGTGAGATGTTTTCTCTGCATTTCAGTTATTTTGCAAGAGTGCCATTAACCTTTTCCCCAAATTTCCAACATGGATAAAAGGAACAAGACAACATAAGCATTTGCATTCTTCCCCTCTACTTTTTTCCTATATAAATATAGGTATATAGACCTATATAAATAACCCTTGTGTATCAGTTAGTCCACTCCACCTCAGAAAATAATAAAAGTGTCAAATACAGTGCTTTCAAAAGTGTTTAAATTTATGTTTCACATGCACAACTGAACAAGGTTCCAAGAACAGTCTGCAAGAAAGAGTAAGAAACAGCCATCAGTGCAGTGAGAACTCATGCTTACTTTTAGCCTTGAAGTCATGCTGAGAGCCCCTGTAACCGAGGCTGTAGGCTTTAAAGGGCTGTAAAGACTAACCCAGTGAGTCCCCCCAAACAAGCTGTTGGAGGGAAATCTGCTCTGTTGTAAAGTCCGCATTCATTTGGCACCTGGAAAAGGCATTTGGTCTTTCATAGAGACTTGTCCATTGTCTTTGGTAGGAAAAAAAGGGAAAACAGAGCAAAAACAAAAGAAAATGATGCAACAACTACAATGGCTGGAGAAATTCATGCTCATAGATAAATTCTGGGGGTGTTGGTGATGACAACCCAGGCTGGATGGTTAATTGTCACCACCAGCTTGAATTTACTGGGTTTGGAATAACCCAGAAGACACGACTTGGTGTCTGTGTCTGTGTTTTACATGTCTGTGTGGATACATCTGTGAGGATGTTTTCAGAGAGGTTTAACCATGGAGAAGAAGCACCAGACTATGGGCTGGGACCCAGGACTAAACAGAATCAAATAAATAAGAAAGAATGAGCACCGGCCTCTGTCCTCCACATCCTGACTACAGACAAAGTGTTACCAGTTCCTCACACTGCTGCTCCATGTCCCCCTGACATGATGGAACATATCTGTCCTGAAACTGTAAATCAAAATAAATACCCCTTCCTAACTGATGATGTCAGGTCTACTGGTGCCTATACTGTTGAATGAACATAGCTTTTTTCTACAGGAATGCACTGTAAATATTAAGTTGAAGGCTTTTCCTAGATAAGACTTTGAGGAGCCTGGTGAGATCAAGCTTTAGGAAACACACGTGGAACAAATGCAATTTAGTGTCTTCAGAAACAATAGAATCAGGCTAGCGAGTACTGCAGTTATTGGACTTATTTGAGAGTAAACATTCAAAATTATTTTTGAAACAAACAACAGAAGTGTAATCTTGGAAGAAGAAATCATGAAATCTGAGTAGACAAAAAAGGAAACAGAGCCAGGCAACATTCCAGTCAGTGAAGGAGGTACTCCCTGGGTTTCAAAAACAAAGTGGGTGATTTAGTAATGTATTAGACACAGTGGCATGAAAATTAGGACACTGGAAGAGATGAAAAAAAGTTTCCAAGAGCATAAACCAAAGATGGGAAAGACCCAAAGATGGGAACTGTGAAGAGTTTCCTAGCTGAGAGCAAAGGGAGACAGGATCACCTGTGCCCAGTTAGAGAGGCAGGTCAGAAGGACAGACAGGATGATGGAGACTTGACATTCAGAGAGGAAATGGGAGGAGTGCTGCAGCCTGAGTGAGAGAAAACTATCTTCAAACATGGAAATGAAGCAAATAAAAGCATAATGAATGAGAAACAGCCAAGTGTTCATTTGGGATACAATGACATTGTGTGCACTGTGCGGAGATAGAGTCTTCTAGAACGTCACTAATTGATGCTACACATTCTAAAGAAAGAGTCTGCCTGAGGGAGGAAGGAAAGGGCCTGGAGAGTGAGAAGAGGAGAGCAGAAGGAGAGAAGTAGAAAGACAGACTTTGGCAGCTGCACTGCCCCGACTTGCCCTCTCACACGTTGACCTTGCCCGAGGGAGACAACCCCCTCTTGTCAAGGGAGCTTGGAAATAAGCAGAGCAAGGAGTGAAGAGAACTGGACAAAGGGACGAGTAAAAGCCAACCAAACACGGTCAGAAAATCATGTCTGTAAGACAAACCCAAGTTCAGAAAGAGTACATGAAGCCTGAGGCAGGAGATAAAAAGACAGCTGAGCTGGCTGGAGCATAGAAATACTGCTATACAGCAGCTTAATGGCTTCTTTATTTCTCTTTCCTGTTTGGATGGGCAGGATCAAGCCCAGGGCCTCACACATGCTAGGGAAGCACTCTGTCTCCAAAGATTTCTCCGCACACCCATCTCCATATATCATTTGCGTGTATCCGATCTGTATAGATGATGCCACATAAGTCACTTAGGAGGAGGATAGTCACGAAAGGCAAGTTTGATTTGCTTTCTTTTGACGTTCACTCACTTAAAAAATTCTGATTTTTATTGCCAAAATAATATTTGACATAGCATTTAAGTAATACCCGTACACTTTAAGCTTAATTTGGACATTGGAAGGCTATTTTAACATTTCTCTTTGTATCTGAATATATCTTCTAGAACGTAGCACTACGTAAAGTTGTTAGTAGTGCCAGTGATGTGACTGTAAGCCCTGACTCTTATTCTGTCTTTAAATTGTTAGTATGAGCTCAGAGGAAGGAAGAAAACTCAACAAAGTCCAAACTAAGAATGGCTTTCCTTCTTAGCCAGTGTTACATTTTTCACAGGATGGGGGAAAAGCTTTAGTGGCTGCATGCTGTTCTTGGGTAATACTTTTTAGTAATGCAAGAGCTTAGTTGGCTGGGTAACTTGATTACTCTGGAGGGCATGCTATTAGCATAGTGGGAAGGAATCAAAGGAAAAACATAATTTACATTAAGGCCACAGACATGCCACACAATACAATTACTTCAGGTTTTATATCCAAAAAGCTATTATCCTTTTTTTTTTTCATTATTTAAGCACTGTGGTATTCTGGTAAGGGGCTTTATGAGAGGCAAAGAATGGATGAGAGCCCAGAAAAACCCCAAGAAATTGTTCTATGAATGAAAAGAGGTCTGATGTTGGGAATAAGTACATATAGATTTTTCTTTTTAGCCTTTTCAATGAATTGTGCTTGTACATAGATAATAAATACACTCCTTTTTACCTTAGTTTTCTTGTTGAAATGATCATTCCAGCTTTTATTATAGAAATGTTATATGCAAAAAGAATACGGTCTATACAAAGTAGAGGGGGGATACAATGTCTCCAAAAAAGTTACATGTTCTCTCAACTTAGTGTTATGCATTTATATGGGAGAAGTTAAGAGCATCCTGGAATTCACACTGGTCAGCACAGGTTTGTTTATGCTGTAGTGACAAATGAATCTCTGCATCTCAGTGGCTTACCAGGAAAAAACAGCTTAAATGTCGTCCACTGCTGATATCCTAAAGCAGAAGTTTCACTGGCGACACCCAGCTCTAGGCTGAACAAATCAATATCAGGTGTGGGTACCATCTCCTAAACAGGATTTCTAAGGGCTATAGTAGAGAGAAGGAGGGAACACAGAGCACTCAAACTGTCTCTGACATACTTACACCAGAAGTAGCTGTCTGTCACTGTCCATTGAATAAGAACAATCATGTCTCCACCTACTAGCAAGAGGTGAGGAATGGATGCCAAACCAGGAAGTATGGCTCCACGAGCAACAGTTCACTGGCATGCAGTGACTGAAATCTGTAGAGGAGGCAGATGGGGCCGACTCATAAGCTTCGTACATAACTCAGGTGCATCATCACAGTGGCATTTGTCTGTTATTTCATTCTTGTCTTCGTTCTAATTAGTGAACAACCAACTGGGAACAATTCTAAGTTTTAAGTTGAGTGACTGGCATGGAGATGAATCCTTACTTCAAGCATCGGACTGAACTAACCAAGTAGCTTTTCCATGAGATGATATCAACCTGAGGTCACTTGCCTTCTTCAGGAAATCCTTCAGTAGTTCACTTCTCCTTCGAGGAGCCTACTGTTGTGTTCCGGCTAGAGATAACCAGACCAGGGCCAAATAAAATCTTGAAATTCAAGACGGAGACTTTTGGTTTGAGTTTGCTGAGCAGTGTGTAGGACCTTACAGTAATCTAGGTATATATGATGAAGAAAATTTGTTATATGCAAGAAGAAGAGATAATTGATCAAAGAGCCAATTGAGCTATTGGATGAAGAGTCTAACACAGTCCCTGATACAGCTCTAGTAGGTGATCAACCAAGATCCTAACTTCCTTTGCAAAGGAAGTCTAAAGTACAAGTGAAATCATTCAGTAAGTAAATGCTATATGGTGAGATTCAAAGGTGATGACATCGTTTTTTCTCTTATACTCATTGGATCAGATTTGAAATGATGAGGCTTTGAAGACTAAATCAAAGACTGGGCTTCATTTTAAGTTGTGCAATGGAGATATAGTAATGACAGAAAAATCAAACTTACCATCGGTCTTCCTGTGATGTAGGACAGCAATATAAGAACAACAGAAGAAAATATCAGTGGGATGTGTTAGGAAGGTAATTAAAGGAAGGTGATATTCCATAGGGACCTACTTCAGATTCATGGTAGCAGCCTGGGCTCTAGGCAATGTAAATAATCTGGGATGTGGGGCTGTGTGAAGACCATAGGATACTTCAGCTTTGTAATCAGAGAAGCAGTCTCTGTGTCTTCTCTGGGAAAAGCTTGAGCTCAAAGTGAAAATCAAGAAGTAATACTGTCCCCTTCCCCAGACACGTTAGTTCCCTTGAATCCATAGACCATTGGCTACCAATTGCCAGAACTAGATTCACCCAGTATGCCATCAGTTTTTATAGGTTTAAAAGTTAGTCTTATAATGTTGGTAATTTGGTGTTGTATTGGTGTTGGTGTTGTAGCTTCTAACAGATACATTGAGCAAAGACTGAATGTTATTCATATACATGACTTTTTTTGGGAACAAAAAAATGAAATATATAGAAGTCAAAGAAGAAGAAGAAGAGGAAGAAAGAGGTGGAGGAGAAGGAGGGAAAGTGGAAAGATAGGAAGGAGGAAGAAAAGCAAGAGGAGGAGGAGGAGGAGGAGGAGGAGGAAAGCAATGCTGATCTAGTGTTGAAGAGGAACTGCAAAATAGCTAAGTATCACTGAGTCTGAGCACTATAAATTCTGCATTCTGAGTCTTTCTCTGTACCTGGAGCTCAGATGGCAGTAAAAGTTTAGTGCTGAGTGGGGAACAGACAATTTGGCAGCAAAGATAAAGATAATATTTAAACTGAGTCTTAGATAACAAGAAGGGGTCATTTCCAAAGATCCAGGTAGAAGCAGTATACAGAACTAAGGCACAGATGAGAGTGTGCCCATGGTCCCCACAAATGCCAAAGAGGACAGAGCGGCAGGGGTTGAGTACCCAAGAATGGAGACAACCAAGGACCGTGTCTTGTGGAGTCCTACAGATAATGTACAGTCCTATGCTAGCCTTTGTGTGTGACCAGTAAGTGTCTGAGTCCTCTGTGTTGACAGGAAACTGGCAGAACTAACTGCTTAGGGAGAGGGACTTGGTGAGATCCAGGATAGCAGATCTCCTTATGCAGAGGGCAGTGGAGCCAAGGACAGAGCAGGGAGAGTCACTGTTAAAAATGGTTTCACAACATAGCACATAGCTAAGGGAACACAGTGTCATGCTGGAGCCCAAAGAAAGTGACAGCTAAGGATATTTGTCTTGGTGGTAATGCAACCCAGGAATCTGATCTGAGGTTCATTTCTTCACCGAGTAAGGAATTGCAAAATGAGGTCTGCAGTCACAGCATTCAGTCGAGGCACAATATCCAATCGAGGTTTATTAGAAGCAAAAGTAACACTTCATTTTTCATAGAGAGCTAGACTCATTAATTGGGGAGGGTATGCAGAGCTGGTATCCATCCAACCTCATGGAAATCCTGCTCTTTTACATTCTACTAGGTCACGTGTGGCAAGGTTTGAGCCTCCCTTCTCAGAGCAGTATGGATATTGCTGATTGGTCCATTAATGCAGAAAGCAGAAGTTTAAAATCCTTACCTGGGAAAGTGTGACTAAAGGACTAGCTTTGGACAGGAAACCAGATGTAGGCCATTTTGGATGATAGTCCTGGGCCTTCTTCCCAGACTATCTGGCTAAATTAAGCCTGTCTCCATTATCCTTCAGAAGGAATTCCAACATATGTATAATGTCAGAAGGAAGGGGCTCTTTGGAAGTGTCAGCTGACAGAAAAATTGAGAAACAAATGTGAGGCTCTCATCCATCTCCCTCAGAAACAGTAGGGTGGACACGAGGGTCAAACTCTAAGAGGGGAAAATATCTAGTGAGACGTGGATCAGCCAGTGTTAGGTAGCCTGATTGTCCTTGAAGTCCCAGTAAGAGCCACAGTTACATGGACTAGCCCTTGCTTGAATGTATTTAGACAATTAATGATCCAAATTTTCTGTTGGAAATCCATATATTCCTGGTGGATGAGATCACATGCTCCATTGAAACAACTAGGTTGCTTGTTATTTTTATTAGGCTAGCCTCAGACCTAAAAGCTGTGGTTTTACCTTATTTTAGCACTCCTTAAAAAATCATACTGGCAGGTTGGCTTGTGCCTTTCAATGCCCTTCATGGGGTAAGAATACAACGTTACTATCCTCTATTGCCTTTCCCTCTCATTTTCTGAAACACCGACTAGAGAGCTGGATGGCCAGTAGTGAGGACTGACTCCCTCCACCAGCTGTCCTATCTTGCTGTCTCAGTGCTCTGTGTACTGCATGCTTTTGTGGAGATCACCTGCCAAATGAACTACCTGCACACCAATTCCAGTCTCACAGTTTCTTTCAGGGAAGACTCAACTGAAGACAAGCCCAGAGCTCTTACTGACCAGTGCTAGGACCAGTACCCATGCAGTTCTCATCCTGTTGTTAAATGACCCCATAAGTCCGAATTTCACCTTTATTATTCCTGTGCAGTATGTAAGAAATCAGACACAGGGAAAGAGTATATGACAGAGCCTGGAATCCATGAAAACTTCGCTTCCTTTCCTTACCTTTGCCAACCTGATAAATTTTGTACCTTATAGCATCCCGTAAGAAAAATATTTAATCTTTCTGTCACCCTGCTTTCTAAAAATTGCTTTTCCCATGCACTTCCTTCCTCATTATAATATATAATAATATGGTGCTGTTTTTATCAAATTCCCTAATCCGAGAACTTCTGTAGAAGTACATATTGCCACTGATGGTAATAACAGGCCACCAGCCTCTCCAACATCTTAATGTGTTTCACATTTCCCAATGAATGGCTTGATTGATATATTTTCTCCAAGCTCCTGAGACATGTCTGCCTCTCTGTGAAACTCTGAGGCTTTAAGCCTAAGGTTTGCTCTTTGGTGAGCAATGATGGTAAGTGGAAGCGTACCTGACACATTTAGATAACAAAGCTGTTGGGTTTTCACCATGGCTCAGAGTTTTGGTCCTAGATACATTCTCAAAATACCCCACTTTCCTTTACCTCACAACTGATTTCTTCTTTCAGGGTCCCCAAGGAAACATTGCTACGTCTATCTGTCATGGCAAAGATGAATTCATGGTTCTTTGGTTATGACTCTCTCTTCCCCTCCTTTCCCTGCTTCCTTTTTATAACACCCTTCCCTCCTTTTTGCATGAGGTTCAAGCTTTGTTTGTCTCAAGATTTGTTGGATTGCCATACAACTGATCTTTAAAATTCTTGACATATAGGTGCGCTTATTATGGCTTGGCTGTGGAGATCCCAGCTTTCTGGGCTTCCCTTCCGCTTTTTCCTCTTCTTTCTGTTCCTGTATCTCCCTCCTGTCTTTCTACCTGCCACCGTTTCTGCTCACCCATCTGTTTCTGACAGTGACCTCACGTCTATATTTTATGACTTTCCAGCCCGGCTTCCTACAGTTAAATGAATCATGTTCTGTGTTCTGCTTCTCAGTTCCTGGGGGAGAGAACAGAATTTATCCTGATGACTCCAAGCTGCCATCCCTTGTACTCTGATGGTGGAAGCAGTGATATTTATTTAAAAGACGTCAATAGTCTTAGATGCTTCTCTCTGTGGCAGCAAAACTGACTTCCACATTGGTTAAAATGTCTTGATTTTACCTACATACATTTTTCTTTTGTTTTTAGATATAGAATTTTGCTATCGTATAAACCTGCAAGCTGGCATTAAAGATATACTTTATGGATTATTTATGTATGTTCAAGGCCAACAGATTGTTCAAATTGTTTAAAATTATTTTACTTAATCCTCCTAGTTACCAGGAGATGTAGGTGTGATTGTCTCTGGTTTACAGGTGGAGAATCTGTGATCTGTGGATTGGCAAGTCTGTTAAGGTAAAGGAACCAAACAGTGTTGGATCTCACAGAGGCCCAGTTGTCTAGTCTCTAGGTTTAGGCAGTGTTTCTGTGCACAAACCGAAGTGGAATCACTCATTAGGAAACCACTTTCAATGCAAGAAGCACTCCTGGATGTCACTGCTGTCTCAAGAAAAAAGGAATCAAGTACGTGGAACATGCTTTCTTTTTCTTTTTTTCTTTTCTTTTCTTTCTTTCATTTTTTTTAAAATCCACATCAGGTCAGCCCAGCCCACTGAAGGTGAAACCTGCCTGCTGATACATAACGATATTTCAAGATGAGCAAGAAAACCCTGTCCATCCCAGATCAGAGCTCCCTGGGGACAAGGCTCAAAAAGCAATGAAAAGGGAGTAAGTGAATCATGAACGCTTCAGAGCGAGGCTGAGCACTAGAGCCAGGCATTTACAGTGAAGGGCAGAGCTGCCAGAGAGAACTCAGGGAGCATTAGAAAAATGATTACATGCCAGCCTGAAATGAGGCTCTGAGGAGCAAGAGCCATCCTCCCACAGAAGGATTTGTGGATTTCTCCCAATTTTCACAGACCTGCCCGTGGAGTTTGTTCGTTCATTCACTGAGAATTATTGGTTACCTCTGTGATCAGGGACTGTCCCTGAGTTCCGGGTCCAAGTGTTGGAATGGGATGTTTCTGTTTCCACTTTTGGTTTCTGTGTGCAGTATCGCTTCTTACTTCTACCTCTCTCTCCTTCTGTCTGGCCCACCATACTCAGGTGCCACTTCATTATTTCTATAGTTATATTTGCTTATTCCTTACTCGAATATATCTATAATTACTTTGTTTTTTTGCAATCTGTTTTACTTCCTTTTTAAGATGCTGGGGGTGGGGTATTAGGGAATAGGTCAGTGTTGGGAAAATGCACCATTCTAAGAGTTCATTAGTGATGATGGCTTGATCTGTCAACCTAGAGAGTTTGCAAATTTCCAGTGTTTCCTTGTGATCTAGCTTCTTAACTCAAATGATGTTGGTGGAAGAGTCATGATCGCCAGAACCTGTGCCTTCTCAGTTTCCATATGAGAGAAGATAACTTTGGGCTTATATAGCTTGAAACACAGTAATATAAAACAAAGAAAGAGAAAGCTTACAAATATTATGTAGGAAAATATCAAGGAACTTGCTGAGAAAACCAATTTAGCCAGCATCTGTTATGACTCAAGGGCCCGATAAATCACTTGCCTGTGCATAGCTCCTATTTTAAAAAATTACTCTGTACTTTGGTCTTTTTTTTCCTGATTAAAGACATATATGTAAAAGAACATATGGTTCCCAGGACCTCCGAAATATGTCTGATCCTTGGGATCCACATTCGTTTTTAAAGATTTATTTTATTGTTTATAATTATGTGCATATATGTGGTGGCATGTGTAAATGTGAATGTGGGTACCCACAGAGTTCAGAAGTGAGTGCTGGATCCCCTGGAGCTGGAGATATGGACAGTTGCAAAATTTGCTGCCTGATATAAGCGTTGGCATCAGAATTTGAGCCCTCTTCAAGAGTAGAAAGTGTTCTCAGCTGCTGAGCCACCATTCCAGCCAGGATCTACATTCTTAACCTGTACAATTATTAAAGAGCTCAAGAAAGTTATATATACAGAGTGACAATACCTAGCAGAACAGACCAAGATATATGCCAACTTCAGTTTTAGCATACATATTGTAATTTGGAATTAATACATATTGTATGTAATTAGCATACATATTGTAATTGTATTTAGAGCTTTAATCCCACTTGCCAAAGCACAAAGATATTAATAATTTCTTATATTGTTTAGCAATATGGTCTTAATATTTCTGATCTCAATTCATAATAACTTGGAAGTACATTAGGGATTATGAATGATATACCTTACACTATGGCATATAACTGGAAAAAAATGAAATCAAGGGATATTTCTAAATAGAATAAAGTGGGGTTTTTTTGTGTTTTTGTTTTTGTTTTTTATGAGACAGGGTTTCTCTGTTAAAACCCTGGATGTTCTGGAACTCACTCTATAGACCAGGCTGGCCTCGAACTCACAGAGATCCACCTGATTCTGCCTCCCAAGAGCTGGGATTAAAGGCATGTACTACCACTGCCTGGTTAAAATATGTTTTTTAACATAATATTTTAGTTAATTACTTGAGAATTTCATATAATGTATCCCTATCACACCCACTTCCTATTTAGGCCTTGGTCTGCCCTCCCACCCCTATGCCCTCAAAAAAAAACAAAACAAAACAACACAACAACACAACAACCAATCAAACAACAAGCAAACAAGCAAAAAACAAGTCCAATCTGTATGATAGGAGCATGGATAGCGGGCTTCAACATGGCCTCCTAAAGTACGTTTTATAGTCATATCAATCAGCCTGAATTGCTAGAGCAGCGGTTGGTGAATAACTACACACACCCAAGTTAAAGCGAAAGGTGGGGAGAAGATGCCATTCTGTTGTAAACCTCAGAAAACCAAACTCAGTGAGGATCCACCGCAGTTTATATAAAAGAAATCAGGGTTTTCTAGGGTGCTGAGGCTCAGCAGTGCCACAGAGGACACCATTTTCTTTCTTCCTATGCTAGTAGAGTAAGTTTTTTGGGGGGCCTTATGATAGATAGGAACTAGACCATAACATGGCTAGTTTTCACCTAAGGGCAGACAGAGTCTATGTAGGAAACACAGATGCAGAGGAGGATTCTCTCCTATCTATCTTCTTGGCTAGAGCTGTGTCACACACCCACTCCCACCACTGTCATGGGAGCACTCCAAGGGCCCAGATGGTTAGTTCTCAGCACTCAACTGCTCCTACCCATTCCACAGGGAGCCTTTGAAAAGTGCAGCTCCATGGACCCCTCCCAGGCTAAGAGAGTCAGAAGCTTAGGCGTGGAGTCTGGAAATCAGGGTATTGCAAATGCTTCCCAGGATGATTTCCCTTGAGCAGCAGAGGCTTAGAGTAATTGGGATTCCTCTATTGACCTGGAATGAGAGCAGCTTGCCCCATATTCAAGGGGCATGAATTCAGAATAAAACTGGGGTTCTATCAGGCAAGTGGGATAGATATTTCATAAGCATTGCCCAGTCACTCTAAAGGAGTTTTTTTTTTTTTTTGGTTTGTTTGTTTGAATTTTTATGAGTTATAGGAATGTGTTCCTTTAATACATCTGTCTAAAGAGCAAGGATGTGGCATTTCCCAAGGTGTCAGAGCTATGCAGCTTCATTGCTGTTGAATGTCCATACAATTTGACCAATGAGTGTGCTGCCCTAGTTTATAAACACTTTAATATTCCCAATACCACTGGAGGAGTGACCTCACAGTTTATTGTCCAAATTGTAGCCCATTGGAAGGGAAACAGAAATGATATATTTCTCAAGATGTTACTCAAGATTTTAGAATAAACCTGTGCTGCTAGGGAGACACTGACACATGCCATTGCTCTACCTAAGCAGTGCGATGTCTAAAGACAATCATAGCATTTTTTTTAACTGTGTCTCAAAGACTATATCTGCTTAAGCAAGAGAGAGTGGGCCTATAAAACATTAGGATGGAATTTGGTGATCCAAAGACAGATTAACAAGAGAAAAACCACACAAATATCATTAAAGTTTCACAGAACATGGAGTCTTTCTAAGTGACGTGTGAAAACTATTTTTGCAGATAGCCATGCAGGAGTTTTATTGGAGGAGAAAGGATATGCTTTGCTGTCAATAACATGACAATTTTGGGTGAGTGTACAGGGACTTGCTATGGAGCTTAGGCTGGTCTTGAACTCATAATCTTCTTGCCTCAGACACCCTAGTTCTGAGATTACAGGCATGTGCCTCACTGAAAACAAACTTAGTCGGGGATTTGTTTTTTGTTATTTTGATATAGAGATTTGAGAATCCTGAAATGAAGTCCTGTTCCATAGGAATCTGGTACACAAAAAATATACGCACATACACACATACATGCATGCGTACATACATACATACGTACAGTATTTGGGATTGTTCCAGGAGTCAGTCCTTTGAAATTATGAATCAAGAAAGTCTCACTTTCATCTATCACTGACAATCCCAGTGCAACATTGAATAATTTTTAATTGTCAGTACAGAGTAGTAATATTGCTAAAGCTCTCTCATATTTATTTACTTCTATTTCCTTGAGAGCTCATTTAAGATTTGTCTTGAATCAAAGACTTTTTTTTTTTACTCAGAGCTCACTGCGCAGACCAGACTGGCTCCAAACTCACCGCAGGCACCTATCCTCATGGTCTTAGTGTTCGATATTACAGATATGAGTCACCACACCTGGCTGAGTGGAAGGGTTTCTTCTTGCCATATTTGGTGAGCTTCAAGGTGGCTCAGTGGGTAAAGATGCTTGCTGTACAAACCCGATGACCTGAATTGGATCCCCATAACCCATGTTAAGGTAGAAGAAAAGAACTGACTCCATGAAGCTGTCTTCTGACCTCCCTGTGTGGGTTGTAACATGGTCCCTGCCCCATGTAACACACACAAAAATAATAAATAAATTAAAAAAACATAAAAGACCTTTGGGAAACCAAATGCTTCCTATCCATTCCTCCACTGTGTGTGGACATGTGTCTACATGTGGCGGCTGTTTCTGATTTCCTGTATGTTCACATGGTTGAAGACTTACGAGATAGCAGAAGTGAAAAAATAAAATGTTGCCACATGCCCAGGTACTTTTTATTGAATTTCATTTTTATTTAGCAAAAAACAATTCAATCTTTAGAATAAAATTTCATGTAAAATCCGCATCTCTCATTCATTTCTGTTTTGGTATAACCTATTATTTTCCTAAGATTATCTTGCAATTTTATGGAATTTTGCCTTTCCTTGCCTTGTCTCTCAGCTTTCTGCAATCATTTAAATCAGACCTGCTTCCCCCTAATATGGAGAGGAGTTCCAGAACTTTCCTACTGTGTGTTAAATTTCAGTTTTTAAGACAACTCACCAGTCAGCTGGCTGTCCAGGCCCTCCTCAGTTTGTTTGCACATCTTACCTGTGTCTAGTAGAGAAACCCACCCTTCACTCTGATGTAATCATGTAATACAGATATTCTAAAGCACTGTTCCTTGCAGTAAATTTATTATTTTATAGAAAGACATTTGCTCTGAATTCTCATGGTGATCCCTTTCCTTTGAACTACTCTGTCTTTTTTACACGCCTTGTTCAGTCTTGCAGAGGCTTAGCTAAGCTTGTTAGAGATAGGCTCTATTCAACATGGAGTGTGAAGCATTGTTTGAAATGTTTATGCCCAGATGAAAGGTAAACAGTAGTTCTTGGTTTCATTTTGCTAGTTCACAGGCCTTCAACCTACAGGGCTTGGGATAAAACAGAAGCTAGAGAAGGAACTGGAGATCTAGGAGGCAGTTACACCTGGGAACTTTGCCCAGAATTTCTGTTTTTGCATTTGGCATGTGTTTAGGATTTTTCTGGGGCAGAGCCCCTGCCATTACCTGGCAGAGCCACACTCTTTAAGATCTGATGGCATCATTGCCCTTATTCCTTACCAAACATAGCTGTCAGGACCAATTTTAACCAATAGGCGTACTAACACACAGGCCCCAGGCTTGGTGCCAGCTGCTGTGTGAAAAGTGTTGTAGGTGTCATTGGGAGTGGTGGTGGGAGGCTTCAGATTTCTCCTTCTTGGTCCCCTCTTTCCATCATCCCCTATCTCCTGTGATCCTCTCTTTTTCTTTAGAATTATTAATTCCCTGAGTTAGTCTGCAAGTAGGCGCTGAGTTAGATAAAAACAAAAAACCCAAGTGAGAAGGGTGGGGTTTGGGGGCAGAGGTCACGTGGGAGTTTGCTTTGGTTTTGGCAAGTTTTACTCTAGGGCATTTCCTGCCCTGTCTTCTCTCAGGTGCCTGATCTTAGAATCCCTGAGGTAGAAACCTGCAATGTTATAAAGCATCTGAAGTAACAGAACGGCCGCTTGTCCCCGGATCTCAGATTCATGAGTCTAAGAACGAAGCCTGGAAAGGAAGTGCCAACATGCCTTTCTATAACTTCTTGAGCACCTATTTTATGCAAATTGTTCTGTATGACTGTGCTGCTGCGTAGGATAGAAAAGAGTACAAGGGAGGAATGAACTACCTAATTAGGCAGAAAGACTTTCACAAAAATAGTTAACATTTATCCAGTGCTCAGCACACCCTAGGTACTTCCTTCAGCGCTTTATGCGCATTAGCTGGAACGATCTTTACAATAACCCTAGGATTGGGAAACTATTATTTTCGTTCTTCTATCAATGGGGAAACAGAGGCTTGCAGGAGGTTAGGGAGCTTGTCAGTATCACACAGGGAGCCAGTGGCAGCGCAAAAAAGGAACGTGCAAGGTTTATCATTAGCTGCATTTTAAATAAGCTCCATTGCCTCCCACAGGAGAAACGGATCATTTGTCTCCAGTTGGGCCACGTGACGGTTCAGTCTCCTAGAGCTGTGTGTGTAGAGGGGTGACATATTATCCCAAGTCTGGGTGGCTGGAGATTGGGCCTTCAAGTGCTTTGAGTTCAGAGGGGCAATACATCACAGGCAAGGCTTCTGGGGATAGCAGCGGGGTCCCCAGGCCAGAGGGGGACAGAGCCAGTTTCACTGGAATTGGACTATTCTACATGTTGCTACATCCAGGTGGCCACCTGGTCCTCGATGCTTCTGCGTCTTAAGCATCTGTTTTCTCCTTCTCCCCAGCTTGCTATTTGCAGCCAGCCTTGATGGAGGCTCTACTCACCTGTGTTTGCGGGAAGACTGAGAGCTCCCTTGTCTGCTTTTAAACCGTTTGCCTATGACAGCTTATGAATAACAAGATGGGGAGAGTCTCCAACGTAACTTCTGAGTCCCCATGCAGTTTCAACATCGTTTTGTTGCAGTTCCCTTTCTCTCTAGGATTGTAATGATTGCCTACTGGCTCTGATCTTTTCCAAGAAGCATAAATGGGTCACTTACTAGCTTTTGGGATAATTTATCCAAGTGGATTTGCAAACATTTTGCACAGACCTAATGTAAACATATCATAAAAATCATGGCATAAACACAGCAGTCCTACTCAAGGGAACTTCAGGGGAAAAGGCTGATTCAACATCAGTTTACTTTTTGTGTTGGCATTAGGATTTAATATGATGTCATTTTTATGACTGGAAAATTTAATAGGTTGTTAACCCTTCACGTTCCTTTAGTAGCATTATATAGAGAAAAGTAGAGTGTTATCTGAGATGAACTTAAGACAATGTAGACACAATTGCTAAATAAAACCAGAATGCATGGTGCCTATCTGAGGATGATATACTTAATACAGTATTTAGGAGAACAAATTCTCAAGCTAGAGCCTGATTTCAAAGCCCCAGTCGGCAGGTATCTACATGTGCCTAGGTAAGTAACTTTGAATTTCAGTTTCTCATCTGTTTCACGGAGACGTGAAACAAGGTCCCTCACAAGGTTCTTGTGATTCTTAGACAACTATACATATAGCACAATATAAAATTGCCCGAGTTGTTTATAAGGGAGTATGTTCTTATTATATCTGAAGAAGGAGATTAGTAATGGAGTTGGTCGCAGTGAGTTTATCACCAAGATGGCAGTTATAACAGCTCAGTACTTGGATCAAATACATTAGCATGTACAAGATTCTATTAGTTGAACTTGTTTTTCTGTTGGGAAGTCCAAGATGGGCAAATTTGTCTCTGAAATTTGGATGGGTTCCGTTGAGGAAGGGTTTATGTGGTGTGTACTATGGGCTAAACTCTGGCTAGAGGACTGTTCAGATTTCACATACTTAATTATGTAATTAAATGGAGGAGTTAGAGGGTCTTATTCTGGCCATTTTCACATGAAAATACTGGCACACAGAAGATGAAGTAATGACTCCAAGCAGCGGTGCTCATCAGTGGCTGAAGGGAACTTAGACACGATTTGTGGGCATCTTGGTCAGTGTTGGTTGACCTTAGGCTGTCCTGCCTGTCTTGTATTTTAGTACCAGGCACATTTAGTTGAATCTCTTACCAGGAAGCTTACTTTATTAGGATTCTTTAGGGAAAAAGTGTCAGTAAATTGCATATTCATAAGAGGTGAGTTGCTAAGATTTGGTCTAAAGGATCCAGAGGCTGGAAAGTTCCCCAATAGGTCACTTGCAAATGAGAAACCCAGGTAACAGCATAGCTCAGTCCAGCAATCTGGAAACCTCAAAATATATATGCCAAATGAATTATTCTCCAACCTAGGCCCAAGCACAGTCCACTCCCAGGATTGCCTATTGTTCCTAGCGTCAGAGAATTTGAGGTTAGGATATCAGCAAGAGACACCACCAGCATAGAAAGGAAGAGCCAGGGAGAGATTTTCCCTTTGCTCACTGTCTCTTCCATCCAGGTCCTCACCTATCGGGTGACACTCTCAAGGTTGAAAGTGATTCTACCCTCATCACACACTCAGAGGTAATAGTTTTTGAGCTTTCTAGGCATCCATGAATTGGGTGAAGGTGACACCTGAAATCAGTCTCACAATTCATAAGCTTGACCAAAGAAAAGTAAAAGGAACAGAGAGCACCTTATTGAGTTGTATGCCAGCCTAGCTACCACTGGATCTTAGACCCAAGGGGGATACCAGATGATATCATCAAGGAGACCCTAGGGGTGAGAGCCAAGTGAGAAGTACACTAGATTTTAACTTTTCTAAAATGTCCAATACTTCTCTTTCCAATGGCCAACTTTTCTAAGTAAACAATGGATTCATGCTATTAGAAAGCTGGAACTGCCTTCACACATTGTTCCTTAAATAGGAAATTGCAGAGGTTTTGTTTTGGCGTCTTGGGTTCCTGCAATTCTATAGGTCTAGGTGTTGCATTTCCAAGCTTCCAGAGGAAGCTTTGGGGCTCTGCAGGGCCTTGGAAATTTTCCTGTCAATTCCCTTGTGTAACAATGATTAAGACAAAGACCACAACAGCAACAACAAACACGAGGTCCATAAGAGTTTAGCAGCTTGTCCATGGGCCATTGCTTGTATTGACATATGTCAAATGAGATTTTTAAAAGATATAACTTTTACATGGACTCAGCAGGGTCTTCTCAAGGCTCTTTTGACATCGATGTGACCCTGTACTCATCTGTCTTCAGTAAGGGAAGACAAAGCACAGGGAGCAAACATGACTGGCTGCTAATCTGTTGTACTGTCCCTGGAACAGAGAACACACTTGGTCCCTCATCTCTCTGTCACTCCAGCATTAAAGTGGCCATCCAGCTAAGTGATATGAGACAGATGACTAGGACAATTAATTCTTTCAGGATTGAAGTTTGAGTCACAGACCTGAAGTGAAGCATATCAGCCTGAAATAAAAAAAAAAAAAGTCTTTCAATTTTGATAATTTAATTAGCAAATCATTAAATAGATTTCAATATCCATGGTCAAACAGTCATACCTAGGGGGGCTGTTTGAGATGCTATCTTATGTTTCATGTGCCTTTGAGGAAAACCATGTATTACACCTGATTCCTGTCTAGGATGGGCTTATTGTGCCTGCTTCCCTACTGATACCTCTGCTGACTCCACAGAGGATTAATGGGCACCAACATGCTTGCCTTGGCAGAGCTTTTGATCGGTTTCTCTGAGCATTAGAAGCTGTGAGAGTAATTGATCAGCATCTGCTATGGGAAGGGCTCATCAGACCTTGTTGTGCATGTCTACTGGTCTGATGCTTTCCCACAGTCCCTGTATGTTTGGAGATAAGAGGACTAGAGTCCTGTGAGCTGAATGTTCCAAAGGCCAAAACGCAATAGAGAATGGCAAGACAAATTCAAACTCTTATCTGCCAGGGACTTCCTAATATACAGATAAAAACGTCTTAGTTCTCTGAAGACCTTTTCTGAAGAGCTTTATTGGTTTTAGCCATCATTGATTTCCTTTTTGAAGTTCAGATTCTTTTCAAAAGAGGGAAACAGGAAGAAGAAGTTTGCTGTCTCTCACTTACTTCCTCTGGCCCTTGAGGACCTAGCCCTTGGACTGTCCCTCAGTAGACTTGCAACACTTCCCCAATTTGTCTGCTTGGGTCTCATCCTTTCCCTTATATTTTTGATACCTCTTTTCCTTTCAGATATACCAAATTAAAAGCAATATTTGTTTTCTATTCTTTCCCAGAGGAAATTTTTCCATCAGCTGTAGGCTTTTGAAGGCACTGGAGTTCAGTTGCAGAGATAATCCAACAGGACAGGTTTCTTCCTGGTGGAACATTATTGAAGAGGGACTTTAAGATTTTCCTGCACTTCTTGTTCAGTCATAGTTAGAGAAACTTCCTCCTGCAGCAGATGGGAACAAATACAGAGACCCACAGTCAGACATTATGCAGAGAATGAGAGACCAGCACTCAGCCCTAAATAGGGCATCTCCATTAAATCCCTCCCCTCAGAGCTCAGGGAACCCCTTGGAAGAGGAAGCAGAAAAAGTGTATGAGCCAGAGGGGTTAAAGGACACCAGGAGAACAAGACCTTCTAAATCAATATGATCAAAGCTCAAATGAACTCATAGATACTGAAGCAGCATGCATAGGGTCTGCAATAGTCTGTACCAAGTCCTATTTGTATAGATTATGGCTTCAAGTTTAATTTTTTTGTTTGTTTGTTACAGGGTTTCTCTGTTATAATCTCTCTGGCTGTCTTGGAACTCACTCTGTAGATCAGGCTGGCCTTGAACTCACAGAGATCCTCCTGCCTCTGCCTCCTGAGTGCTGGGATTAAAGATGTGTGCCACCACTGCCCAGCTCGGTTTAATGTTTTTGTGGGACTCCTGAGTATGTGTGAAGATGAAGTTCTCTGTTTCTTGATTCTCCTCTTGGGCTCTTTGCATTCTATTTATTTGTTTTGTTCAATTCCAATGTGTAAGTTTATATTATATTATATTATATTATATTATATTATATTTATATTATATTATATCATATTATACTACATCATATTGTTTCCTAGAAACTGGTTTGTTGTCTAATGAGAGACAGAAAGGGAGTGGATCTGAGGGGAAGAAGTGGGAGTAGTAGAGGGAGGGTAGAGAGAGGGTAAACCATAATCAGGATATATTATATGAGTACAAAATCTATTTTCAATAAAAGGAAGAAAGATTTTTCTGTACTAGGTCATGCCATGTGGTGAGGTTACCTACCTACCTTTCCTGTATCAGCGAGGGTTAGTCTCAGAATCACTGATATTTTTGGACAGATAGAAGTTCATGCATTGCTGAGTCTTCTGTGGGTGGGCATGGGGTTAACTCTGATTGAGAACTGCAACTCTACACAAAAGTTAAGATCATACAATCTGCACTTCATTTGTTAGAAATGGTTTTCATTAGACTATCTGTCTGCAGCTTATTAAGCCTGTATTTTGCCAGAATGTAAGTGCTAGAAGGTAAACAAGTTTGCTCTTGGTTGTTAAGAGACTTGCTTGACTTCCTATTCCCATTTCTCTATAAACATTAGTTCTGCTTTTTAAAAAACATGTACACTGTAGTGGGAAAGAGGATAAACCTCAGGACCAGATGCCCAGACTGGAGACTGACTCTACTGATGACACAGGCTTGGGAAAAATGTACTGTCATGAATCTTGGTGTTTGTATTTGTAAAATGGGATTTCTTCATGGGACAGCACATTCTTCATCAGAGTTCTGGAAACAGGCTTTGATTTCCACAGTGGTTCCCAGAGGAAAAGTTGTCAGAGTACAGCAGAATGAACACTTTGCCTTCCCCAAACCCTTACTCAAGCCTCCCCAGAGATGGAAGAGCAGCTTATCCTCTTGATGATTGCAAAGATGAAGCTGAATCAACTTTGCACCAGTTCCTGGACCAGCTCTATCTGAAAGGGGTGCGCTACCCTCACCGGCCCTGTGAGTTTCTTGCACAGCACCCATGATTTGGAGTGAGGGAGGAGGAAATCTGCTGAGAGACCATGTGAAGCCCACTCTTCAACTCTTCAACCAATTGAAGCCCTGACATTTTGGTCTAGTTGGGCCTCAGCTTGTCTCAATTTTCATAATTTATTGCTTTTGCTTAAATAACTTTTAGGTTTCTTTCTCTCTGTCTGTTTCTCCCTCTCTCTTTGCTTTTGTGTCTGGTTTTGATATGATTTAACAAAGGCTGGAAAGGAGAAAAAACCATAGAGATCTTCCTAGCCTGGAGGAAATGAGGAGGACCCACATTTTACAGTGTCTTAGTACTGGAAACATCAGGAAATCAACCTGAGGAATACTTCCATATTCTCCCAAACCCCCACAAAACTTAAAGTCTTGAGCATGCTAGAAGAATATTCTCCCTCTGGACTACCTATCTAATTCACTCTCCTTCTGCGTCCTCGTACCTCCTCCATTTCCCCCCCTCACCCCCCTTTTTGGTAAGTAGATTGTAATGGAGCAGTGAAGTGTTCCACCAAACACCCGAGGTAGTCAGCTCATTGCTTCTTCATCTGGGTGTAATCTACTAGGTACTAAGGGATCAGTGAGTGGCTTCAGGAGACCTCAAGGACTGTGAAGCTGTCCACTTCTTTATCATGGTCAGATGCACAGAAGGAACCTTGTGTGGGTAAGGACCTTGAACTTGGAACTGCCAAGAGAACGCTAGAGTTCCAGGTCAAAGTATACATGCAGCAAAATAAAGAGAACAAAACTCATGTGATACCCGCTCTCTTCCCTCTTTCTGAGACTACTCTTTCCAGAGAATGAAGCCAGAATGGCATGAAGTCAAGGGACTGGTAATGAACCCTGAAAATGTCTGTCACCAATCAGCAAACACCCCCCACCATAACTTGGTGTACTGATGCCCCTGTGACTAATTTGCCACATCTTTTTGTAACAACAAGGGAGTTTTTTTAAGGTGTTTATCCCATCTACAGCTTTTTAAAGCAGTGAGTTCATTTAAATAATTACCTAGTCATTTAGTTAATGCATTCTTTTTTAAACTTGACTAACTACAGCGTATGCGGTTTTGATGGAAAAAGAGCCCCCTTTATGTAATAGCACTGTTTTTCCCCACAAAATAAATGCAACACAATTATTTTACTGCAGAGAAATTAGCTCATTTGCAAATGCCACCTCAGAACACAAGAAGAATGGCATTTATTGAAGCACTAATAACGGCACCATGTTAGAATAATTTTATGCTGACGGGTCCACAATCACTCAACATTTTAAGAGCTGTCATCACACCAGCATGAGCTGCATGCAAAAGTACAAATTTATGCTGTGACATCATGGCACCGAGTGTAATTGGAATAAAATCACTGGCTTCTCTTTTTTCATTTGCTGGCATTTCTGAACCCTTCACTGCCCACCCAGAGAGGAGTCTTGGTACCGAACCAGCAGCCACACATTCCGTGAATGTCGGATGGACCAGGCTCATGCAGGTGGGCCCTTCGCCTGCTTCTGGAGGACACTTTCCAGTGGGTGTTCAATGACCTGTGCTGCGACCGAGCAGAGAGCTGCACAGGCCTACGGAGCTGCAAGAATCACAAATCAGCCAAAGCCAGTCTTTAGATATGGATAATTAAGCAACAGTCACCATACAATGGTCGAAGACCTTACATCAATTTTAGCAAGTTAATAAATTCCAGTCAGGACCCATGGCGAAGAGCTGAGCTGGAGCAAATGAGGGCTCCTGCCTGAGTATCAGAACATCTGCATCAATCCTTTGAACTTTCTGTAACATTTTACTCTTATTGGAGATGGGAGGGGTGCATTCTGAGAGAAACAACACCTGACAAGAGGTGATGGTGATCATGGAGAAAGGGCACAAATGCCCCTGTCATATTTAGACATGGTACGGTGCTTGAAATCTCACAGTTCTTGCCACTTTGAAGATAATCAGATGTGCTCTGCCCGGAGGAAGGAGGTGTTGATGCGCATCTTTTCAAATCTGGACTGAACTCTGTAATTGGGAGCTGTGTTTGGGCACACAGGTGTGGCTGTCTGTCAAAGACTGGAGGGGAGGTGCGTGGGCACATTTCTGCAAAACACATGGCAGTGTTCCCCTTTGTAGTGATGAGAGTGTGGAATGCAGGAGACTGCTTGCAGCCCCCATGACTGGTGAGCGGCTCTCTTAGTAAGCTTGATGAGATAGTTAACTTGGATGTAGGGAGGAAATATAATTAGGGGCTAGATAATTGGTAAACATAGCACATCTGTATTCAGGGGTGACAGAGTATAGAGGCTGTTTACATTGGAGGACACAGATCCTGATAATGGGCTCTCAGTGATGTCCAAATCCTAATGATCAGCTCTTGTGAATGTTACCTTATATGGCAAGTGAGACCTTGCAAATGTAATTAGGAGTCCTGAGATGGGCAGATTACCTGAGTTATCCACATGGGTCTAACATAATGTGAAGATTCTTATAACAAAAGAGGAGGGATGAAGAAGCTGAGGACGGGGTAGAGGATGAGGTGTTATGGCAGCTGGCTTTGGAGATGAAAGGGACCATGAGCCAAGGAATGGGGACAGTGTCTAGGATCTGGATAATGCCCGGAACCAGACACCTCTCCAGAGCTTCCAAAGGAAGGGATCCTTGTTCATACCCTGATTTGAGCTCCAGAAGATGTCCCAGACTTCTGGATTCCAGAAGTATAAAGTAACGAATATGCCTGATTTTATGACACAAATATGTGATAATTTGTTGAAACAGCAATAGAAAACTAATGTAATAGTCCTTTAAAAATTAATTAGCATGTTAAACAGTCAGAACTAATTTTGTTTTAGGTGTTTGAGGAGTTTCTTTTGTTTCCATAGGAACTATAAAAAAGAAAAAAACAATACTTAAAATCCTATACTTCCCATGCTGATTCATGAAATCAAAGAAATCCTTTGCGTTAGGAGAAAGGTTTTTAAAAGCAGAGAAACATAGACCTTAGTGAGGAGTGAAGGGCTCAGGTTGTGAGTTGTAGAGACAAGTAGTATGGGAAATGCTCAGTGGGTTCAGGTCGGTTCTTAACTGGTAGACTTTAGTTGCCTAGCTTGTGGTTGGCAATCCTAAAGGCAAACCATGTACAGACACTAATAAATCATAGTTTCTTCCTTTACTTGTGTTTACTGAAGTGTCTGTGGCAATTTAAGAACACAGCTGCAGAGCTTTGGGCAGGCCATCAGGATGCCCTCTTGATGCAAGTGGGCTGGGCCTGTCTTGCTCTAGCATGACCAGAAGGATCTGTTGTCTTCCAAGCACTGGTCAGTACTTTGGGGAGGGAGGTTCACAACTGTGGATCCCAGTCCCAATGGATACATCTACACAACACTTCTGAAACTAAGGCTCAGGCAATATTTTGGAAGAAGGGGGCAGTAAGGTTGTAAGAGACAAAGAGAAGATCAAGGAGTTTGCTGTGAGATTTTTGTCTCCTAATAATGTCTGAAGCTATACCCATAGAGTTTCACACTATGGCTTCCTAAACATGAGCTGAACAAGGACAAAATTAAACATGCCAAAGTGAGCAAGAAAAGACCACAGGGCCTCATAGAACTACACAAAGAACTATAGGCAACTAAGGAATGCCAATAGTGGGAAAAATCATCTTCTCCAGGGAAGAGCACATCAATTGTTTATCTAATATCAAATTTAAAAAACGTATATGTATATACATATATGCATGTAACAACGTTAACGAAAAAAGGGGCCATGAATTTGAAAGAGAGGAAGAAGAGGCATATGAAAGGGTTTGGATAGAAGAAAGGGAAGGGAGAAAATGATGTAATTATATATAATTGCAAAAAAATGGTGATTGCAAAGCTTTAAATATTCCAAGAGGTTCTTTTAGGGAAGAATAGCCAGTCATGCTCTAACTGGCCCTATTGCCTTCTAAGAGCATGTCAGGGTCTTAAGCTACTGGGTAAAAAGGGACTTTCCCTCTGATTCTTCCAGGCATGCTATGAAATATGGACAAACTCCAAGTAGATACTCCCTTAGAAAGTCTTGTCTCTTTGTCGTTCTTCCTTAGGCCTCAGTCATGTTAGTGAAGAAGCCTCTTTATGATTCCAAGCTCTTTCTGTTACCTAAAGCCATTTATGTCTTGTCAGGTAAGGCTACAGAAATCATAGAGTACAGTAATTGTTCCCTAATTCCTTCTTATTGCCATGACTCCAGAAGTACCCCAAGATGGTTGTTTATGCCACCAAATGTAGGTAACTTATTAAACTTCATGCTGCATGGGATGTCAGCTATTGTCAGTTGCAACATGAGGCAGAAGACTGTATTTCTGAGATCATAGCCACCACTTAGGTTGTTAAGTGGAAAAGACAATTTGTTTAGTGTTACAATCACATTCTCTTTGTATGAAATAAGGGCTTTAACATGATTTATATGCTTAGTTAAAACAGCCTCTTCTCAGTCTTCTACTGAATTAAAAAGAATGACTTCTTGGATTTCTGTATATATTTCTGTCTAACCAAAAGACAATTACTGAAAAAATGCACGTTTGGATGGGAAAACTAACAGGGATGTAAGGAAACACATATATTTGTTCATATGCTTAACAAATACCAATCTTCCTATACCTTGTAGTGGAATATTTGAACCTATCTCCAGATATTGAAAAGTTGTATGTGCTAACTGTACAGTGAATGATTAATTGATTCTCCTGTAGCTCTAAGAGAATTGCTCTTTGTAGGTGCTGGGGGAAAGGTTCTTCCTAAAGCTTTTGCAGACTGCTTCTCCCTGTAAGTGCTATCTTGGTGCCAATAACTGTTTAGGAGTTGCCTCCTGATAGCCTATATCTGTTCACAGTTATTGGCTAGAACAATTGATGTTCATAATACCTTGCCCTCTGAAATCTTCATGTTAAAGGCATTTGTTTATGATATTTCAAATAAAGAGTACTTATCACCTTTGCAGCCTTCTATAGCTGGAACCCAGGGAATACCTTATATTTCTCAGCCTCAATTTCAGACTTCTCAGTGCCAAGTCAGCTGGCTGAAGCTTTAAAGTGTGAGGGTTTGTTCATTAGTGCAAATAAAGCTTTCAGTCAATAAATTACCTGGAGACTATGTGCTCTTGGTCAGTTCAGGATAGAGATTGATCCATCTGCTGAGGTGGTTCAGGCTTTTCATTGCAGGGATTGTCTTTTGTTCACATTGAACCTGCTTGAGTAATAATTTATATCTATAATACCTGATGCAAAAGTTTACTTTTAGTTATGTTTAAAATGGGCTTTTTTGTGCATTGTTGGGTGAAGGGCTGCTTAGACCTTGGCATTTGTGTTCTCTGCAGGTGTTGGCTTTATGTAAAAGGTTTTTGATTGCTCATGATCTCCACATGCTATCAAGAGAACATCTGAGAAGCTTATGAATCAATAAAAACAATGAGATGAGACACTTGGGGTTTCCCTGTCCAGAATGACACTTGCCATGATAGGTGTTCCCTCTGCTGAGGTCTGGCATGGTTTGTACCTATGAAGATGCCTCCATGTCTTCCTTAGTGAGTGACACAGCCGCCTAACTGCTACAAATACCTCTTGTAGTAACTGCCTTACTTGTGTGTTATGGTTCCCTCTTTGAGATTTGAAATGTGGTATCGATTGTTTTCTAGGTGTGCAGGAGAACTGCAGCTGGGTCATATAGAAAGGTTCATGGTACTAGTCTTACATAGAACCCAACCTTATTCTTCCATTTTGGGTGTTTTGGCATTGTCTACCTAGCCTACTCCTTGCTGGATTTCCAGTGGGCACAGCAATGGGACATTTACCCAGACTTCAAAGTTTGGCAGATATGGGATAGACCTAGAAATGGCTGCTAAGGTGTTTTTATGGACTCCCCTGCATCTCATTTTAACTTAAACACATATGTCACCATTTTTGAAATAAGAGCATATGCTTGAATATTCATTTAGGAATGAAATAATTTCACCACAATCAGTTTTTAACAGCTAAGGATAAAGTAACCTGAGGAAATCAATATTGCAGAATATGTACACAGAAGTGCCTAACTAGAAAGTTTTGATAAGTTTACAGTATTCAACAAAAGGAACAGAGTGACTGTCTTTTTTTGCTGAATACCTGTCTAAAATAATGCAGAGGGGGAAAAATGGGGTCAAGTTTCAACTGTGGTTGTCAGATCTCCAAGAATACCATTTACCCTTCTTTGCCTGAGATTCATTTGTGAAGTTAGAAATTATAAAAAGCTGTCAACTTCTGACACCATTATGATCTGAATGTGGTGGGACGTGAATCCTAAATGAGATAATTCCTAGGGATGTTTCGATTTTTAAAAAAATGCCATTTTCTTTTGATGGTCATTGCAGCTGTCCAGGTTTCTCTGTTGTAGTGGATTCTCAGCCACCACAGCTCTCCATATTCCCACTGCTTCTTCTGAAACTGGCACCTCCCAAGTCAGTTTTCTTTCCCCCAGAATGTGTGTTCTTTGTGAAATGATGATGGAGTCTTTAAATAATACTTTCTACAAAGTAAAGTTCTTTTTGTGTCTGTTCAAGTAATTTGTAAGACCTGGATTTCTGGATGAGATAGTATTTGGGAATCTTGATTAGATTTACTCCCCACACCTGAAGTTTATATAATGTAGCGACTTGCTTTGAGAAAAATAGTATGTCAGGCAGGGGCATGGCAGGGTTTACTGCCAACCCTGAGGATCTAAGTTTTATTTCTGGACTAAAATGGTAGATAGAGAACCTATTCCTACAAGTTATCTTTTGATCTCTACATGCATGTCGTAGTATGCACCCTTATGCAAGATAAGATAAGATGTAAAATAATAATAGCAGTGACATGAAACTTTAGATAGGGGGTCAATAAGAGAATGATAATTTCATTAGTGTGAGAAAAGATCCAAAACAAATTATCAGAGGGGGAGAGCTGCTGGATCTTCTGATGTCATTTAAGTAACAACATCTGAAAACTTGACAGAAATGTTCCAGCTTTTCTTATCTCTAGAATGTTCTCCCACTCTCTGTGAATATCAGCTGTCCCAGGTTTGGGAATAAACCTCCCTGAGCTTATGTCCAGTAAGTGAATACATTTTACTGGCAGGTAAAGGTAACAACTGAGGCATGCAGGTAGATCTCTCATGCAAAGCCCTGCTGTGAGTAGATTCAAATGCTTATCCTCTCGACAATCATTCACTGTCTAGGCACAGGAGCCAGGGAGTGAGAAGCAAAACTTCCCAGGTATGATTCTGTGATTCTATCTGGATGAACTGTCAAAATAATTATAACCAATATCTAGAATTATTCAGACTATACTCCTAGATGAGGAGCATTCTATAAGCCTTAAACACGAAATCTATGGCAGCATTATGAACTTCATCGAGATAGAGAGTTATCACGGTTGGAGAGATGGCTCGGAGGTTAAGAGTACTTGCTGTTCCTGCAGAGTACCTGGATTTGGTTCCCAGTACACACATAGTGGTTCCCAACTGCCTTTAACTCTAGTTGCAAGAGAACTGATATCCTCTTCTGGCCTTTTCCAGTGCCAGGCCTGCACTTGTAGATACATACACACAGGCAAACACTCATGCACATTAGGAAAATAAAGAAATATTAATGATAGAACAGTGGCAGTTTATTAAAGTAGTAAATTCAGACTCACAAGTGAGTATATGCCGCTGAAACTTTTTTTAAAATTAAGAATTCAGAACTTGGGGCTGTAATCAGTGGGTAGGAAAAAGACTTTCCAGAATGCTCAAAGCTTGGGTTCAGCCCTCGGTATGGGGTATGAATCCCAGTCAATAGTATCTTGTTGAATTGAAATTGAGGTCTTGTTTTTTTATTAATTGAGAGTAAGAGTGGCAGGGAATGTTCTCAAAGCTATTTGGCCATCTTTCAGAAGCATCAATTGTATGTATAAAGTACTTTCATGAGGTTTCAGGACAGATTACAAGGTGCTTAATGTATTGGTTAGAATAGGGATGTCAAATTGGTGAGAACCAGTCAGTTAACTTATATGTTAAACCTTCTTAAAATATTTTTCAGCACTTCTTGAAAGGCAGATTAAGGAGAAAAAGGTATTATTTGGCATGGCCAGATTTCAACCCCAGAGTTCACAATGAAGCCCCAAATCACAATGAAAGCACAGCTGGAGCTAAAATGTGGAATGTCAACTCTTTCTTTAATGGAGTATGCAGGGAAAGGCCTCACAAATATGGTCACCACAGATGTTTCTTTAGTAATTGCTACAGAAGCCGAACTCATCTGCATTGATATTTATTTTAACTATTCCTTCACATTTTGTCTTTTCTTAAAATTTTTTTAAAAGCAATTTGTCCTATTGATACATCAGTCAGTGTCCCAGAGTGGAACAGAATCTACTCAGATGTTTAAACAAGGACATTTAGAAGATGAGGGTGCTTTCAGAGGCTCAGGGATGTCCTTAGAGGAGGTTGTGGGCTGGAGACACAGTTCTGTGCTATCTCCTACAGCGGCTTTGAGGTGATCTCTCAGAGACATCTATTCAGGTGAAGCTAGATTCTTGACTTCACCACAGAAAGCACAAGTCCAGGTGAAGCAGAATTGAAATTTATCAGGTTGTAGAAATTGAACATAGATTTAATCATGGGGTTAACAGAAAGATGTTTGGGAAAGGACAGCATGCCCAAGTATAAGTGTGGCTTCTCAAGGGAGGATATTTCTCTACTCTTGTCTTCTTAGTAGTAGGTAGACAAATGATTTTGGTAGCTATACCGAAACATGGATAGGTTGCTAAGAACCCTGTCCCCATCCTTTGATAAATAAGACCATGGTGGCATGGTTGTAGAAGTGCTTTGGGTAAGATTGTATTCTGATAAGAAGAAACTGTGGATCACAAGGGTTGCACAAGGGTGTTAAGATGTATGTTTTGATGTAAATGGGGTTTATTGTAAGTTTTCTAGAAAACAGAAGATTTACAGCAGAGAAAGGAGAAAGGCTATAAGCATTATTCACTGCTATTTGAATATTTATTGATGATTTGAAGTCTCTCTATAAAATAACTATTGTCTCTATGTATGCAGCCTTCATAGCAAATATACTAATTATACTGGGATTCTAGGCTTTTGGTGGTGAGAGGCTTCAACCAGACTCCACAGTGAGGAGCTCCTCTCCCTTCCCCAAACCCTGTAACTTCCCCTGCCTTCTGTACTGCCTCAGGAAGCCCTTTAAATATAGCATCACGTGGTCACTATTGGGACACACAGAGAGTAGCAGCTATTAAAATTCCTTAGTGATTAAAAGGCAGTGGGTGCAAGGAGTGTTTCCAGTCTCCCATGACATTTGTCAACATGAAGGGTGATCAAAATCAACAATCTCTGCCAATTACTGTGCATATAAACCTGAATGTTTACTTAAGAAAGGATGTGTTTACAACTTGGAGATAAATGCAAACTTTGACAGAGATGAAATTTAAGCAAAATAGGGACAATATGGAAAATATTATGGGATTATAACTCATAACTACTAGTCCTTCTGTGATGACATAGGTAGGAGCCCATATAACCTAAGCTGAATTATGTCAGCAACAGTTGTGTGAAGCAGCTGTTTCCTTTCAAATGTTCTGGGTAAACATAAAACTCCAGGTCTTCCTTCCTCTCCTCCTCCTCCTCCTCCTTTCCTCTTCCTCCTCCTCCCTCTCCTTCTTCTTCTTCCTCTTCTTGTTTCTCCCTCTCCCTTTCTCTGCCCTCTTTCCTTCTTTCTTCTTTTCCTCGCACACACACACACAGAGTTCTTTGCAATGTTTTAAATTTTTCTGTGTTAATATTTCTTTTAAATCTTTCTTTTTATCATGCTTGCAGGTCAACTTCATTTAGTTTATGATGTGCATATGTAAGATGGTATGAATATATCAAAGTTGATTCAGCCAGTTTTTGGAAACATGCTACATAGAGGTTTCCAACCTTTTTCCACTATTAAAAACTGCCAGAAAGAACACCTTGCTATATATTTAGTTTGTGTGTGTATAAGTATACCAGTATAAGCATTTCTTGCAATTCTTCAAGTCTAAATGATAGGTCAAAGATCATGTACTTCTCTAATTATGATGTGCAATTGGTGAAGTGCCTTATGAAAAGGTTATGCTAATTTATGTTCTAGCCACCCTTTATGAGAGTTCCTGTTTTCTGAAACTCTCTCCAACATTAAAGTATTAACAGCCATTTACCTCTTCACCAGATGATAAATAAAAATGATAGCTCCTTGATATTGTGATTTGCATTTTTTAAGTGAGGTTGAAGTTTTCTTCCTGAGCTTATTGGCCATCGACTGTGACAAGGTGCTAATCACTTATTGAAGATAGGAATTTCCATCTATTTCCTGTCTTATAACAGGGATGCCATCAGCACACACTATGTCTTAGGCAGTGTAGGAGGGAAATGTGTGCCTTCGTCATGACACTTTACTGCCATCTACCAGAAGAAGCTGTCATTATGAATAAATAGATCCCTGAAAACTATGGGATTAATGGTGCTCTGTAAAGCTGTGTAGTGCTCGACCCATACATCTGTGCTGCCAGCCCTGCTAATACTCAGGCTTAGTTTCTGAGTCTCAGCCAAGACAAGGGCTGTTGTCTCTCTAGCTTTCATTCATTGTAATCTGGTTCTCTGATGCAGTTCCTTTGTTCTATACCTTAACTCCCCTATGCTGTCTCAGTCCCTCTTTCTGGTTCATTTCATCTGCTGCTGAACTTGACTTGTTCAGTATATGTTTTCCTATAAAGCTGGAGATGCCAAGTTAACTCCACCAGCACTCATATGCATCCTCGAGACTTTCTGTGAGTGCTAGGTCATTTTATTACTTGCTGTTTTGGTAGCATATTGCAATCCCTGTAGGCTCTGTGTGTGTGTGTAAAATCTACTGTCCATATGACAGCCAGAGCATTGTTCTTAGCTCTTTACATGTGTGAATTTATAAATTTATTTACTAAATGAGTTAGCTACTAATTAAGACTTCTATAACCATTACCTAATTAGTAGTGATTGCAGAGGTATTGGAGAAGGGTGAAGATTAATGAAGAAAGAGCTAGGAAATATATACTTCAGGTTCAGGGAAAATTCATGGCTGTCTTTTTAATAAGGGAGGACAGTGAGTTTACTTAAGCAAAAAGCATAATAGAGTTGTCTAATACCATTGGGCAAAGTCTATACCCAGAAAGAAGCTTTCAGCAATTTGGGCCTTTTAGCTTCAGAATAAACTGAGAAGGCACATAGAAGACCTTTCCTCATGTTAGAGGTCCCTGTTGACCTCTCTTTAGATGTGTACAAAGTTCACAGTTCCCCAGATCTATTGAGCAAATGTCACAGACCTTTACTAGAACCCAGAACAATGGCAAGTAAATCATGGGAGTCTGTGAAAACACTCCACATGTAAGTGTGTGTATTAGTCCAGTGGAGCCTGTGGGAAGCGTGAGGAGCATATTATATGCAGTATAACATACTAGAATTTCAAAATCACACTAAACATTTTTCTCCAAGATGGAGAACTTGACACACCAGGGTATGTGCGGCAACCAGCTCACAGCTGCACGGTGGCCCACCCAATGCCGAGAAGCACGTCCTTTTCCAAACACACTTCACCTTGAGCTTCAGAGACAAGGGTCTCTGGCAACAGCATCTGAACACACCAGCAGACCACTTTATCCATGTGCAGGGCTTTCTCTAAAGTTTCTCTATTTGACCCTGCGTGACCTTGCTGTGAGTTTCTTTTCTAAACCCGGTACTTTTTTCTAGTTGATACATTCACTGACTCGGAGGACGAGAGAACAGCCCAAGTTCGATGCCTCTGCTGGGCAGGCTCCAGTCCTGTGCCCACCCAGGAAGATTTACAGTGCCCTGCATTCATCCAGTAGGGCTTTGACAAGGAAGATGGTCCACAGCCAACATCCCAGCCCAAACAATTGTCAGATGACTAGGGAAAGAAAAATAAACATTGTACAAGTGGGGACTCAATAGCTATTTCAGGGCAAAAGAAGGCTTCTTTTACAGCTGCTTCAGCTGTGTGCTTGAGTGAGAGGGACCTGCTCACTAGTGACCCCAAATACCTGGGCTTCAGTGCTGAAGGTTTCAGCATACCCTGTGCTCCTGGTGTATGTCACCAAACCAGTGGCACCAGCGGCAGTGGGGGCAGAACTCCAGGTTTCTCTGCTTCTGCCTCCCCAGCCCATGCTACCAAAATGCACAGAGCTCTGCCCTTGTACTTTTCTCCATACACAGAAATGTGTCTCAAGACCACAGGGTCTTTTCTATGACACGTTTCTTCCTTTGACCGAGTACTCTGCATCCATCAAAAACATCGTGGCTGAAATCTATGCTTTTTTTAGATTGAAAACCCTAGATAAACAACGCAGGTTTGTCTATCCCTTAGCCTGGGTGGGGTGGATTTTTCTCTCTATGCTCTAACTGTCCCAATTTTTGTGTGCTTAGAGGGATATGGACATTGTGATGAATACATTCTGCATTTGAGCCATCTAACTCCATTAGTGTAGAGATTCTCTCTTGGTAAAAGTCTCGCAACCTCAGCAATTTAGATTTCCTGCATAACAAATTCACTCCCAGAATTCTGCTTTCTTTCATCTTTCATCATTTTCTTTTTCTCCACTTTCTTATTTATCTTTTTCCATGTGAATGTTTTTCTTTGTGTCCTAGAGCACTGCACACCTAACAGCCACAATAGTCTCACAAATGTGTGTTTCCCTTTTTTCTATGCTCTATGAATAGGTTTTCCTCATGAAGAAGGGATGGTGAACTTTTTCTTGTCTATGGCGGGTGACATGTCTATTTCAAGGTGTTCTTTCAAACAAACAGCTTCCAGGTGAATGTGTTTTTCTACTCAGTATGAAGCAGTTGGGAATGGTGAAATCCAGAATCTGTTGAACTAGAATGTGGAGCCTAAAATCACAACACATCAGCTCCTCAACATAAGTTTTAGACTCTGGATGCCAGTGAGTAACTGTGCATCTCATCTCTTCTTTCTATTGCACCTGTGTGACTAACTTGATGCTTGTCCTGGAATAACTGAGCTAAGGCCACAGTTTCTCTTACTGCAGAGTGAGTGTCACTGTTCAAACCAGCATCCCTACGGTGCTCATTGTCGATACCCACTTTAATATCAGTTTTTCCTTTTTGTTCCCCTTCAATTTCCACCAACATTATTTCACATTTTCTGAAAATATCATTTTATCCATTCTAATCCATACTTCTGTTGGCTCTAGACCTTTCCTCTCTTCATAAAAATACTAGTCATTGGTCAACACCTTCATGACAATTCTGTCCCGACTTTCAAATTCTGCTAAATTTCTTTGTTCTATGCTTTTGTAAGATTCTAGGTCAAACTCTCTTTATCCAGGGCAAGTGTAGTCTATATTTGAAATGTCTCTCAAGGACCCAAGCTTGAAAAGCTGGGCTGCAGCCTGTGGAGAAGTAGTGGAGCCTTCGAGGGCTGGGATCTAGCTGGAGGAAGTTAGATGATCTTAAAGGGGACACTGGGACTCTTGACCCTTCCTTTTTCTTGTCTTAACTCCCCTGTGCTACCAGAAGGCGAGGAGCTGTTTCTGTAATGTGCTCCTATCTTGAGATGCTGTTTTGTCACAAGCATAAAAGCAAAAAGTCAATCAGCCCGAAGTTATGAACTGAAATAAACATATATATCAGTCTAATGAGGAGGAGGTAGAACCGACTGAGCTGAACAGTTGACGCTGACTTTCTGAGTTGGTTATGAAATGAAGGCAGAAAGTTGTTTCCAGTGGCTCTTTTGTCAATGGTTCCTTATTGAAATTCTGGGTGATGGAAAGGTAAGGTTTGGGGTTAGACGAGTGGACAGGAGATGCAGAGCTTCACAATGCAGCACTATGTAGCAATGTATTCAGAGTGGAACACTGGGCATTCCTGTTGTAAAATGTTCAGGAAGATAAACAGGGAGTTAGTTCATAGCCTAGTTGACTTGGGCTCAGATTCCCTGTTCATTATGCTACTTCTTCTTGCCTCTTTCCTAATAACTCTCCTCTGAGTCAGTATGGATACCATGAACCCAGGAAAGTTTGAGTCTCTTCTGTTTCCCTTCTCTGTGTTCAGATCAAAATCAAAATAGGTTAATATGGCTTTATCTCAAAAAAGACAGCTCTTCAGAGACAACTATAATCTTTTGAAATAATGAATGGAACTCATAAAAGAAACCCTACATCATCCCATGCAGCCCCTAACCAGTTGCTGTGGCTTCTAGCTAGAGGAAATGGAAATGTGGCCAATTGTGTGATTTAAATTTCAAAAAACAATTGATTTTCCCATAACAGTGAG
Organism: Cricetomys ansorgei; assembly: GCA_026225945.1. Lineage (NCBI taxonomy): Eukaryota > Metazoa > Chordata > Mammalia > Rodentia > Nesomyidae > Cricetomys > Cricetomys ansorgei. Next base: position 702,062 of record JAMJFZ010002601.1, on the reverse strand, counting down.
CACTAGATGTCTGCTTTAGGTTCCTTCCTGCCTTAGGTGCCTTCCTTAGGTACCTGCTTTGGGTGCCTGCTGTGAGCGCCTTTCTTGGATTCCTGTCTGCCTTACATGCTTACTTTAGGTGTCTTTGTTAGGTGCCTGCCTGTCTTAGGTTCCTGACTTGGGTGCCTGCTTTAGGTGTCTTCCTTGGCTGCCTACATTAGGTACCCCACTTAGGTGCCTGCCTTTGGTACCTGCCTTAGGTGTATATTTTATGTGCCTGCTGTAAGGTGCCTTAGGTACCTACCATAGGATTCCTCCCTAGGTCTCCAAAGTCTATGCTACCTGCTGTTAGGTTATATGACTAGACCATTTTAATTAGTGGAAATATAATTAGAATATTTTCAATATGCACTCTGATTATGTAAGTAATTTATTTTTCAGGAAAATTTTATGTTTCCCTTGTATTGAAATTTCATAGTTCTAATTACGTTTTCCTAATTTCCTTAATATGTTGTTATTCTTGCTATTTTTCATCTGAAAATAATTGTGCATATATATTTATCTTGTATTTGATCACTTTATTGACTTTATTAATCCTAAAAGTGTGTAATGTATTTCACTTATTTTATGCATAAATAGTTTATTTTTAACAACAACAGAATGATTTTTTTTTCTACTTATCTGTGTCTTTTTGCTTCCTGAATTAAGGAAAGACTATTGAAAACATGCTCTTCTAGTTTCAAAAATTCATTAAAGAAAAAGTGGATAGTGAATGCTATTGAAATGGTTAAATAATTAAATTGTTAAATGTTTATCTTCTCCTTATTAGTATATTATGAATATCTGAGAATTCTCCATCCTATGCCTCAATTCTTGAAATTATCTCCAGAGTCCCCATTTAGTCATGGTGGCTAAATCCTTTGTATTAACAATTTCAGTTTTGTAACTTCATTAATAACTGAGCTTATTTTTGATCTCTTTGTTTCTAGTTTAGCCTTAGGGTTTTTGAGCTCATGAAACAAACAAGCAAGCAAACAAACAAACAAACAAAAAACAGACCTACCAAACAAAAGCCCTAAACGGACCCTGAGTAGTTTCTATAGGATGGGAAGAAGGAAGGGATGATCTGTTTGATAAAAATTTATGTAATTTGCAAGAAGACCTTTTTTATTTTCTTCTTTTTTCCCCAGGTGCTACAATTGAACTCATGGTTTTGAGCATGTAAGGGGAGCACGGAATTGCAGACCTACATCATTACCCCCTGGCTTAACTACTGTTAAACGTAAATTTTAGAAAAATCTTTTAATAATTTTCTTTGGTAATAAGTCTTCGCCTATTTTAATTATTACTTTTTTGTGTGTGTCATGCTAGGTAAATCAATATACTCTTTTCATATTGAAGTATGAGATCACGATGGGCTTACTCTCAGAATCGGAGAGCATTTTCTGTTTTTTGTAACTTGTATTTTAATATCATCATACAAACACACGCTGAATTCATTACTTGCCGTATTTCACTCGTATTTTGTTTATTTTGTCTTTCTACGTTTTCTGTTTCATTTAAAAAATACTTTTTATTTAGTTATTTTGGAAAACATTTTACCACATTAATATTCACTTTTCTTTTAAAAATTTCACATTTATTTATTTACTTTGTCTGTCTGCCTGTGTGCACGTGTGCCTGTGCCGCAGTGTACAGGTGGTTACAGTACACTTTGCAGGAGTCACTCCTCCCCTTCTACCATACAGTTTCCAGGGACCGAGCTTACATCGGCAGGCCTGGTGGCACTGCCTGACCGCTGAGTCATCTTTCCCACCGTATCCATTTTTTTCTGTGAAACAAGTTATTTGTTTTAACTTTATCCTAAGATTAAAAAAAAAATATTTAGTGTCTTCTTAAGTTTAATATTATTTCTAGTTGCTTTATCCTTATCTATGATATAAAATGTAAAATACCATAAATTTTATTTCCAACTATAACTTTAATAGAATTTTAATAGAATTAGATATACGAATTCATATGGAGTCCTCCATTTTAGTTTTCTAACAATCTGTTGCTTGTTCTCAAAATTCTCTTTGGGATTCATAAGCCTTTTTCAATTGTATCATTTAATGCTTTAATGCTTCCTGTACAATGGAAAGAAATATATATTCTAAAAATTCAAGGTTTTATTTGTGTATTCTATGTACAGATAGTGCTTGCTCTCCTAAAGGTGAAAGGGTTATATAATATTAAGAGGAATCAGAGTACCCAGTTGCTGTTAAAGACTGTGTTATTCACACTATGCCTTCATTAAAAAATCTGCTTTAAGTTTAAAGAGGCTTAAAAAAGCTCATTTAAATCATCTAGCAACAGTTGGTAGTCCAGCATATCTATTCATTTAACAGCTGTGTTTGGTGCTTTGTCAGATGTTTCCAGAGATAACTGTGGGTTTGTTTTTTCTCTAGATGCTTACAATAATTTATTTTTGTCTTTTTAAATCAAATTAAGAATATACCAAAATGATAGTGCTCCTTGAGTATCTCTTACCAATAAGCCACTTGCAGTTTTACATTGTTTTCTTCTAGCCTTCACATATTACAGTGAAAGTTAGTGTGTTAAGAGTAGTGTCAGCATTGGCTTCTTCCATATATTGGCATTAAACATTTAAGAAGTCTCTTCAGTTCTGAAAGACTGATGTTCTCACCTCTTTGTGTGGAGAGTAATACTTATCTAATAAAAATGAAAGAAATATATACAAAATTTAATTAAATGTTTAAAAATAACTTTTTTTTGGCAACATGATCCAGTCCTTTGATTTGGATGCTTAGTTGTTTTTAAAATAACTATTTGGCATCATTTTCGGTATAAAGACAGGCCTGCATTCACTTGTTCATGTCTCAGGGTAGCTATCTCAAAATTTTAAAGATTAATAAATATTAGCAGAGTATTTCCATAGACTTTATTTGAATCTCACCACCAGTTATTACAATATAGTCTTTTTTCTCTCTCTAGGATTCAATGCATTGAGTTTTATACCTCTTTGGTCTCCAACAATCTGTGGCATCGTTTTGTGAACTTGACACACTTAAGCTAGCAATGTGATGCATTCTTCTGTGTAACTTATGCTTCTGTTCTGTTCACAGCCTCCCACTGCGGACAAATATAGGTAAGAGATTTCACTTATACTGTCTTATTTCCACATTTGCAAATTTCTTTCAAAGATTTACCCCCTTTTTAAATTTGAAGGGTATTTCTTATGTTTGATATCAAAGTTGGTTTTCTGATTGTCTTTGACACTATTCTCCTCTTTACTAACAATATTAAATTAACTATTTTTCCTTGTGTAAGTTTGCTTTTCAGGCAAGACTTTCTTGTACAACATTTTTTCTTCCCTTATAATTTGTACATTGCATCCTATGTAATGATATCTCAGCATTGTCTTCTTCTTACCGTATGCTTAAGAACATTCTTTGCCAAGCATGATGTCATAAGGAAAAAAAAAACAGTGAACAAGGTACACAAAAACAGAAAACAGAGAAACACCTACCTTGAAGCAAAGAGAGAGAGAGAGAAAGGAACTCTTCAAATGTGAGGATCTGCAAGTCAAATGCCTTCTCTGTTTGCTGGCGTGGCAAACACTTCCTTGCATTTTCTGGGTTCTGTAGGACATTCTTTCCAGGAGCTTGTTTAGTAGGAACTTCACTTCCATCACTTTTACCTATCTCCTTCTTTTTTGCCTCTTTACATGCCATAAGTATGGTGGGCCCTGTCAAATAGTTGGGTGTCTCTCAGGTTCTGTGAGGAACCTCTGTCTTCCTTGCTTATTTCTGTGGTTTTGTTCAAGATCCCTTCTTACCTCCACAAGAGGAAAAACATATAGCATTCTAGATAGATCTCAATGCTGTACAGGCTTCCATCCGTTGTTGCTTTCCTGGTCCAAGTGAAATGGTCACTCTACCTGTGTATGATCAACTTCTTGAGGATTCCCATAACGCAGTGACTACATTGCTACAGAGCACCGTGACATTATTCTTTCCATGTTTCCTGAGGCCAGTGGATGCTGGATGGGAAGGATGTAAAGCAAAGTTCTAAAAGTACAAAAATGACCATCTCGATTCTTTCAAGTCTAGTAAGACCACTAGTCAGTTATGGGGAAGTGCAGATGTTCCCCATATTTTTGAAGGATGGGCAGCACTGCTTCCCTATGATGGAGATGGTGATGTGAAGGATGACTTACTTGCTGTAGTTATTTTATGTAGTAACTCAGTGGCTCAGCAAATACTCATAATAGGTCATTGCTACATGGTTGTGTGCATCCTTGTATGGCCCCATGGACTTGGACCTGACTGGTATTTGAGGGAATGACAAACACACAGAAACAGCTGAGGTCAAACAGACCTGGGCTCTCTGATTGTAAAGCTTCAGATACCCAGATGCCCAGTATGTTTATTATATAGAATTGAACAGGACAGAGAGTCAAAGTTATTGCATATGGTGAACAAGCAGGTGGGGTATTACACAGCTAAACAAGGAGGTGGGGTTTATGGTGTGTAGTTGGAGCAAGGAGACAGGTTTGGCTAATCTGGGAAGGAGCAGTCCCTCTAGGGGAGCAGTCTTCAGGCCATAATGCCTCAGGGAAGAAAGCTATAGTGGGCATTTACTGAGCATATATCAACATTCATACTAGGATGCCCAGGGAAGACCTTGGCATTTCTCTGAATTCCCCTTAGCAGGAAGACTTTGAAACCTTTCCAGAGGTCTGAGATGATGCTCATTGACACAGCTACGCCCACGTCAAGAACACTCAGGATTTCATTCACTGTCCACATTTTTCATTTATTTCTTAGATGTCCAGTGTGAAACTTCAAGCTTAGTGCAGGGGCAGTTCACTGAAGTGCATGACACCAGACTGCAAGGGATGATAAGAAGGAAGATCGCAACAACTGCCGTGCCTCACGAAAACAAAAGGAATGTTCTAGCAAGTTTTAGGGATGAAGTTGTGAAGATCATCAAGGATCATTTTTGCAATGTTAGCAACAGAAACAATCTGATAATAAGCCTTTCCTTTTCTAAAAAAATGCCACTGTAATTGGGCCACATAGATGCTATCATTATTGTGGCTCCAAACACTCAGGAGGTACATCCCAACTATTTCCCAATTATCCTGTCTAAATCACAGGAGTGTGTAACCTGCCCCAAACTGTAGAGGAACACTTGGAAGAAGTTTTTGTTATTTTGGTTTCTGTAAAAATGCAAAATGGTGTTTGGATTAGGTTTGCATTCCCACACCAGCTGTGGTATAGTTGTTTAGGAGTTGGGTTTGGAATGCTTGATGCAGGTGGCTATAATTTGGTTAGGTGCAGTCATTCTGGCACCTGTAGCTTGTTTTGGGGATTGTGTGCCATAGGGGTTTATGGGAACTTTTGGCTTAGGGTATAAAAAGTCTGAAGCCCCGAGAGTCTGGTGAAGGTTGGTTGGTGGTTCCTTGGTTCGGTTGCTGTCATTAGTTAGTGTGATAATTCCTAGAAGAACAAAGGTTGGAGAGAGTGAGCTTATAGATCGTGAGCTGAGACACTAGTCGGACTCACTGTCGGGTAGTCTACTTCAAGATTAGGACAGTCTAAAAGAGGCTGTGAAGATTTCAACCCTTCTCTCTTTTTTTCAAGGCCATTTGTAAAAATGGTGAAGATTTCTATCTTTCCTTTCTCTATCCCTGAATTGAGGGTAAAAGGTTGTGGTGTACTGTTATAATGGCCTGGCCCCAGGGAATGTTTTAAAAACTGCTCATCTACATATTAATATCCACCTGCAATCAACCATAGCTTCTGAAGGAACTTCCAGTAAATCCCCAAGCTTATACTTGAGCCTTTTCTTATTTTAAATTTTGACAATCTCAAGATACCTCATCTAGACTTACAACCTTGAAGGTAGGACCTAACTTATAGGTCTTGGACACAAGTCCAGCAAAAACAGCTTTGTAGTGCTTACTGTGGCCAGGTGCAGAACTGCACAGGTGAAAATAATACTCTGGGAATAGGTACTATGTTTTCTCATCAAATTTCTGCGGAAGAAACTGTAGGAAACACTAAAGGAAACATATGGGAGATTCTAGGGGTTACTCAGTACCAGCCTCATTGGGATCCCAAGTGTCATTCTTAATCACCAGTGCCCTACTCATACAGTACGCTGCTGTGGCAGTTCGGCAAGAAGATACAGAGGCATTTTCATACGTGTAATCTACCAGACCTCATTAGGGGGAACCACTGTCATGGCCAGTGCCATACTCACAGTGGAACCCAGATAATCTGTGCTCAGGTGTTTTATTGATTTAGAACTCCTCAGGTATAGATCAACAGCAATCAAATAACTTTCACAGAAATCCAACACATGCAGACAATACCAAATGCCCTAGACAGCCTCTCACCCAACAGTGCATAAAGGAATTATTTTAAATATAAGTAAAAACAAACTTCTGCAACACCAAATAATTGAAGGAAGCCCATTAGGACTCACAGAAGAACTCATTAGTATAAGTAGGTGTAGAAGGTTGTGATCAAGCCACTAGATGTAAAAGCACTGGTCTTATGTGCATGGACACAATTACCACACACATAGCCCTTAATGCTGCTAAGCTTGCTCCTCTCTCTCAGAAGCTTTTGGGCACTCAGCAACAGTGTCTGTCTTCTGGGGCTCCTCTGTGGTACCTCAGCTATTCTTGGTTCTGAGACATAATAGGCAATGTTAGTGGGCCCTGTGTGGCTACTGAGGTTGCTGTTGCCTAGATGTTTGTGGGACCAGCAGACACCATGGGGAGACAATACACGACAGGAGACTTTGTACCTACCTCCCATCTCCATGCTGGGATTTTGTCTGTCTTGTGCTTGTGCCGGTCTTGTGCATGATGTCATCACTTCTTTGAGTTCATATGTGCAGCTGCCTTGCCATGACTGGAAGACACTATTTCCTTGTAGTCATCTATAAGGTCATCATCATGCTGACTGATTCTTCCCATCTTTCTGTCCCCTCTTCTGCCATGAACCCTAAGTTAGAGTTGAACATTGCACTCTCTTATTCTCTGCATCTTGGTCATTTAGAAGAGTCTCTGATTAGGGTTAATATACTAATTTATAGGTATAAAGATAAGTCATTAGGAGTCACTTTAACCCTATGTCCAGAATAATAGTAATGAGTTCTTTCCTCATGCCTATGCCTGTGGAGCCACAGGTTGTTGATCTAATAATGGTGCCAGACATGGGTATCATTTTGTGGAGTCAGACTTAAATCCAATAATAATAATGATAACAACAACAACAGAAAGGTTGGTTACTCCCATGGTGTCTTGCCACTATTGTGCCAGTGGTATATGGGCATGTGTTTACAAGATAGTCATTATTAGACTTCAAAGCTTTCAAGTCTGGATTGATGATGGCTTTCTCCTTCAGTAGCTTACATAGCACTTTCCAGGACTATGAAACCTAGCCTGTTGTGGTGAAGCTTCCAAGTCAGCACCAGCCTGAATTCTTGGTGTTTTATGGCACAAGTATGTTGTGTCTTCAGCACTAGAGACTTGCTATCAAGTTTTGAAGTGCAATCAAAAGTATTGGCAACAGCCTATAATGTTTGGAGGCTCTGTAGGACCTACTGCTTACTGAACAACTCTTCCAGGAGAAGTGACACTGGCACTGTCTTTGTTTTTTTTTTTAGCTTATGATCCATTATAGGGTAATGCCATTCTCTTTCTCTCTCTCTTTTTCTCTCTCTCTCCCTTCCTCTATCTCTCCATTACTCCCCACGCCATGTGTGTTAGGAAATGTCTACAGTAATACATTTATATATGGCTTTTCCCAAAGGCTTTTAGTGTTAGATAACCTGACCCATATTCCTTATTCCCTACTCTACCCTGCTTCCAACTCCTACTACAATTAACTCTTCTCATTCCATTATTATCCTTTAACTCTTTGTACCAGTGTTCTGCCTGCCTCACTTGAAAGCTCCTCCACCACAACTCCTCACTAATTTCCCAACTTCCATGAGTACACCAAACGAAACACGCGTATCTTAAGATAAAAGCTAACATCCACGAAGATCCATTTCGTCTTTCTGGGTCTGGGTTACTTCACTCAAAATGATTGTTTTCAGCTCCATCCATTTACCTGTGAATTTTGTAATTTACTTTTTTAACAGCTAAATAATATTCCTTTGTGTAAGTATGCCACATTTTCATTATCTAGTCATCGGTTGATGGACATGAAGACTTTTTCCTTTTCCTGGGTATTGTGAATAGAGGAGCAATGAACATGGATGATCACGTATCTTTATGTTAGGATATAGTGTCCTTTGAGCATCTGACCAAGTATAGCTGGGTCATGTGGTATGTCTATTTCTAGGTTTTTGAGGAACATTTACACTCATTTACACACTGCTACGTTAGTTTGTTCTCTCATCTGTAGTGCACATGTGTTCCCCTTCCCCCACATTATTTGTAACTGGTATTTGCCATAATCATTTTTTTTTTTAAATCTCAGCCATTCTTACTGGGGTATAGTGATGTATCAAAGTAGTTTTAGTTTGCATTTCTCTGATGGGATAAGGATGATGAATAATTTTTTTAAAATGTTTTTCAGCCATTTGTATTTCATCTTTTGAAAACTCTGTTTAGTTTCATGCTTAATTTTTAAAATTGGAATGTTTTCTTGATGTTTAAGTTTTTGTTTTTTGTTTGTTTATTTGTTTGCTTGTTTTTTTTTTTTAGTTCTTTATGTATTATAAATACTAATGCTCTGTCATTTGCACAGCCTGTGTAGCCTTTCTCCCACTCTTTAGGCCACCTATTCGTTTTAATGATGGTGTTCTTTGCTGTAAGAAGCCTTTTGGTGCAGGCTTGGAACACAGTCAGGCCTATCTTGCCTTGGCGTCTAGGCTGGTGCCACCCCTCAGTCTACAGACCCAGTCCATGGCGGGAAGGAACCAGCCCGAGAGAGGAGACTAATTTGGCTTAAAGGACCAGCGAGCTAGAGATGGAAATTTAGAGATGTGGCCTCAGTGGACAAAGGAGCATGTTAAAGTCTATTCCCTATTTTCTCCTCTGTAAGATTCAGGGTTATCAGACCTTATGTAGAGGTCCTTGCTACATTTGCATGTTAGTTTTCTGCAGGGTGAGAGATAAAGATTTGTTTTCATTTTGGTACATGTAGCTATCCTGTTTGACCAATACCATATGCTGAAGATGCTGGCTCCAAAGTGTACTGTTGGCCTCTTTGTCAGTTATCAGGAGCTAAAGGAGTAGGGTTTGTATGTGGGTTTCAGTTCTGTTCCATTGATCAATGAGCACATTTTATGCCATTTCCATGCTGTTTTTTTTTTTAATTACTATAGTTCTGTAATATAACTTGAAATATGGAATGATGGTTTGGGTATCCTAACTCATGTATATTTCTATAGAATTCAGGATTTTTTTTCAAATTTTTTGAAGCATTGCATTGAAATTTAGATGACTGGATTTGTAGAATGCTTTTTATAGAATGGCCATTTTCCCTATATTATCCCACCAATTCACTAGCGTGGGAGGCATTTCCGTCTTCTGGTATCTTCTTCAATTTCTTTTTGTTTTCAGTGTCTTAATATTTTCATTGTACAAGTCTTTCCCTTCCTTGGTTAGATTTATTCCAGACATTTGTAGGAGGCTATTAGGAATGTTATTGTTCTTTGATTTCTTTCAATGTGTGTTTGTCATTTGTATACTGGAAGGCTACTGATCCTGTTCTCTAATCCAATCTACTGGATTATATCTCTTTATTAGAAAGTTGCTACTATTAGTATTAACAGATATAATTAAACACTATGTATTTCTGTCATTTTTCTGCTTTTATTGTGTTTTATTAGTGGTCGTACATTCCTTCTGTATATATTGTGGGGATTTTTCCTTTTTCCTTAGATTATGACTGATAATTTTCTTGGGTATAGTAATTTGTGTTGGTAATCTGTAGTTTTTTTTTTATAGCTTGTAGAACATCTGTCCAAACCCTTCTGGCTTTTATAGTCTCCACTGGAAAATCAGCTGTTATTCTAATGGGTCTGCCTTTATATGTGACTTTATATTTTTTCAGCTTTCACTTTCCTACTTTTTTCCTGTAAATTTAGTGGTTTTCAGATGGGGGGGAGATGAAAGGCAGTACATGGTTCTTAGCTATGTCACAGGGTTGGTTGGAGTTTGTCATTTGAGTCTAGGCTCTTTATAGAGAGGGCTGAGATGGAGGTGTAACAAAGCATGGGTAGAGTTGGAAACTTGAGTCTAGGATACTACAGAAAGGATAAATAGAATTAGTGGTGTGAGACTAGGATCTGTACCTAGACAGAGGTGACCGAAGGGTATGTACCAACAGCATGGCTAGGACATGTGGTTCTCAGGGTGGTTATGTGGGTGGGTGGAATTGGCAGTATGAGTCAACCATCCTTACCTAAAAAGTGTCTGCCAGTAGACAGTCTGAGAGAATAGGTTCAGTTGGCAACATGAGGCTAGGGTCTCTTCTTAGAGATGGGGTTAGAGGATACACATTAAGTGGAGTTGGTGGCATGAGTCTGAGATCCCTACTTGAAGTAGGAGGTAATGAGGGGGCAGTAAGGCATGCATAACACATGTTATTCTTTGGCAAGCAATGGGGATAGATGAGGTTTCACTGTATAGTTCACAATGATCTCAAACTCAAAATCCTCCTGCCTTAGCCCCTTAAGTGCTGGTCTAACAGATATGTATTGTCATGCCTGACATAATTTTTTTAAAAAATTTACAGTATCTTGAATTTGTGATGTAAACTTGAGGAGCATCTGTGCTTCTTGGTCTATAGGTTGTCATAAGAAATAAACATATTCTGTGTCTGCAGTATGCTTCATGGTAAGCATTCAGCAAATTCTAGTCATTATTTGACTCTAATATAATGATTATATTTTTTCTATTACTGTTGATTGTGAGTTAAAGGGAACACTTACATGCACCATCATCTTCAGCATTCAAAATTTTCAGATACAAAAAGCTGAGTTATAATGTGTATGCATGTATACATACCTGTATAAATCAAATCCTTCATGTGACATCGAGCACTATCACTGTGTTTTCCCTAAGTAATCACTGACTCTATTGTCCAGTAGACTATACCTTCTCTTCTAAAACTGGATACACTTCTTAACACCCATTAGAGCATTTCACTCAGCATATGTTCATGACTCGCCTGTACTGCTGAGTAGATCAGAATTCCCTCCAACTGATGAATGATAGTCCTTCCCAAGATGGAACACATTGTTTGTTCATCTAGTCAGTAGTTTATGGGATATTTCTAGTTTGTGAATCTTAGGAGTGAAGCAGATGTGAACATTCCTTGTACAAATTGTTCTGTGGGCATCAGAAGGCTTTTTTTTCTTTGAAGGTACAACATTGATATGAGCCATCTTCTCTTCTTTCGTGATCTACTCTCCACAAACTCCACTCTAGGGAGACCCTGTGATCTTACTTTTACCATGTGATTCTATTTCCCTGGATCTAATTAATGGATAAAGTAGACACTTATCCCTGGAAAGTGAATAATGATTATGGTGATGATGATGATGATGATGGTGATGATGGTGATAATGAAATAATGATAATAATAGCAATTATTATTTTCCTGAGGAGATAAAGTTCTTTACCTGTGACAGGTACAAAAAGGCAGAGAAAATCAGTCCATCAAAACAGTTCAAACCAAGAAACAGTAGCAAGGAGCCACACAACCCACCACAGCCTATGCTTAGCAATAGTAATTTTTAAGGTTATTAAATATGAAGGGAATGTTTAGATTTCTACAGTTCCTAATAAGTATTTCCCCGATTTGTTTGTTGTGATTGAGGAATTCTCACATTCTTACGGGCAAAGCAGACAGAACTTTCTCTTAGCAACATCTGCTGCTTGCTCAGTCTAACACGGACACGCACAATACAAGTCCTCTCCACACCAGCTGTGACATGAAGTGGGACAGAGGAATTCAGACCACAGAAAGTCACATCATGTCACAATTATTAACCTCAATTTGAAGGTGATCCCACACAGGTGCATAGCAGATCAGAACTTTTAAAGGGCACCAAAGGAGCTGCTGACCCTGTGCCTGTTCATGCTTTTTAGCATGGCAGGAGAGCTCCATTGACACTTAGGGGAAAATCTTGGAAAAATGCTGGATGTTTTGCAACCAACTGTATTGGTGGGACTCAAATATTGCTCGTGCAGCTCAATATGTTCTGATTCATTGACACCGGGGTCAGTAAGTTGCGATGTAGACAAAGAACAGGGAACTGGGCCTCCAGAATCAGGATCCATCCTGATCTCATCATTTATTAGCCATGAACTTTGCACCTGTCATTTAATCTTGCTGGAAAGTCTGTATTTCATCGACGCAGCAGGAATATGAGTGCCTATTTTATAGCCTTATTGGCTGGTGACACAAGATAATGTTTGCAAAGTGGCTAGCAAATCACAGTGCTCAGTAGATGCCTGTTCAACATGAATGCTTGGCAAACAGCAAAAACAAATGCTGCAGAAAATGTCAGTGGATGCTAGCAATGAGCCTGTAACTTGGAGGAAAAATTAAAAAAAATTCCCCTTGGTAGTTTAATTTTTCTCAGTGCAAAGCAGGGTTGACACAGGAGGCCTCCTTTTAAATAGGAGATAACAGACAAGAGGGGCTGCCATTCATTATTTTCTTCTCTTTGGGCCTCAAATCCTTTATAGATTGGAGCTGACACATGCTCAGGAAACCAAAGCAGATCAACTGCTTGGCTCCTAACAAGCAGTTTGGGATTTTAGCTAGAGTAAGCTTAACATCAATGGTTCCTTTGTGAACTGTTCTGTTCTGTTTTTCTTAGGTGCAAAATGCCAGCCTGGTCAAGATCTAGAAACATGCTGTTCCATTGTAATAGGATATGCATTTAAATGAGAGCGGTGCAGGTTGGAAGAGACTGTGCTAGCATCAGATTCAGCAAGCAGTGGGAAAATCAGCACTGTCCTCTGGACTCACAGAGCATGAAGTCCTTGGGGCTGGAGACACTACAGCAGACTCCCAGTGTAGATACATTGTATCTGCTTCACCACTGGCAGTAAACACATCAGGAACAAATCCTCCTATTTGCTCCCTTCCTTTCTAACTTGTTTTTGCACTTAACAGTTTCAGGCAGACAGACAGACAGCTTCCCAAACCTTGGGTATAAACTCAAATTTCCTCTAGGACACAGGCTTAATTGTAGAGTTTTCTTTCTTTACAAGGATTATATTATTATGGGAGTCAGAAACTAAAAGCATTAAGGATTTTTTTTTGTGATTATATTTCAAAATACATCTTTTCTTTATAGTCTCTAATATTGGGATTTTAACAATGAATTTTAAAAAGCACAGTATCAGGTAAGGCTCTGGGAACTGTGCTGATGTGGGGGGAGGTCTGAGAGTGCTTCTGTTTAAAATGTTGTGAAGATCATTTGGTGAAATTCATAGAACTTTCTCAAGATTTTCAACTTAGCTATTTAAATACCCACCAAAGATTTTCTGTGGAAAGTGCACAAAATTCCTTAAACAAAGGCCCATTTCCTATTTTAATGCAAATTAGTACAATTTGGAGTGTCTGCCTATATTTCTAAATATAATACCACATAAAGTCAGCGGAACAGTTTTTGTTATCCACTCTCTTTTACTAACGTCTACTTCTGAAAGGCCCTATAGGAATGAATGGATTCTTTTCCTTAAAAAGGGAGGCTCATAAGCTGCAAATGTGTAAAGCAAGACGAAAGTATGAAAGTATACAGAACATAGAAGTCCCATGGAAACACTACCCAAGCTTGAGACACGTCCCGAACTCCAGCACAGAAGCACGAGGCTGTAAATATTCACCCCTGTTTCATTTCACCAAGAGAGCAGCATCTGCTGTACCAGTCAGCGCCACGTACATGGGGGACCTAGAATTCTGGAGCTGCTGGCAAGTGCCTCATTTACAATGAAATGACCTAGCATGAAATTGGAATTTTAGGGCAAACGTTTCAGTTTTGGAAATCCCTAGACGTTAGGTGTGGTCACCCATCCCAGTGCAGCACGTAGAGAGTAATGGTGAAAGACAGAATGGGGATTCAGTCAACCTGACCACTCTGGAAAGCAGACCAGACAAAGGGGTTAGATGATTTTCGAATCTGTCTTTGGGGCACTACCATGGACTTTAGTGTAAACAGAGGAAGAGTTGGGAAAGGGAACAAGAGGAATGCATAATGAAACCTCCCGATTGAGGTGTGGTCAGGTTGATCATTGTCTCAGTACTTGTTCTTCAAGGTGGCTCAGGAAGCTGTTCCTATCCAGGGCACATCCTTTTTATAATAGGTAGGTACCTTCCCTTGGACAGTCATCTCACAATAGGGTGCTCAGTGTGAGGCTCTGCTGTTTCTGCAATCCAAAACATCTGCAGATGTAGGAAAGTACTGCTAGATCTTCAGGCACCTTATTGCAGTCTGGAACAGAACACTGAAGACGTCTTCAGCTTTGAATGACGATGTTCTTGGTTAGCTATAATGTTTTTAGGCAGACACTCCTGGAGTGATTAATGTGTCTAACTAAAGTTAAGCAGATGACTCAAAATAAAAGAGATAGATAGACACAAAATGAAGACACCAATGCCAGGCTTTTACCGCTTTTCGTTAGCCTGGAAGCAGCATCTAAGGACTTCTTAGAGTCTCCATGCATCTATTTGCTCCTGGTTCACTCACTTTTCCTGAGTGTGGTGTATGGAACAGATATTCGACACTTCTGTAGTTTCTCCTCTGGTCCACTGGTCCTCTCTAGAAGATGAACATGACTGCTTTCCCTTTTGTGTTTTCCGAGTTCTTGACATGGAGACCAAAGGTGGGGGAAGAAGTGAGGGTAATCCTGGAGGATAACTTTCCTTGGTATCACTTTCAGCTCCATGCTCCTAGCTGAGAAATTCTGCAGAGCACTGAGGATACATGCGACCTGCTAATGCACATGTCTTCACAGTCTGCTGGACCTGGAAAGGCTCTGAGGGTACCGTCAGTCCTCCTCAGCCCAGGTGGTACTGCCCCTCCCCCTGTCTGAAATTAGTGAGAAAGTGTACATTTTCAGAGCCAAGCAAGGCATGGGCTAGAATGCCAAGCCTCTGACAGAAGCAGTCATTTTTTTAATGACCTGGGGGGAGGGTGTAGAGCAGGTTATGGGGATGAAAATTGATTTGGAAGGGAGAAAGTCCATTTTAGATGCTGAGAAATGTGTCATTATCAGCGAGGAAAGGAAGGGGAAATAAGACTGTAATGTGCCAGCCACTTTACAGGAGCTGTGGCAAGAGATGCTACAGCGCGTCCAGATGGAGGTTTCTTTGCTGGACCTGAGCATCCCTCTACAATGGCTGGCAAAATATGAGCAGCAGCAAAAAACTAAGGCTGTCCAGGAAAATCTGCAAAGTGTAACAGTGAACTTTAAATAAAATGCGTGTCTGGGTGTGGGGTGCCCTGACCAAGAGCAGGTGTTATCCTTAGTGCTGTACTCACCTATGGGGACCCTGGGACATAAAGGATTGTGAAAATATCTACACAGTATTACACTGTGACCTTGCGGTGCTGGATAAATACACAAGTGAGCTTGAAAGTAGGAATGATAATGAATGCATTTACAGCCACACACCCCATGCCTCTGTGCACTCTTAGTGGACCGTTTCTATGTATTCAGGGCCATTTGTAGTTTCCAAAACTGAATGAAGGAATAGTGTTACAGATATGCTGAGCACCCTGGCCCCCATTCAATGAGCAAGTGACTCTGTGGTTTCCATGGAAAACTTTAGGCTTCTCAGGATATTTTGTAAATTTCTTCTACTGGGCTGAGGTAGCTAGTTTAAATGTCACTTGGCGCTAAGTTTTGCCTGACTAGAAACAGCACCTTCTCATTTCTGGTTGTCTGGTTGGACCACAGCACTTCAATGTGCCTCAAGAGAAGAGATTTTGAAAATAGCCCTGAGTAGGGCGTTCATACAGAGACGCCCCAAGATTCAAAAAGACCAGCATTGTTATCCAACTCCGTTGGAGTTGCACTTCAACTTCTGATGGATGGGCATGGCAGTATTGAGCACAGTAGGGTCCCCAACATGGGCAGTCTATTACTATAGTCCTGGGTTCATTGTTGGGGGATCAGTTTGTGTCTTAGCCTCTTATTACAGGCAGCTATCAAAGTATCTGAAAAGTGGGAAGGACTCTGGGCCTCCTGATTCCTGCACCTCAGATTTTATAAAGGGAACATCTACATAAATGCCCTCTGATTATCTATATTACTAAAGACGAGGATGTGACAGGTGGTCCTTTCAACCCGCTTTGAACAGGATTTGAAGCGTTCACTGGAATAGGTAAGTAGTAGTAGGTAAGTAAGGGATAAGTCATTGGGATACCCAGTGAATCTGAAAACAGTTCACCAGCTTGATTAAAAAGGAGAATCTATGTGCAATTGATATGTGCTGGGAATGTATGTATACATATGTATATATGTAATCTATATCTATATTACATTTTAGGGCAGGCTCTATTCCCAAGAGTAGATGACCAACACTGAAAGGACTCCATGTGTGGTTTTTGTTTGTTTTGTTGTTTTTGTCTTACTGTTTTTGTTTTGTTTAGTTTTGTTTTGGAGAGAGAGGCGGAGAGAGAGAGAGAAAGGGGGAGAGAGAGAGAGAACATAAAGTTGAGTGGGTAGGTAAGAAGGGCAGGATTTGGGAGGAGTTGCTGGAGAAGAAATAATATGATAAATATATATTATATAAAAATGTTTAAATAAAAATAATTTAAAACAAGCAAAGAAGGACTCACATTGCAGAAGTGATGTCATCTTGCTATGTTTCCTGAGGAAGATTCTGGTAGCCATGTGCAGGGAATGAATGTATGAGGCTTCCACACAGGTCCATTATGCAGCTAGTAATATAATTGCCTTAGACCTGGGAGGACATGGTAGAGGGGCAGCTACTGCCTCTCGTTTGTCTGTTACTTTCCTCCAAACCTAGCCTATCCAACAGCTGTGGGGTGTATAGCACCATGTAGTGAAAACTTGGGACTTGAGACAGCTTCATGAGAAGCTGTGCTGATGTTGCTGATAAGGGAAGGTGTGAGGCTCTGTGTTCAGGTCACAACCCTATTTTCTATTGTCATTGGGTACAGAGCACATTTGTACTGTAAAGAGGAGGAGACTGGTACGAGAACACTCAAGGTCTATTGTCCTTTTTATGTGCTTTTTGAAGAATCTAGCCTGATGCAGGTAGCTTTTAAAAGAAGTTTGCCTTGCAAGAGCAGAGCAAGGCTGGAGCATTGTGTAAAGACCCCAGGATGCGTATACAGTGCAAGCACAGATACAAAGCACTTGCAACACGGTACTGGAATCTGATGAGTGGATGAATGGGGCCCAGTCTCACGATGCTACTAGAGGTGAGGGTGAAGGAAAGGAGTGTCCATCACTGAACTTTCAACCCAGGCTGTTTTTAGTCTTTATAAACCATTTGAAATACCATTTTTAGAGTCTATGCCATATATCATCAAATATTAACACTTACCCACTTATCCAAAAATGAAATATAATTTTTCTTATAAAGTGACAAGATTTTGTAATTTACTTTTAAGATTATTTGACATTAAGTAATTAATGTAATTTAAGATTGACTGTGATTTCTTTGAAATCCGTGTTCATTCAAAATTGTTGCTGCATGAGAAAATGTATGCTACTGATTGTCTTCTAGTTGTGATGAAATTTTACGAATATTTCATGCAAACCATTGACAAATTTGGTGTATATAATGTTTTTATAAACATTAGACATAGACTTCGAATTTCAATATTACTTTTGCATGTCAGAGACATTAAGGTTTTTTTTCATGTGTCTAGTATATTCACAGGTCTGGGAGTATCTCTCAGGCTCTCATCACTGGGCCTGCAGTGCCTGTTGGATGAGGCAGCTGTTCCTAGCTGAAGCCACCATTAGGAAGGCAGTTGATAACACAGGCAGGCAGCTGGGAGCAATCTGGAAGAAGAGCCTTGGATGATGTAATAAACGGCCTGTATTTCACTTTTGGATTTAAAGTGGTGTATTGTTTCAAAGGTTTACTTCATTCCATGCCTTGCTGAAGAGAAAGGAGTGGGTTAGATAGGACTAGTGTAGGCAGTGGGAAGAGGGGTTTGTGTGTATTTACTTTTACACTATGTTGTTCCACAAAAGCTGGAGACTGAATAACAGATGTGTATGTAACAGTACGAAGCAAACATTTTCCTCTTATACCTCACTAGGGAAAGAAGAGGTATTTCTTCATATACTATGTTTGGAAAAGCACTTGGAAATGACATACAGACTCCAAAGGTTTGAGTGCCTGGAAGCACTCAGGTTTTAGAGATGCGCATTCTGCCTCAGCCAACAGGAGAATGGAAAGTTCAAGATTCCTGTGGGATCGTCCAAGCATAGGGAGCAGGTGACTGGAGAGCTGGGTTTTACAAGCATAGCCTAGCAAAGCAGAAATTTCAGAGGAGAGCAGATGGACTACACTGTACTCTTCTATGGGTTTGGAGGAGGACAAAGTGAAGTTGGTAACTAATATATACATGTAACAGGACCTATTTAGATTGGGGCAGGTCTTCTAGAGAAGGAAAGTATGAACATCTTAGGGATGTCCTGTAACCAAGATGCAAACCCCTGGCACACATTTGCTGAGATCTAGACGAGATAACTCAGAGAATAAGAGCACTTGTTGCTTTGCAGACGACTGGAGTTGGTTCCTAGCACCTACATGGCAGCTCACAACTGACAGCCTCTTCTGGCCTCTGAGGGCATGTGGTTCACATAAATACTTGTAGGTCATCACTCATACACATTAAATAAATGAATGAATACTTAAATGAGAAATCTAGAAATGATTAAACCTAAGTTTTTAATAAGAAGAATAATGTGGTATTAATTGTAGTTTTGTTTAGGGACCTAAAGTCCCTCTTTCTTTTTCTTTTGAGTCTGTCCATCTTATTCTAAAGTAGTGACTAATGGTCATTTCTCTAAGGTTCTGTGCTTAGCTCCCTTCCTTTTTATTGCCTTTTTCACCCTTTGAATTTCATTTGCTTTCATCATGATTTCCTCTGTCCCAGTTTTCTCTCTGCTAATGGTGAATTTATCAATGATTTCCCTGACCATGTTTAATCTCCTTATTCTGCCAAATGAGTCCATTGATATATGCCATCAGTAGTCCCTAAGTGAGTACAATGTCTCACATTGCATTCATTTCCTGTTGCTGCTATATCCAATTGCCACAGCTTCATCACCTTAAAAAAATACACATTTAATATCTTGCGGTTCTGAAGATCTGAAGTCAAGATGCATTGTGGCATAAACCTGAGGTATTGGTAGGAAGGTATTCCTTCTGAAGAACATAAGGGAAGGTCTGTCTCCTTTGCCTCCCTGGACTTCCAGAGGCCAAGCACATTGTCTTTGTATGTGGTCCTTTCCTTCATTTCAGAGTCATCTGCATAGCACCCCCATTTACTTTTTCCTTCCTCTGATGTCAATTATTCTATTTTCCTCATATAGAGACTCTTGTGATTAGATGAGGTCCACCCTAGTAATCTTGGATGATCTCCCATTCTCAGGATCTGTAACTCCAACTCATTTGCCAATCCTTGATTGCCAGAGAAGAAAACATCAGGCTCTGAGAATCAGAATGTGTGTATATTTGAAGGATACACACATCATTCACCACTTTTCTCTCCTCTCGTGCCATTGGATTGGGGTTTCTCACATCTGGTCACACCATTGCCCATTTCTAGGACATCTAGTATCTTGAATACAGTTCATGTGCGTCCCTCAGATTTTACAGGAGGGCTCTGCTCAAAGCTTTCCCTACTTCTAAACGATTCCACATTTCTCACTGAACACAGAGGAAATTCTGCAGACCTCAGACTTTCATGCTGACTTCCCTGCTAGCTCCTATTTCTTACCTTCATGAGGTTTCTTTTTTTTTTTTTTAATGTACATCAGCTCTACTTACTACTTCTTCAAGATACCATGAATCTTTCCAAATGTTTCCTTCTTCTCCTATTTTTTCCATATCCCATTCTCCTCCTTTCCCAATTCATGCTTGTTGCACAAGCTCTTCCCAATATTTACATGTTTTAAACCCATTCTCCCTTTCTAAGACCACTGTACATGTTATGAAGCTGCTCCCTCCAAATGGAAATCCTACCCCTTGAAGGAAAGAGAGAAGAACAAACAATTTATTAGGCTCAAGAATCCTAGAAAGTCAGAAGATACACAGCCCTTCTCTAAATTATGTAAGGATACAGCTTTTGTGAGTAGTTACTCCCCACTGGAGGGAGCTTTCTGGTGTTGTAGCTCTTTGAGTCACCCGTGCTCTTGTTAGTGTATCCTTGACCATGCTGTTGTAAGGAAACCTGACAAACTCACTGGTTCCCCAAATTGAACTTGGTTTGTTGTCAGTGTTCTCTTGATGGTGACCAGACATCCGTTTATATCTCCCCAGGAAAAGCCAAGCAGTACCATGCAATCACGAAGTTCTGATAGTTAGGGACTGTTCTAGTTTTCTTCTATTGCTGTGATAAAATTACCGTGACCAAAAGCAATATAGGGGATGGAGGGACTTATTGGGCTTATACTTCCAGGTCATAGCCCATCATTCAAGGATGTCAGGGAAGGAACTGAAAGCAGGCAAGATTTGGAGCAGAAACCATGGTAGAACACTGCTTTCTGGTTCACTCTGGCTTGTTAAGAGGCTCGCGTGTATCTAGCTTTCTTATATAGCATAGACCTACCTACCTAGAGGAGGTACTACCCACAGTTGTCTGGGCCTTTCTGCTCCAGTTATCAATCAAGATAAGTCCCCAGTGATGTGCCCACAGGCCAATCTGACTTGGGTCATTACTCAGTCCATGGTTTTCTCTCAGATGACCCTAGGGTGTGTCAAGTTGACAATAAATAGCTAAGACAGGGACCATGACTTGTTGTTATCTCAAGTCCTCATAGCACCTACCACTGTGTTCTGGGACAAAGTCAATGGCTTGTTGATATTTTAAGCCTTTGTAGCACTTACCATAGTGTGCTGCTGTTCATTAGGCATTCTCAGTAGATGTTTGTTTCATTAATGAGTTGAAAGTTTTTCTGTTAAAGAATAGCCAAATAATTTACGGAGATGTCCTTTGAAAAAAAATCACATTTAAGGGAGCATTAAGACTCAAATGTAAATGTTTTGCATATTTTGATGTGTTATTATTCTGCCTGGAGGAAGATTTTCCAGCCCCTCACCCCCTTCTTCTAGACTACGACCTTTTAAGGAAGCTTAGCATTATGGGAAAGAGTCCTCAGGTCATTCTCAAGCCATTTGCCCCTAATAGGGTTTTACTGAAGCTCTGGCATTTGTGAGTCTCAGATATGCTGGCAAATGGCCCTTGTCTTCCAACAGACATTTTTGTCCACCTCTCTGGGCAGTGAATTATTCCTCTCAGCTCCTTATCCAGAATTTAATTCCCCCTTTCTGAGCTGTACTGAAAGTGAAGAAGACCTATCTGGTCTCCCAAGGGACTGAGTGCCAGCAGAGTAATTAGCTAGGCCTCCTGCCAATTCAGAGCTGTGATCTGGGTCTTCAAATTTCTGTTTCAATGTGGTGGTACAAGAAGGTGTTGGGGGGGAAGAAGAACAAAACAGAGATCTTCTTTCAGATGGTGCAAACAGTACAAACATTAGCCTAGAGAGGGTTAAGAACTGATTCACACAAATCAATGTTGGGAAGAAATACATTCGCTGGCTCATTTGACTAATAACCTGACTCATGACACTATTTCCTAGAGAATTTAAGCCTGTATTCTAAGAGGGCAAGACTGATCCATACTGGACTGTGAATGGCATTTCTCTGGGCACAAGGCAACCCAGTGTGAGCAGACATGCTTCTGTGAGGAAGTCTGTGACCATAATGAAAGCACTATCAGGAAAAGCCAACTGCAATTTTTCCCTCTTTAAAAAAATACGCAGGAAGAAGAAGAAACGTGGTATGGCATATAAAGAGCACATTTGACCAGAAGACACATTCCGTTTTTGTGGCCAGTCACTTAAATACAAAAGATTTCTGTGGGTGTGAGGTTTGAAAGGCTGACAAGAAATAAAGCAGCTGCCTCAGAAAGCTGTCTGTCTGTGTGAAGTACTTTGCTGGCACCAGTGCGGAATGTGGCGGCTGCATTTGGTATCCAACAGGGAACTATAGATTTTTACTAATACTCTCGGAGGAAGAGATTGGCAAATACCCCCTAGGAGTCCTATATGCTCAGAAGGTTGGCTTGGCCACCAGGGAAGCCTGTGAAACCCCAGAGGATGTCACAGTACCTCCCCAATGCTTTTCCTTTATTCACTTTGGCTATAGCTTTTAAACTTTAGAGTGAATCATAATGGAATTGCAAAGTGGGCTCATTATGTGAGATGATTGAAACAACTTATAATGTATGACAATGGAGATGTGGAGGGGTGTCAGTGGTGGCTGGCAGCAGGCTTGGCCCATGCTCAGTTAATGAAGGCAGTGGTCTTTGTGGGTGGCTGGAGGGAGGATCCTGAGACAGACACTGTCTTAAAATCCCTCTCCTGCTAGCCTGTCAGGATGCTTTTATCTCAGCCTTTAAATACCCACTAGTTAAGGCGTAGAGGTCTTTAACAACCACTAAAATGCCAGGGCTGCCGGAAGGAGTCACACATTCAAGTGCATCAGTAGTTGAGAAAATTCCTTTCAAACCTGTCTCCTTCCCCTGCTCTCATTCTGTTGCTGCCATGCACAGTGACAATTTTCCTATTCTTCCACGCTTTCTCTCACGTCTACATTGCACAGCTAATTAGTGCACTGCACACCTAATTGTCACTTTCTCCTTTGGTTGACTATTCTCCATTCCAGCGCAGGGCCCTGGTCATCTGTGTGAATGCATTAGCGTTGGGATTTGGCTTCTTTCTTTTAGTTCTGGCTACTAGAATACATTCCTCACTTGCCTCTGTCAGCCTTTCTAAAGCACAGGACTGATCTTGTTGTCACTCTTCTTGAAGCCTTGCTGTAACTCCGGAGTGGCAGCAGAATTGTCTAAATCTTGTAGTTGGATGGCATAGACCCTTCACGGTCTCATCCTGCTCCCTAGCTTCTCATGTGGGAAAGTCCTTTCCTCACGTTATAAATGCAGATACTCTTCATTTTAACTTGCCACACACATTGTTACCACTGATCCTAGACTAAACTACTGCTTCCTCTCTGCTTGTAAAATTTCTTTTGGTCCCCTTCCCCACCAATGTAGTAGATTGCTACTGTAACAGATACCTAACTTGTAACAGATTCCTACTGTGCCTTTTTTACGCTCTAGCTTAGGAACAAGAAAGGAAAGGTAGAGAGACAGGAAGAAATCTTCACAGCCCTATTTTTTAGCTGTCCTAAGCTTGGAGAGCAGGAGCTGAACTGAACTAGCATCTCACAAACCAACCCACCAACTGCCAGCTGCCCTCCCACCCCTTATATTCTAAGCAAAGTCCCCAGAAGTCCAAGTGGCATGCAACCACAAGGAAAGCTGCACAGGACAAAAACCTTATTCAAAACATCCTGCTATACCCATCCTCTCAAATCTGGCCATAGGTTAGTGCTACTTCTGGGACTCCTCTTGAGTAGACTTTCTCTACTCAAAGTAATTTCTATTAACCTCTATCAAAGCACTTTACATCCTGTTAGTAGATGCTCCCTCAACCCACTCCCACTAATTTCTAGAGCAGTGATTCTCAACCTGTGGGTTCCACCTCCTCTGGGGGGGGTCTAATGACCCTTTCATAGGTTACCCAAGAGCAGCCTGCATATCAAATATTTAAATTATAATACATAACACTAGCAAAATTACAGTTATAAAGTAGCAATGAAAATAGTTTTATGGTTAGGGGTCACCACAACATGAGGTACTGTATTAAAGGGTCACACCATTAGGAATGTTGGGAACCACTGTTCTAGAGGATATTGATAACATAGCTTTAAACTCCAGGTCTTCAGAGACAAGATGATGCCTGGAACAATATATCTGACTTAAAAGTCTGACTAACAAGAAATGGATGGCTTGGGGGAATTAGCAGATACAATTAATTGCCTACATCAACAGCTTCATAATAAACTCTAAAATAGAAAAAGGCCAAGCCTTTAGCTTTTCTGCTGTTTCATCTCATGTTTTGTTAAAATGCTACTGAAATGTTTTTTTCAATGAAAGCTCATGCGATATGTTACTTCAGTCTCTAATTACAAAAGAGGTATCAGTGTGGGGCTATTCAGCGTATGTGGAGTCTATAGTATTCCGAATACTTTGGAGGAGTGCTTGCGTCGGGAGATAGGACAGGCAGGATTCCTACTTTCCTGAAACTTATAATCTAGGTAGGGCAAGATAGACATTAACTACACAGATACTAAATAAGATAATTTTAGATGCTAGTAAACACTGCATAGAGAGTTAAAATGGGCCTTGGGGCAGATAGCAGACAGCTCTTTCCAGTTTAGTCACACAGTTTCAGAGACTCCCCAGGTGCTTTTATTTAAACAAAGAGCAAAATGACCAGGACAAAAATACCTTGTGAAAGCACATCATGGGTTACCAAGGCAGTGGAGGGGTTGGGTAGGAGATCCGGTGAGGGGAGGTTGCTGTAAGCAAAATGTAGTTGGTCAAAACCATGGAAGGCATGGTATGAGTGGATTTGGGAAGAAAAATAAAGGTTCAGTGTCTGAAAAGAGATGGTAGGAAGAAATGGTTTGGGAGGCGCTCTAGAGATGGGCCTGGGTAAGGGAAGTGGGCAGAGGTGGCTTTCTGGTCAGCAGGGGAAGCTTTGAAAGGTTTTCCATAGAAAGGTATCCTGATGCCAAGGCTAGAGATCCAGGCAGCAGCATCCAGACCCTTTTAAGGAGCTTCCTGAGTTTAGCCCTCCAGTGTGTGGCTGCACACTCAGCAACGCACCTGTCTCTTTTCTGTTTTCCCTCCTGTCCCCGTTTGTCTTTTGTCTCTCGCAGATCTTAAAGGTTCTGGGGAGAAATATCAAACTGCCAACATCCCCTCCCCATTTCATCTAAATTTTTATGTGTATTTTATATTCTGAGCTCTATTATTATATTCTCATTTGTCATCGGGTAGACTGGATGCTCCAGAGAGTGGCCCCGGCTTTTCCCTGTGGTTTTGCAATTCCTGGCATCCCATATACTTACCCTCATCTGAAAAGCTTTAGGATGCTGGCTACGCTGACTTAGTTTAAATGTAATAGATTATTTCTAAATGTGGATTGACCTTGCTTAGTGGGGCTCTGATCCAGTGGGAATGGAGCAGCTGTGGGAATCCACGAGGAGAGAAGTTTTGACTGTGAGCAGGGTAAAGGATGAGCAGAAGACAAAGAAAAAAAAAAGCGTTGAAAGTGGAAGTGACAGGCTCTCAAAGGCAGATTTTGCTGATTTTTACCGATGCCTTTATTTTGTAATGTATTTTGGAAAGAGCTGTGTACTCTCATCAGAAGGCAAGTTACACACGCGGGGTACCACCTTATTCAGAACACTGCCAGGCATACAGTAGATGTTAATAGCCATCTATGGAACGAGTAAGGAAGCAGTTGAGTGACTGAAACTAACAAGGCCTTTCGATAGTATCCAGACCTCAGACTCTTTTTAGAAAACCAAGAAAAAACTCACAATGAGTGAAGATGTCACCCGGAAATGATTTTGGAATATTGTTATTGACATCTGGGCTGGGGTATGAGAAAGAGGATGTGGGAAGGAGTTAAAAGGGGGAACTGATATTAAATTAAAGATTCACAGGCAAAAAGAACAGAAAATTAGAAAAAGGGAAACAATGGGTATAGTTTAAAAATAAGTACAAAGTTGACGCAGATTGAGCATATTTAATCAGACTATAAAAATGTTTCCTAATTGCTGATGACAAAGAAACCCCTTGAAAGGAAGCCTTCTGAAGCACTGTTCAGTCAGGTTCAGAGCCTTGTGGGATCGCTTGAGTGATGACTGTGTAGGTGTTACTCTCAGGAGATTATCATTTTCTTTCTGAATTCATTTCCTTCAGTAGAAATGAGAGCCTGCATCACTCACAGGGTATTCTTATTTCATGTGTGATCCTTGCTCAGGGCTCAGTAAACCTCAGAGCTCAGAGTAAATTCAACAGGTCAGAGGGGGACTGTCCTGACTCCAGGACAGAGGGCCGGTCACCATCCACATGTCTAGTCAAGAAAATAATGCCACACACTGGACATTCTTTTCAACTGTTTGCCTCATGAGTCACCATTGAGATCAGTGCCCTCTTTCCTCCTTGACTTATCAAAGATTGCCTCCTCTTTGCTAGAATGAGTCTTAGTGCTCTACAGTGTGTTACTTATACTTCATTACAATGTGAATAATTCAATTAACAAGCATGAATCACTACCATGCAGTTTATTCGTGTATTCATTCATTCCAACACTTATTCATTCAGAGTTATTGAACAGCTTTCAAACATGAGACAATGTGTTAAGTAAGTATTTGGGACACCAAGACAATAAACACGTCCAGTGCTTTTAGGAAGTGTAGTGTCTGGTGGGGACCAAAGGTGGCCATTACGTTAATTACCAAGCTGGCTCCTTGAACTTGAGTTCTCTAATTTCACAATGGCCTTCTAAGACAGGCATTTGGAAGCAGCTGTTCAGAGGATAAACTGATTTGGCTTCCTCACAGCCACAAGGTTGGTTAGAAAATGATAAAGCAGCGATTGCAATGTGGGTCAGTTTGGTTGCTCCATTACATTTCTGTTGTTACCCACGGATCTCATCAATTGCAGCTGTGCTGTAAGTGCTACAGACTAGAGGAACATACCTCTTCATGTTTTTACCAGTGGATTTGTAGAGTACCACAAGAGCTCAATAAAGATTTGTTGAAAGGAGACTTTTAGGTATGAATGACGTTAGGAGACCCTCCCCCCCATTCCTCATATGAAGCTTCAGAACCAGTCTCTCAAGGAGGTTTGGGTTTTGCCAACTGGGTCTGTAAATCCAGGTCCAAACTTAATGACACAGGATATATCCTTGCTCCTGATTGGATTTGGACAGGAGATATCCAAGTAGGAGGCAGAAAATACCCAAACAGGAAGCACGTAGGCAGGAGATAGCCAAGCAGAAAATGTGTTAGGATGTGTGCTCACCCTTAATCGGGTCTGATGGGAAGCATGTAATTTCATGGGATCTGCTTTTAAAAGTCCCACGAGCAATAGCTCGGGGGCCACCATGGAGGAATCCCAACGTGGGACTTCACGTGGTCCTGGCCAGCTTTCACCATTACTGGCCAGTATTAAAAGATTGCTTAAAATCCATTTGCACTTTGTGGGAATGTTTTGTTTTGTTTTTTTTCCTTGATCAACTTGGGATTTACAGGTCCTCAATCCCAGTTATGAGTTTCTATTACCTGTATCAGTCAAGGTTTAGACAATGTGAAGTAGGAAGTGTTTTAACGCTGATACAAGAAGCTCACACATTCAGAAGGAAGGCTGCAGCCAATCAGAAGGAAACTGCTTGTACTGAGAGAATACAGAGATACAAGAAACAGAAGGAAGTCTTGACAGCCTCAACGTGACTTTTGACTGGGTCCTGCCAGCTGTGACTTCAGCTACTTTCTGGAGAAGGGCAGCTTTATAAACCTTGAACCTTTCCTTGCAAGTCTCTGACTCTGAATCCTGGTGGCACGGAATGCTGGGGAATGTAGTTCCTCTATGAGGCCAAGCACACTGGCACTTGCTGAAGGATGCGCCTGACCTCTTTTGTTTTCTAGGTAATGCTCTTCCTACAGCTGTGCGTCTGACACCTCCCATCACTTCCGTAACTCACCTTACCTTATATCCCACTACCCCTCTCACTGGCAGCACACGAGATTTGGCAAAGTGGGACCGCTTCTCACCCGAACAATGGGATTCTTTTTTTCCCCTTAACCCTACAAAGACAAACTTATAAGATTTAAATCTGGGTATGACTTTCAAATAGAGCCCTGTCTGGTGCTGAAGTGACTTGAAGAATTGTGAGGGGTTGGTTTTTCTCCGCAGCTGTGAGTTTGGTCAGCCCTTTGCCAAGTAAGAGGAAATTTAATGAACCCAAATAAGACACGCTCTTTTTGTGGCTGTAAAAGTTACACTTTGCAAAAGCTCAGCTGGTCGAGAGCCACTTCAGAATAATGTTGCTGCTGGGGAACTCTGCGGACATCCCCTCCTCTTGGGGAGTTCCCTTCTCTTTGAAGGGAAACAAAGACCCTGTTACAAGCTGGAGAAAAAAAAAAGAAAAAAAAAGGATCATTTGCTATTGAAAGCGTGTATTCAAAAATGGAGGCCCAGAATGGCTGGGAGACTTCGTAGGCACTACTTGTTTATTTGTCCAGCTTTACACCATGTAAGTGATGCGGAATCCTTTCCGCCTCTAATAATAACACCACAGCAGCCCTGAGTTAGTGGAAACCTGGAAGGGTTGCTGTAGGTCATACCAGTCCACAGCTGTGGTTGGGGTGGCAGGAGGTGAGGGGGTGGTTGGGAGGAAGGGCAGAGAGCCTGCCTTAACATATTTTTGCCTAGTTAACAGATTTAATGCGTGGTGTTTTGCCACAAAACTCATCAACTGGAGAAAAATTTTTAAAGGATCGGGGAAAACAACCATCTAATTCACATTCTGCTGATGCTAATTGTGCAAGCAGTACATTTTGGAAAGCTTTTGTGCTAGGGTCTTCATTTGTAGAGCACTTCCTTTGCTTATACAGTAGGCAACAGTGCTTAAATAGCATAATTATTATGTGTTTCTAGTTTGCTTCAAATTTTGATTCAATCAGAATCCCTAAACCTGACAGCCTATAATCAAACAAAGGGAGCTCTGGAAGGGAGGGATTAACAGAGGGGAATTAAACTGTCGTTTTGAAACAGCTTAGACCAATATGAAAGCCCGTTTAGGAGTCTCTCCATAAATATCCCTTTTGTTTTGTCTAATTGCTGGTTTGAATGTATCAGACTCATCAATGAGATTAGGGTTAATAGATGTTTGGTCACGCAGAACATGCAGAGGAGGAATCTGATACACACACACACAAATTGCACTTAATGAGCTTAGCAAATGTTTGCCATATTTTTAATGAACCCTGGGGCTGTCATTTAGAAATGCTTAGCAACTGCTTTTCCATCCTTGAAAATAGAGCAACTAAAGGACATTAACACTATGCACACCATAAATAAGAGGAGCTATTTAAAGACAGCAGCCCCGAGGAGGGGATGATGACATTTCTCTGACCCAGAGCCAGTGATACTTAACACTCTGGGTGTGGGTTCACTATGCGACAACATAGTTGGGTGGTTCAAGTTCCCAGAAGGGCACTGCGGAGCGTGAGGTTTTTTGCAAGGATCAAGTAACTGTTTCTTTTTTTAAGCTAAACCTGTTTAGGATTGAATCTCCCACTCTCCTCCCCAGCCCCTGCTTCTGTTTTCACACCTACCTCCTGCCCTTTCCAAGTATGTGTGGAGAAGGATTTAGAAAGAGGAGGTCTGTCCTCTGCAGCAGCTTCCCCAGCCCATAGCCACCCTAGCCATGAGGCTGCGGCTTCTGAAGCTTAGCCAAGCGAGCAGAGCAACAAACTCTTGGGATTGATTACTTGGGAAGATTGAATGATCCATCTTTGGAGCCCTTGGGATTTGGCTCTGAAACCAATGCAGTCGTTAGTAATGGGGACTTATTGAGGAGGCTGTGTGTCTGTGCTTGGGGAGCAGAGACTGAGCCTAAAAGAATCAGGTTTTCCTTGGGGAAGGTTTGATTTGATAGAGCACAAAATGCAAGCCCCATGCATTATGGTTAGAGCAAATGAAGGATGTCTTCCATTCGCAGTTTTCCACAGAGCCAATTGACTTCAGGGACTTCCTGCTCCCTGCCATCTGTCCCCTAGACCTACCTTTCAAGGAGGCAGAAATAGACACTACCTCATTTTTAAAAGTATTAGGGACTAAGCACGGGCACCTTCGGTTCTTCTGGAAAATGACCAAGCCTCCAGAGAACAGCTGTACTTTTGTGTTAAATGATGGGGTCAGCATTCTTATAAGTGAATTCTTATGAGTGAGGGCCATGTCTAGTGTGCAGGAGCCTGGTGAAGTGGACAGAACCACGATCTTCCTTTCGCATACCTGAATGGAGAAGTCAGTTTTTCCGAAGAACAAGGCTTGTGTATTGTATGGTTTGCTCCTGAAGTGGTGGGGGATGTGTACTCTCAAATCTGCAACATAGTGTGTGTGCCTGTGTGTGTCTGTGCACATGCTCACATTCGCATGTGTATTTTGTTAGTCACCTGTCATCAAGTGCCCTGTGCCCTGAGGCAATTATTAGGATGCCTGGCTTGATGAATGCAGCTTGGTGATGTCACCAAAGGTGTTATGGCTTCCTGGCTTAAAAACATTGTCAGTAATAAACTATTTTTCTTTTGGAAACATCTAAATTCTTGGCACCTAAACTGGAGTTCTGAAAAATAATTTGTTGAATAAATGCCTTAGGTCAGTGATGCCTACAGCATTTGGATGGTGACAGTTCTGGAGGGCATGAAGGAGGGGTATGGACGCAGCAAACCGCAACAGTGCTGGTCTCGTCTGAGGAGGCCAGGGGTCAAATGCTCTGATCTTTAAGCTCTCAGCCTGGGCCAGCCTATCCCTACTAGCTGCGCTGCTATTTTGGTTTCGGGAAGTTTAGCTTGATTTTGACCTTTTTCCTAGTGGTCTGATCTCTCAACTTATCTGTTAATTTTCAGATAGCTATTCATACTTTCTTCTCTCCAGGGCTCCGAGCACCAGCCTATACCTGGGTCCCCCTGATGAATGAGTTAGTGGGTGATTTAGATTTCTGTTTCTCGTGTGTGTGTGTCTTTCACTTCTTTGCTTCTTCTCCCTGCTTTTCCTTCTGCTCATATAAATGTGAAAAAGAAATGTACTTTCTGCAAGTTAACAAGCATGGACATGGATTGGGATGGTGCTAGAAGGAAGCTAGAGAGGTAGACATGACCTGCAGTTTAGTTCTTTGTGTGCCATGGGTGTAGGTAAGGGTAGCTGTTTCCACGTCATACTCAGTAATTAGCTAGCTGTTTAGGAAAGGGTTGCCAGTGATTCTTTACATATTAAATTCTACATTAAAGAAGATGTGTTTCTGAATAGCTTTGTGTACAAAAAGTATGTGCACACATGCACATGCTGATATTACATTTAAAAATGCTCCTCATTTTTAAATGTAATTTAAATTTAAATTTAAATTTCATTAAAAATGCTGGGCAGATAACTTAGTGGGTAAAACACTTGCTATTCAAGTGTGGGAACATGAATATGAGCCCCCAGAATCCACACACCGTAAGGTGGAAGTGGCACTGCAGCCTGTAGATCCAGTGTTCTTACAACAAGGTAGGGAGTAGAGACAGCTAGGCTGGTGTATGAAGTTGCAAATGGGAGACACTGTTTCAGACAATATGGAAGGCAAGGACAGCCACATATGAGCTGTGGTATCACACACACACACACACACAGCGGGGAGAAATAAGTTAAAAACCATATCAGGTGAAAAATTACAATTTGCTGAAACATTACAGTGGAAGTCTTGGGATCTAGTCTCTCAGGGATCAATCTACATATCTTGATTTAGTATTTGGCCAGTCACAGGCAGTCCTCAGCTTCCTTAGAGGAAACGTGTTTACATTGTTTTTGTACCTCCTAATTTCCTTCACAAGGAGAAGCTCAGGCATGTTCTACCTTCATGTTAAAAGTTTCCTACCATTGCTTAATTGTCAAGCTCTCTACCCACCATTCTAGAAGCTTCATGGTGTGGGCCATCTTCTCTTACGAGACAGAGCCAATTCACCTTTATTTTTGTCATTGGGAACATGTTTTTCAGCTACCTGTAGTTGTTTTAGCAATTTTGATCTACACAATAGGCGTGTTTGAATACATGCTTATGGTGTGGCGGTGTCTATGCAAGTGAGAATTATCAAGGCACGTCTTCATCTTTGCTTAAAGAGTTTGTCTATCTTAAAAACATTGAAAGAGCTCCTACATAAAAGATGAAGAAAAGACAGAGGAAACAAAATACTTCCTTTGCTTTTGACTTTTCAATTGACAATAATTTTTTTTTCCCATCAGGTAAGCTCAGTCAATACTTTTTTATCAAAAGAAATAAGACTGGGAAAATTTGAATGCTGATAGAGAAGTTGTATTTAGAATGAGGAGGGACTGGATAAAAATCTTGGTTTAGTGTTTTCTTAAGTTGAAGTTTGGCTCTTTGTGGTATGGAATTGATTAAATTCAACAACTTAAGGCTAAGAATTAGAATTTAGCAAGAAATTTTAACACAAAGCCAACATCACAAGAAGGAGAAGTTACTTTATCACTGAGCCTATCTTTGAGTGAATGTAAAGATATTTTAGATATAATAAATTATGACATATGAATATTTAAAAACCTGGCCTTCTTATTAATTTTGTTTATTTCTAAGTTTCTTTTAAAAATACTTATTCATTATTATTTTAAATGATGTGTATATATGTATATATGGAATCAGAAGAGCATGCTGGATCTCTTGGAGTTGGAGTTACAGGTGACTATGAGCTACCTGATGAGGGTCCTGGAACAGAACTCAGGTCTTCTGCAAGAGTGATACTTGCACTTAACTACTGAGCTATTTCCCCAGACCCTGAGTTGCTTTAAGATCGATTAAAAAATAGTTTTAAATGATTTAACTTTAGAAAGGTGTTTTATACATACATACATATATATGTATTCTCCAAAAAAGACAGGGAGCTTGCTGTCCCAACCGATTCTTAGAGGAAGTGATCTTGCAAATGTTTATGTTTAGTATAGAAAATGAAAATAAATTCCTTTTCCACTAACACCAGAAGAGGTTTTGATTAGAGAAAAATAGCACATTAGCTTTGGCCGCCTTACTCAGAGGGTCAGCACAAAGCCCCCATCTGTACAGGGCCACCCATTGTGAAATGAGCCTGCTTGCCCACCAAAGGAAGGCAGGAGGGGCAAAGGTTGACAGCTGGCTGGTTTGCTCTGCTTCTGCCTCTGGCTGGCTGATCTATGGCTGCTCATCTGCTTGGGTCTTCTCAGGGTGGGGGGCAATATTTGGGTTATTTATTCTGACAGGAGGCTGGATGCTATTTCCATCTGCCTTGGTGTATTTGAGGAGATAAATGTCTGCCACATCCTGATGAATGGCCTCTGAGGTTCATTGCCAGAGAAACTGAGTTATGGCTCCTGTATTTCATTTAAGAGGAAACTCC
The DNA here is from genome assembly GCA_026225945.1 of Cricetomys ansorgei. Classification (NCBI taxonomy): domain Eukaryota; kingdom Metazoa; phylum Chordata; class Mammalia; order Rodentia; family Nesomyidae; genus Cricetomys; species Cricetomys ansorgei. Next base: position 668,742 of record JAMJFZ010002601.1, on the reverse strand, counting down.
AGCCATCCACAGTGTGCACTGCAGCCTTTCATGCCATCATGACACAAAGCATCTTTCTACTCAAAGGCCAACGTTTGCATAGCAGAACCTTAGGGGAGATGGGAAAGAAGAGGATAAAAAACAGTGCTCCATAAGTTTGGGCAGTAAATCTACTGTAGTCATTTAAAATATGGAAAGAATTCAATAGCCAGAGCACAATTCTATATCTTGAGTTTAAAAATCATCTTCACCTCTGCTCTCATGTCTTCGGTCCATTAAAAGCATTCCAGAGCACATTATCCTTAAAGGTGACAAAGGGGGCACATATACATTTAAATGTTGTCAAGATTATCAAATATTCATTTCTAAGAAATATAGAAAAGATATAACTTCTGTACATATGCCAATCACATGTATCAGTGGATCAAATGCAAATTTTTCTGGGTACCAACTGACTTTCATATACCAAATAGGATGGTCATGAGCTGGTGTTCTGTAGAAGCATATATAAGCGTATGTTCATTTCTTATTGATGTATGGATGCTTACGAATTGTGTTGAATGGCTTGTGTTTATGGACTTGGAGTGTTTGTTGTATAAGCGGAGGGGTATAGAGGATAATCAGGATAATATAGGACAATGGAAGCTGTCACCAGTACATCTTGGATCACATGCCAGTCACCAAAGCCTTTGGAAAACAGACAAAATAATGAGAACTCCAGAGAGTCTTTGCATTCTTCATATTAAACAAATGAAGCAACCCAAAATTTCACTTGTATCTCTTCTGCTTGTCTTGGAATTGAGGCCATGCTTCATGCAAAAGCAATTATTATTAATGAAAGATTAAAAGTTTTACTCAGAAAAAATGTGACCTGAGTAATGACTAATTACATGAGAAGCCCATCTCTGGTCTCTGGTCTCACCAGCTCCACTTGATCTGAAGAGATCTATTGGGAAATCTTGTGCCAGAGACCAAGAGTTAGATAATGGGAGAAAGACTTGGAGTTGTAAGTCAAAGAGTTCAATTCTGGACTCAAGAGAATTTCATGGAATGATGCTCATCTATCATACCCCAGGGCTGACTTTTGTCAGTTACAAACCCACGCTGCTTTGCTTAGTCTGACAGCATTTAACACTTAGGGAAAGGAACATTGGAAAAGGTAGAATTTCATCTTCCTTGTGCTCTATGTGAATTGATATGGATTTCAGAAATTATAGTCACATGCTTCTCCACCCAGTGGGCATGTCTGTGTGTATGAGTGTGAAGTTTCCTATAAATCTTACTTTTCTGATGAGCTGAGATTATATATGATGACAATTATGTACATATACATATATTCTTCAAAATGCTTTTTCTTATTCTGGGTTTAGGAACTGAATTTGAATGTAGTTCATACAATAATAAGCCTTAATAGAGAGTACCTAATTATGATTCACATGTGAAACCCCCTAGGAAGCCTTCAATCACTTATCTTCAGATGTTAACTGCCTGATATTTTCTTCTATACACAAAATATTCTGTGTACATATATATCATCGCACTGTGCATATAACTACTTGTATCCTTCTCGACTGCACTGTAAACATTTGCATTCCACAGTGTTGACTATATGGCGCATTCCGCAAAGGATTCAATTAACAGTAGTTATTGAATTAACATGGAATGAATGGATGTCTACATCTATAGCCTTCTGGAGCTCAAATGAAACTTCTATTTTTTTTCCAACCCTCTCGAAGATAGTTTCCTAAATTAGTGCAGAGGGGAGTTATTCCAGAGCAGAGAAAAAGAAAAAAAAGAAATTGTATGTATAAAGCTGGGATATATTTCTCATTGATGAGTAATACACACATGCTATCCAAAAGAGATGAGTTTGAGGACTCAACTCATACCATGGGCCAACTCAACACTCAGAGAAAGACTTGGCATGACTGTAATTCACCCAAGGCAGAAAGGACAACTTTCATATTCTTAAGCAAATTACAGACCCTGCAAGAACTAAGAATTGCCGGATTAACATCTTGACATCAGTCTCTATTAACATTACGAGCTTAGAGAGTAGAATAAAACCAAAAAAATCCCATGGCCACATTAATCAGCTTTCTGTCACTGTGTCAAAACATCTGAGATATACAACTGATGTAGATGGGCTCATTTTAGCTCACAGTTATTGCAGAGGTTCAGTCTACAGTCAGTTGGTTCCATGATTTTGGGGCCTGGGGTGGGTAAACATCACAGTGGAGGCATGTTGCAGAGGAGCTATTCACCTGGACACAGATGGAAAGCAAAAAGTGAGAATGAGAAGGGGTCAGTATCTCATTTTATTTTTCCAGGCCATTCCTGCAATGACTTAGCGCATTTCTAGTAGGCCCCACCTCTTAATGTTCCCATAACCTCTCAAAAGTGCCATAGACCGGGGACTAAACCTTCATCAGTAAGGGCTTTGGGAAGATATTCAAATTCAAATTATAGTGATGATACCGCAAATGCTCAGAAGTATAAGACATATGTACAATATGTGTTCCTTCTCCTAGGCCTCAGAGGTAGTTTCAGTTGTGTTAGGTGCTCTGGGTACTGCCCAGTGTCACTTCTATCTGCTACTGAGGTCCTATTCTACAAAGGAAGCCATACATTTTCAAGGAGAGGGACTGCAGCAGTCTCTCTATACACTATAACGAGCAGGTTCCCATCTTCCCTCTCTTATACAGTTTCTAGGTTTCTTCCATGGTTCCCTAACTTTCAATCAATCAAATAAGACTCGAAAATAATAAACTGGAGGAAGATCCCCATAGAGAAGTGAGATACAACTTTTTCCCTGATATTTTGAACAGTGGTATTCCTTTGGTTTTGCTGGTGAGACTCCTTAGAGCCATCTCAGCTCCAGGGAAGTAGAAGACAGAGATTACAGGAGAGGAGCCATTGGAACCTTTGAACTGGATATGCAGTGCTTGGACTGTGGCTCTGACCCCTCGGGTTTGATGTGCAATTTATTCTGGGGGAATCGAAAGCCAAATATCACTGGTAATGCCACTTTAATTTCTTCATGTATATATTTCTACAAACTTCTGTATGGCCACAGTAGGGAGGCAAAATTGGCTATAGCTGTTCAGTTATTGCTGGTTTCCAGAGCTTTTTCTAATGTTCTTTCCCATTCTTTTGCACTTTTTTTATTTGAAGCCCTTTTCTTGCCTGCTCTCGGGATCATGTGAGTAGACATTCAGCTCTTATGCAGTTTATCAACACTTGACACTTTGTGCACGTAAATGGTCATATTAAGTCACCAGCCCATGTAACTACCATGCCTGTTTTGGCAGCATAAGCATAAATTGTGTCCTCTTTTATCCACCTGTGATTTAGAATATCTCTGATATATTTCTTCTTTTTGTTTGTTTTAAGACCAATAATTACACTTAAAAGTTAACCATTTACAAAGAGAATAAATAGACGTCTTTAGATTTTATGCCCCTGTTTTTGTAAGAGTAGAGTTTCTGAACATCAGTTTAAATTTGACTTTGATTTAATAACTCATGAAGGGTCAGATAAAATTTCAATTGAGTAATGCTGATATAGGAGCTGGAGCCAGGCCAACATCACTTGAAGGCCAGGGGAGCACATCTAATTATTGTGACCCAACTGGAGATGCGATACCTTGTCCTTTTAAACCAGCTAAACCGAGGGGAAGCATGCCAGGACCAGGGTTTGCCAATTTGGCCTTACATGCCCTGGACTTGCTGTCTAGGTTGATTCAGTGGAAAGAACATGGGCTTTGTAGACAAAGCTCAGATTGAATTCTGGCTGTTGCACTTATAACCTTGAGGCCTTGAGCATATTACTTAACCTCTCTGAGTCTCAGTTTCCTTTCTCATAAAACAAGGATTATACCTCCCCTGCAGTGCTGTTTGTAAAGATGAAATGAAATACAATAACTCATGTCTGGTCGCTAGGCCAGCACACAGTGGCTACTCCAGAACTACCCATTCCTTTATTCTGTTATCTTTCTCAGTAGGTCAGATTAACGATGGCCGTTGTCTAACAACTTATTAAAAATAGCTACTTCTTATTATGATGCTCACTCCACGAGATCCTTAATGCTGTAAACAGAATATGAAGTACAGTTATAGCAGAGTACTTTATTAGAATACTTTTCTCAGTCTTCTCCATTTTAGATAAGGATTTTAGCTCATGGAAAAGAAATTTGTTCTGACCTCCTTCTTTCCCTCTTAAGTTTATTTTATTTATTGACTAATTTGTTTAATTAAGTCTCCTTTTTCTTGTTAGAATAGACAATCGGCACCAGTGCTAATTACTGAGTTCACGGAGGCACATCTCCTCTGCAGTGGTTGCCCGTAGATCAAACAGAAGCATGCGATTGCATCGGTCAGTATGCAAAGTGATGTCGTCCATATAGAATGCGATGTGCAAAGTACCCTTGGAACTTGTCACCCATGGCACTTTAACACTTATTTCCGTAGCGAAACTCTGACCTAGACATTTGAGAGGCAGGCTTGCCTCTGCCAGGGCTCTCATTTCAGCGAAATAAATTAAGCAAGTTGATGACAAGGTCTGGATTATAAAATTTCTTTAAAGTACAAAGCAAGTCTGAAATCTAATCAGGAATGAACATAGCGCAGGCAAAATGGGTGAGAACACATTTCTGGTAACCTTTGTAAGAAAGTTTGAATACACCCATCCCCCTTTATACATTTTGTTTCCCAGCTCCCAGAAGCAGCATCATATGTTACACCTGGCAGTGGGACTTGTGGCACCATATTTTTTTTTAAAGAGGTGATACCATATTTTTTTTTCTTAAATGAGAAGTTTGAAAAAAAATAAACAGATGGGTAGAGACTGGTGGAGGGGATCTAGTACTGAGGGGAAAGAGAGAAAGACGGAGTGAGGTAAGTGCTAAAGGGCAAAGCTTTAGTACCAGACACAGAGGTATTTGCATATTCACAATATGTTTCTGGCCCAGAGCATGTTTCTCTGGCATTCTGTATGTATTTCTAGGTCTCTATATTTATCTGTGTCTCTGGCTACATATGTGAGACTAAGTTTAGAGTTGTGTTTGCTGGATGCTTCGCAGTGGTACTTGAAGAATTCCGTGTTAAGTATGCACTGGCAGTGTGAATAAGCTGCCCTGGCACAGGAGGGGTAGGGGAGGGGGGAGGTGGAGACCCTGGTACAGTCTGTGGCGAGGGCCAGCTGCAGACAGAGCCTTTCAATGCTATTTTCATCATGGGCTTCTGAGCCAATTCGTTTATTTTTGGGCACCCCTCATTCCAAATGAAAGCAGGTGATACTAAAATCAGACTGTGCCACACGAGGACAGACGCTTACCATGCTGGATGTTTCCTCACATTATCATGGAGTCAGGGTTGGGCAATTCTAGAGGAAATTCAGAGAATATCTGCTTTTTTGAGTTTTATTTCTTTGCTTCTTTACTTTGATGAATAAATAAGAAAGAAGGTCATTTTGGAAGGGAAGAAAGTGATGGCAGTAACTTAGATGGGATTGTTATGATAGCCTATCATTGGTTGGGACTCAGGACTATGTACTTGAAGCCATATTTACAATGCCCACACCATCCAGATCTACATGATACTGGTCACTCAGCCACATTGCTTTCTTTAGCATCAGCTATAAAGTTTGCTTTGGGCACAGTGTATTAAGAACACACTCATTTGATTGCCTTTTAGTGAAGTTGTAAAAGTAGCCTTAGTTGGGATTTAAATCTATGACCCAGTCACCAGGAAGGGCCAACTTTGCAAGTAGGACTTAGATTAGGAACCTCAGGCCTGTTAAATAATTTTCTTCATGGGATACACTCAGACAGAGAGATTTTGAAGAGAGAGACTTTGATGACAGTCTTTTGGTCTTAGGTGGAATAGGTGCTTCATGAAAAGATCATGGGACGCCATTGGGTCTGCTGTACAAAGGGGGTGGTTCTGCAAGAAAGGCTGGGTCAGTTGTGGTTCAGTGGAGGGATCAGGAGAATCAGAAAAAGGAAGGACAAGCCAAATTGTACAGAGAACATCTTCAAGGACATTTCTCAAGGCAAAAGATTGGATCACCAGTTGTTATCACCCATAGCTAATTATGGCCCAGGCCAATGAAGGCATAGTTCTCAGGAAGAATAGAATATTTTCCACCTCCCTCTCTAGCAGGCAAATACACAAGGACTACCATTATCTTCCTAGTACTTAGTTACGCTTTGGAAGCTATGAAGAGTAGAAAGGAGAAAGAAACAATTGTACATTGCCTGATGGGCCATGTAAGTTATAGGTCCTGTTCATGCTGAATGGCACATTCTTTACATTTCTCATGCATTACTGAGACATTTGGAGAACAAGCCCAGATGCACAACTGGATAAAGAAGTTGTATCTCTCCCTATCTGCATCAAAACATGGCTTAAAGTCTGTGTCCTATTTGTGATAATCAGACTTATTAGAGTGACTTACAGGTTGTAGTTTTGGTAGCCCAACAAAGACTATCTTCTGATGAAAACACCAAAATTATGGTGTTTGTTCAGTCCAGCAGACTGGATGTCTCAGCAGTTCCAATCTGGTGCTGGTGTCCAGGGAATCCATTGATAGCAGCTATTTGTCAGTCTCTGTTGGAATCTGGAAGAAGTAGATTCCAACACCAGCAAAGAAATGCCTCAGCAACAGAATAGGTGGCCGGGCAAATAGCAAAAGCTTCCTTTTTCTGTGTCATTTTATGTGGCTGTCAAAAGAAGGCGTGGCCCAGATTTAGGGTAGATTTTCCTACATTAATTTATCGATTCAGGAAAATCTTTGCCATGCTTGCTTAGCTGCTTGGGTTTTACTTGATTACAGAGGTAGTCAAATTAATAAATATGATTAGCCATAAAACTCACTAGTAGTTTTTACTTAATCTGTGATCTAGGATTTTATAGGTCAAAGACATTTGTCATTTCACTCCACAGTCTTTTCACTCTAGATTCCTTCTGCAATTGATACTACAGTGTCACTGGGTGATAAAAATTTCCAAGATACTTGAGATCCAAAATCTAAGATAGAAATTTCTACCACCACGCATTTTAAAGCCAGGGACAGTAAACATGTGTGAGTCTTCCAAAATGGCCACCAACCATCCCTTATCCATTTCAAGGGCAAATGTGAATTTGCTCTACTGTATGTATGTATGTATGTATATATATACCTTTTTATTTTGAGACATGGGTTCTCTAAAGTGGTAGAATAGCCATGAATTCTTGTTCCTCCTGCCAGTTTTCCCCGAATACCTGCGATTACAGGCTTGTACCATCAGACTCAACTTCCCCAGTGATTTACTTTGATTAAAAGACTACAAAAGATAGCATGCTATCTCAGGCCTGAACCTGGACTTCATGACTCCTGACAGCCTTCTTTTCTCCTTGGGAGGTCTGCTGCCATGTACAACATCCTCTATGAATGTACCCAGTTGGATGTGTGACAAGGCCATGGGAAAAGCATCCAGAAAGTCTGCCAACAGCAAGAAGCAGGGCCATAGGCTCATGACCCTGCTGTGTTTGCCAGCTGGTTCCCAGCCTCTGACACCATCCTAGCAAAGACCACATTTCAGGGAGCGCATGCTGTCCAAATTCCCAATCAACAGATCCATATTAGAATGAAACGGTTGGATTTTAATTGATTAAACTGAGGGAAGTTCATTATGTGCTAACAGAATACAACATCAGTTAGTACTTTATTTCCTGACAAAACAAGAAAAGCAATTTTCTCTTTAAAGTGAACACAAATGTTTCTTATCACCTATATGAAGTAGTGAAATTAGCCTTCAAATAGTATATCATTATTATCAAATTTCAAGTCATTTTGACAGATCACATCACAAAGCATTAAAATTTAGCATGTTTTTAAAGTAGAAAGAAAATGCCATTCATTATGTTATTAGAGTTTAGCTGCTGTTATATGATTTGGTTAAGTAAGTTCTCTTTGCCTAATAAAATATATTTTTTTGTTCTCATAACAAAAATTTAAAAATTTTACAGAGAAAGAACTAATATAATAAACATCTCCATACAGCCTTTGGCAGCTCCAACAATTTTTGTTTAATTATATAATAATTATGGCTTCAAGAGTCAGCTTCGTGCTCATTTTGTATTCGTCGGACTCAATTGGAAGAGGAGAGAGGAGGGAGAGAAAGAGAGCATCTTCCCTATTGCACTCTTGAGGCTGCCTTTCTCTTCTCCTTAAGTTGAGGCATATTTCCCACTTAGTGCTCTAGTTAGTGAGCACAGGAATATTGACTCTGAAACAGAAATGAAGTGATTAGCCTTTTAAATCCCCAGCAATGGCTGCAGTCAAGTTTCATAAGTGCCTCTGATATAAACATTCCCAGAAACCATTTTCCAAAAGGGCAGCCACTTACAGAAAGGTTGAAATAAAATTTAAACAAGACGTTGAACATAGATTTACAACAGTTTCATGACAAAAAAAACTGTGGTTTAAAGTTTTTTAGGAGATTCTGTGGCTTCGACTGAGGACATAGTGTGTGTTGTACATTAGCTGTTTGGTGCTCAGATGTGGGATCCAAAACCACTTGGAAGGTTTAAACATTGGCAGCCATGAAAACAAACACTAGACCACATTCCCAGAACCTAAAGGAAATCAAAGCAAGCATAATGGAAGGCAGATGAATTGCTTTCTATACGGCTGATAAAGCTGCGAGCAAGCTTTGGTTTTACACTCACAAGATAATCTTCATAATTACACCTGGGGCACAGTGTAGATCGAAGTGACATGGGCCACGGTTGCATGTACAGTTGCATGCTGTTTTCTCACATTCCTTTGGTCTGTATCATGTGACAATGGCGGATGGAATGAGAATTAGGCAGAAGGCCAAAAGGAAATTTAAGAGAGGCTTTATTTTTGTTTCCCTGTTGGGAATCTGTGTCAATGTTGTCCTGTGGCTGAAGACTCTCTCAGAAGTGGGTTTGTGGGGGATGGAGTGAAGGTGTCGAAGGATAGATGTGTACAGGTAGGTGAACTAGGAATCTGCTGATACAGGGAGGTAGGTCAATGTTTGGGTGAGGCTGGTGGTTTTAGAAAGCTGACTGTCAGGCCGTCTGATTGATTTTGTTCCCTACTAAACCATCGCTAGACCCTGAGCGCTAAGATGTAGATAGCTGCTTTATAGGTATTTCCCTTTGAGATAAAGGGTTCCATTAAGCATGCTATTTTCAACAGTTCATTAAATAATTTGATGCTCTTGGGAATACAAATAGACCACGCCATGCAAGTACACTGAGATGACCCGAGTTGCCTAAACATGGTGTCTATAGGGCACTTCACCTAAGAGAGGATATTTGGAATAAGGGGCTGACAAACTTAGTCCTAGAAAAGCTTATTGTTAAGTAGCTACCTATGTCTGGATTTTTTTTTTTGCACTCTGTACTATATTTTAGTTATTTTTCAGGTGAAATAATTGTAATAAAATCTGTACTACTTCTGGAAAAGATTTTAAAATATTAGATTAGCTAGTGGCTGGAAAACATTGAAGTCCAAGCAGAGTCTGAGAGGCTGTGTCAGGATTAGTGGATTCACAATGTCTCCCTCACATAGAGCAACGCTTTTGGAAGAAGAGATTAGAAACATAAAGATAGGAGCAAAATGGAAATTCTTAATTAAAAAGTTTGTTTCTGAGCCTAGAAACTCAGAGGTGGAATGTATTTAGGAATTTGGTTATCAATCCTTTCCTGCCATTGACAATCATTAGTCGATCTGTACATATTTGATCTGCATTCAAAGCATGCAGATACCTTTCATAGAAACACCCCTGCACCCGCAAAGAGACAGAGACAGAGAGAATGGGAGACAAACAGATAAGATTTCTAGGAGACAGTAGTGTCTAACCACAATAACCAGTCAGTATGGGCATCATTGATATAAAGTGTTAGAAACAGATGTCTTTAAACGATTGAGATACCTCTATAAGAACTTGCATATGTTTTGTGCTTTTTGTTATTGCATGAATGAATCTCCCAGAGTATTGGTAGCTGACAAGAGACATTTTGACTATGATTCTATGAGAAAGGCAGCATGACAGGTTCTAGAAGAGACAACTCATGATTCATTCATGTAGGGTCCACTGGAGCAGTGCTGCAGAACTTCAGAGTCCAAGCTGGCCTTGCTTACCTTATGGGATTCATTGCTGTAGACTGTGGCCTGTTAGTTTCCCCACTTGGCTTTTTTCTCCACATGGTTTCTCATATAGCTGTTCTAACATGTAGCTTCTTCATCAGAACAATGGGTCTTTACATGTTATCTTAAATCCCAGAAAGCAGAGTGAAAGTCTTAAAATCTCTTCTTAAAGCCTGGACCTAGAACCAACAACATTAATCGCCTCCTACTGACTTGCTATGAGAGGAAAGTAAACTCTATTAACCTGTCTGTTGAGGTAGTCTGTTAGGTGGCTCAATAAATCTTTTCTGCTGCAATGCTGAAAGCTGGCTTATCTAGGGATTGAGACTGTCTCCTCTCCATTGCTTTGTTGTTCAGCATCAAATCCAAAGGCATTTTTAGGCAACCAGGAACACTGATGTCAGTATTGCTGTTAGATAGGAAAGGTGAACACTGTTGCCATGTTACGTTTGTCTTGTTTTGTCTTAACCCATTCTGAATTCAGTTCAACAGGAAATCTCCAATTCTCTGAGAATTAGACTTCTTTCTAGTGAGTTAGGTGGGAAGAGACAACCTTGTCAGAAAGGTGATGCTGAGAAAGAAATGGTATAGGGAACAGAATCCAGAGGCAACAGTAAGCATTATAATCTAAGACAACCCTCCAACCCTCCAAGAAATCTTAAAGCAAAGGAGGTCAGCAAAGCTAATGCACTAATTTATTATCATAAACTTTTCACTCGACATGCATTGAAGAGAGTCCATCTAGAACCAGTGTGATCATGGGATTCTAGTCATACAGCCTTCCTCAAACTTCCTTGTTCAGAATAAAAAGAAACTATACTGTTGGCTCAAATACTAGCTAGATAAATCATATCTTAGTCTGGCTGCATGATTCTGATAGACTGAAAAGTAATACATGTTTATTGAAAATCAAAAGACAGAAATTAATTACTTTGCTGTAGCCAGATTGCTCACCCCTCCACGGATTCCCAAGGCTTCTGAACTTGGAAAGGGGTACTAAATAATTATCAGAGAATTGGTCTCAGAACACAACTTAAGAAGCCACACAAAAGCAGGTCATAGGAAAATGCCTATTATGTCTAGCTTTGAGACCAAAAGGTTCCTTTCTGTTTTGACAGACACACTCAACCTTTAGACATTACAAAACAACATTGTCATTTGCAAAGTTCACACTCAAGAACCATACAATCAAGTAACAAAAAAAAATCACAAAAATCTCAGAATGTTTGTAAGAAGTTTACTGTTTCATGCTTGACTGCATCATAGCTATCCTGTGGTGAATGTTTCTGATCAGCTGCAAGTTGCACATTCCAGGAAACCTTTGGAGAGATCATAATATAAGATTAAGAGGGAAGAAGGCCAATGCTATTGATAATGGCAGTCCAGAGAGGTTCCATCTTGAACTTTATCTTCCCTCCCCATTTCTAATTAGTTCTTATAGGAATCAGTCACAGTTGGCATTTTTCTCCAGGAAGGTGGGTGCAAGTTGCCCTGTGTAGTGTATATTTATTCATAAAATCCTACCCATTGAAGTCTGTTCCAGGTTGTGGAATAAACTTAAAGCTGAGATCATCTTCTCAGAAAAACAGAGCTGGAAGATGAGGTGAAAAGACCAGCGAACGCTGGGAATTTGTCAAAGAAAAGCACTTTCTGTTGACCAGCTACACTTCATGTTCTGTGTCTCAGCCTTCTGCACTGATTTCCCCTCTTCTTCCTCAAATGCTTTGTGCTGAGCACATTTGCCTATACAATTCCTTTGGATGGAGACTTCTAGGTCTATGGCTTTAGCTATCTATCTATATGCTAATAATTTCCAAATTCATATCTTAAATCCAAATTCCAGGCTCATAGATGCAAATGCCATTTGATAGATTAAATTTTGATAAGCATCTTAAACTTAACATATTAAAAATCACTTGATATGCCCAGACACACACACAGACACACACACAGACACACACACACACACAGACACACACACATACACACACACACACACACACACACACACACACACACACCATTTTCAAGGCATCTCATATCAGTCATGACTCATTCTTACTTCCCTCAACTCAAAATTGTTCATGTTGTATATATAGAATTAATTTATTATTTTTTCCATTATTTTCTTCCCTAAAACGACTCTATCACCATTTCCAGACTATTCAGTCTCTGAAACATTCAGATCTATCTTCTTCCCATTAAGACCTTAGTCTAAGTCTGTAAGTTATACTCCAATGTCTTATGCCACTAGCATTCTGGTTTTGTTGTCTATCAATTCCCTACTAAGAAGCCAGTGATTTTCTTTAGAAGGTCAATCTGACTATGCTGCCCTCTTCTTCACACAATCATCCAAAGTCTGCTGTCACATGTAGAAGGCAGTCCCACTGCAGAAAGCCCTGCATGGACTGACCCTGACCACCTTTTCTTTATCATTTCATACCTCCATCTTGCCCCTTGTGCTTCCAGCCTTGGAGCCCTTTTACAGTTCTTCTCTAGCTTCGGAGAAGTTGCTTCTACCATCCCTTTGCTTCAAGATCCTTTTAAGGATGGATTCTTTCCATTGGCTTATCATATCTGATGCTGTCTCCACAGACATTCCTAGCCAGCTACCTCTCATCATGCCCTTGTTCCCTTCATCACACTTCTCATGTGTGTGCTTGCTTATGGAATTAATCTTGTCCCATTAGTTCTCTGCTGAGACTCCAACATTTTGACTATTGTCTGGCACCTACTGATTTGTTGAATATATGTTTTAAAACTGAATATGTTTGAAGATGTTCTGTAGTAGTTAGCTGCTGCTTGAGTGGCTCAACAAGGATGACAAGGAGGCATATTTCATACCTGCAAACCTTGCCAGACCTCAGCAGAGGGGAACCACGATCATGGCAAGTGCCACCTTGACAGTGGAACCCCTAGAGTCTGAGCTCAGGTGTTTTTATTCATTTAGAACTCCTCAAGTACAGATCATAAGCAATCAAACATTCCCCACAGAAATCCCACACATGCAGACAATACAAAATGACAAGACCTAGGTGATGCCCTTACCCAACAGTGCACAAAGCAAATATTTTGTATATAACTAAAAATAAACTTCCAAAACATTTTCCCTTTTCTGTATAAGACAAAAAAATTTGTTTCATCTCTACAACACATTTTAACACTACACCAGCAAAACCATTTACAAGAGGAACACTCATGAGGGTCGCTAATGCATAGGATCAATGAAACCAAAAATCTATCAAACTTTCTACAATGTCTTTGGACAACAGAAAAACATTATCAATGTCCAATTATCTGGAATTCACTCATGATCTTCTGATCCTCCAAAGAGCTCAAATCACTTCTCTGACTCTGCCCTCTGAAGTATACACAGTTTGTCTTCCAGGCTTCAGCTGGCTTCTCTCCACTGCTGCTGCTGTTCTTGGTACTCATCCCATGGTATTGGCATCTTCAGAACACTGGGGTCTTCTGCTGCAACGGGGCTGCACTCTCACCAATATCCTCTCCTGGGCTCTACTCATGGTGCCAAGCCTCAACTTCTTTACACAGCCCCTTCAATCTGGGCCTTCAACTGCTGCTGAGGCTGCACCTTCACTAATAGCCTCTCCTGGGCTCTCTTCATGACTCCGAGTCTCAACTTCTTTACTGAGACTGCACGTTTACCAATGGCCTCCACTGGCCTCTAATAGTGTCAAGCCTCAGCAGCTCTGCATGACCCCTTCATGCCTTCAAAACCAGCAACACCCGGGAAAATCTTACAGTACCAAGTTCAGCCGCCAGCAGGAGACAGAACCTCAGCCAATTCTGGAAAACAGTTTCCATGTGCTGACCGTGAGGAAATAATTTCCAGATTTTAAGATAGAGTCTGGTTTTCAGAAAAAGTAACAGGTCACATTGTCTGCAGGAAGGGTTCCTTTGTAGTGTGGAGTTACCACTTGTAGACAGGTTTGCCAGAAGCAAACAAACAAACAAAAAACTGTTCAGTTTAACTAAGTTGCTTTTTGGTTCTAAGCCTGGGCTTCCACAACAGCAGGGGGTCCTGGGCCCCTGGGAAGAATCTCCCATTCTGGCAGTTTGGCATTCTTTTTCACCACTGCTATAGGTAAATAGGCACCCTTCTTCATAGACCTCAAACACAAAACCCACTTGGGATTCAAACACTTAAATAGCCATCAACAAACCCAGTTTATAAAAATGTACGCTTTGGTTTGTTTCCAGTGCCCTGGCTACCGCCAGTGGCAGGAGGGAGCATCAGCTCCATGATTAGGAAAAGCCCTTGAAACCTTGCATCTTTCTTGCTCCCAGCTGAATTTTTACTGTGAAAATGTCTTTCTTTAAAGGCCTCTATTCTGTGGCTCTCACTTTTGAGCCCTCTTTCTCACTTAGTTTTTACAATTTTCTCTTCATAGGGAATTATTTCTTTCCTTGCTCTCCTGTTCCTTCAGGAGTCTTCAATTAGTACCTTAATCTCTATCGTCTGGTAGCTTCCCTGAGCATATTTTACTGAACCCTGTGAGGTCTAGAGTTTCTTTTTCTTCTTCCTTGTCTCCACATTGGATTAGCATGACTTCGGGCCCCATGTTGCAGGCACCACTTGTAGTTAGCTGCTGCTGGGGCAGCTCAACAAAGATGACACGGAGGCATATTTCATAATTGTAAACCTTGCCAGACCTCAGCAGAAGGAACCACCTTCATGGCAAGCACCATTGACAGTGAAATCCCCAGAATCTGAGCTCAGGTGTTTTTTATTCATTCAGAACTCCTCAAGTGCAAATCATAAGCAATCAAACATCCCCCACAGAAATCCCAAACATGCAGACAATACAAAATGCCAAGATTTAGGGTAGCCCCTCACCCAACAGTCAAAAGACAAATATTTTGTATATAACTAAAAATGAACTTCCACAACAATGTTCAGTGTTTATTTCATGGATGGAGGGATATATGAGCCATGCATAGCATTTGTTGGTGCTATTCTTGGAGAGGATTTTTCTCGTACGTACTCCCAATCCCACTTTACTCTGTTTGGATAAATTTGTCTGACTTAGAATTTTGGCCAGCGTTTTCAGTTTAATCAAGCAAAATTTCAGAGCAAGCAATAGATTTTTTTTAAATGAAATTCTTTCTTAAAATTACTCATTAGACCTTTTACTATATTGAAGAACATTACTTAGTATCAGGCAACATTTATTTTTATTTTTCCTTTTTGAGACTGTAATATAATTACATCATTCTCCCCTTTCCCTTTCTCCCTCCAAATGCTCCATATACCCTCTTGGTCTCTTTCAAATTCATGGCCTCTTTTTTTCATTAGTTGTTGTTACATGCATATATGTGTGTATATATGCGTATTTAAATATTCCTAAATATAACCTGCTCAGTCTGTAAAAGCATTAGTTGTATGTATGTTTTCAGAACTGACCATTTAATATTGGACAGCTAATTGATATGTTGTTCCCAAGGAAGACACTTCCTCTCACTCTCAGCATTCCCTAGTTGCCAGAAATTTTTTGTGTAGAGTTAAATGTCTTGTGAACTTTTGCCCATCCACTTTTGCATGTCTATTGTCCTTGTTTGTCCCACATTTAGGAAATGATCTTGACGAGACTTTTATGAGTGTGTAGCTTCAGGCATTATGAGGAGACAGAGTCTCACAGAAAACTCCCTGGTCCTCAGGCTCTTACTATGTTTCCGTCTCCTCTTCTGCAGTGATACCTAAGCTTTATGAGCAGGAGCATTTTGTAGAGGAATCTATTGGGATTGGGTCCCACAATTCTACTCTGCATTTTGAACAGTTGTAGTTTTCTGTGATGGTTTGTGTCTATTGCAAAGAGACATTTGCTTGATGAGGGATGAGAACTACATATATACGAGCAAATGTTTACACTGCTGTTAGGGATTATATTGGTTTAGTAAAGTGGTGGTTGTGAAGGTCCCAAATCCAATTAGAGAGCTGTTGACTACCACTACGGTATGATTGCCACTACTGCACCCTCAGTGTTTCATGGCATCCTGGTTGTTGCTGTGATTCATAGGCACCATCGCTGGATTGGCCTGTTGGTTGTTTCCGTCTTTGAATGCTGCTGTTGGGTACCATGAAAACTCCTCTTCATGGAGGAGTGATTCAAGTCAGTTCTAACTCAGTGGCCTCTAGACCCTGTTGCTAAAGTGCATGGTTTCTTCAGCAATAGAGACTTACTTTTCAACTCGGGGTTGGCGGGGGGGGAGAAAGTGGGCAACCAAGGGAAATAATAGCCTGAAAAGTTTTGAGAGTCTCTTGAACAACCCTGACCAACAACTCAAAAGAAGATTCCTGATGCCTGTTGATGTTTTTGTTAGGTGGTGTTTGGCTCTTGAAGAGAGTATTGTTAACCCATATGAGGAAACTTCATTTTAACAATATATATTATACACTATTATATATAATATACAGTGTTATATACATTATATACTATTATACAAAATATACACTGTTACATATAATATTATATATATTGTTTTATAGAGTTTTTTGAGGTAACAGTGTGATTTCAGACATCCTTACTATTAATGTACCCTCTTTCCTCCTCCTTCTGTGTTTGTCTCCTTCCTCTCTAATTACAGCACCCTTTTTTCTCACTGCCATGATCAGATCGCTTGTACCTCCTTTTTGCTCCTTCACTCGACCCCAGCAATGGTCTCTTTTTGGTTTCCTGACTTCTGTAGTTACTCCAGGATATGCACTCACTCATATCTGATGATTTGGAGTTTGTAGCCTCTGATAAGAAAGAACATGTGACATTTGTCTTTCTGGGTCTGTGTTACATTACCGATTATGATTGCTTCTAGTTCCCACTTATCTGAAAAGTTCATGATTTCACTTTTCTTGACAGCTGTGTACTATTGCATAGTTTATATGCACCACATCTTCATTATATATCACTTGTTGAAAGGTGTGTAGGCTGTTTCCATTTTCTATTTACTGTGAATAGAGCAGTAACAGACATGGCTGAGTGAGTATCTGTGGAGTAGGACGTGGAGTCCTTTGGGCTTATGCCAGGGAGTAGTAGAGTTTGGTCATATGGCATGTTTACCTTCAGCTTTTTGAGAATTATCCACACTGATTTCCATAGTGGCTACACCAGTTTGCAATCTCACCAAAAAGAGGACTCTTTTCTCCCCATACTCCTTCCAGAATTTGTTGTTTCTTTTGTTGACCTTCTCCATTCTCACCAAGGTAAAATGCAATCTCAGAGTTGTTTTACTTTACATTTTCCTAGGAATTATGAACATTTTTTGAGATATTTTCTTAGCCATTGTTTTTCTTCTTTTGAGAACTTCCTGTCTAGGTTCCAGGCCCATTTTTTGAATGGGTAATTGGTATTTTTAATTGTGTTTTTAAGTCCTTTAAATATATTTGATATTAATTGCCTGTTAGATATATAGTTGACAGATTCTCATCCTATGGGTTTCCTCTTCACTCTGTTGATTGTACCTTTCGCAGTGCAGAGGTTTTTTGGTTTTGTGAAGTCTTACTTGTCAATTATTGGCTGTAATTTCTATTCAGGAAGACCTTCCCTACACCTAAATCACAAAGAACATTCCTATCTCATTCCTGACTTCAGTGGGATTGCTCTATACCTTTGTCCATTCAGGATGACATTGGCTTTTGGTTTCTTGTATATAGTTTTATTAGGTTGAGATATGTTCCCTCTAGTCCTACATTTTCTAGGACTTTTATCATAAAGGTATAATGGATTTTGTCAAAGGTCTTTTATGTACCCATTGAGATGATCATATGATTTTGTCTTTGAATCTATTTGTGTAGTTTAGCACATTTATTGACTTGCAAATGTTGAATCATTCCTGCACACTGGAATAAGAAAGCAAATTTGCTTATGGTGAAAAATCTTGATGTATGTCTGATTCTATTTGCAAGTATTTTATTGAACATATCTGAGTCTATGTTCATCAGGGATAATGACGTGTCCCTGCCTCCCTTCCTTCCCTCCCTCCCTCCCTTCCTTTCTTCCTTCTTTCCTTCCTTTCCATAGTTTCTCTGCTCTGATCATTTCTCTCTTCAACCTGAAGTATTGCTATCTGTATTTTCTTTATGTATGGTTTATTGGATATACACTATTTTTGTCTGTTTATACTGTACAGTTTTTCTTTCTCCTTCAATTGTGGCAGACAGTTTTTCTGAGTATATTAGTCTAGTCTAGGATGGCTGTCATAGATTTTTGGATCTTGGAATGCATTGTTTTGGGATATTCTGGCTTACACAGTTTCCACTGAGAAATCAGCTATTAATGAGTTTTTCTTTATATGTGTCTTGCATTATTTTTTTTTCTCTTGCAGCTTTCAATGCACTTACTTTGTTATGTGTACTTATGGTTTAACTGTGAAGTGCCATAGGGATTTTTCTCTACTGATCTTGTCTATTTGATGTTCTGTGTGCTTCTTGTATCTGTATGAGTATGTCTTTCCTTAGTTTGGAGAAATTCTCTTCTATGATCTTGTTTAAGAACTTGCTTACACCATTGTCTTGGGCTTCTTCTCCCTCATCTATGCCTATAATTTGAAAGCTCTTTTTTCATGGCGTTCTGTATTTCCTGTGTGTTCCTTTCCCTGTTTTTTCATTTATTTTGTATTACTTGCTTATTTGGTCTAGATCGTTATCTTCAAGTCCTGATATTCTATCTTGTGCTTCTATCTGTGCTTGATTCGTTCTAGTTGTAAGGCTTTCCTTTGAGTTTTATTATTGAGTTATTCAACTTGTCAATTCCATTTTCATTTCCTCTTGAGTCCTCTTCGATGTTTCTATTCTCCAGTTCTGGATTGTCTTCTTCATTTACAGCAGCCTTATGTTTCTGTTTTCTTGGACATCACTCAGGCATTATTCTTAAGGTCTTACTCCTTATGTCATTGAACTGTTTGTTTGTGTCGTTTTTATATTTCTTGAATTATTTTATTAAAGTTTATGATTACTATTAAATTCTGTGTCACAGAGTTCATCTAGGTAATTCTTATTGGCAAGAATTTCTTCTAGATGACTAGTATGTTTTGAAGAAAAGATACTGGCTTGATATTTTATATTGTTTGTAATTTTGCAATAATATATGGACTTGTGAATTTATTTTGTTAATTCTAAGTCTGATATGGGCAGAGAAAATTGGGGCAGAAAAGAGGATGTGCAGATAAGTTGGGTCTAGTGGTTGAAAATGGCTTGGATGGAATCAAGTTAGGTGGACAGAAAGGTCTGGTCTAGTGTGCAGCATGTGCTTCCTGGTCTGTAATTGTAGATGTGGATGTGGATGTAGATTCACCAGATGTAGCCATTATTTCAGAGCAGAGGACAGTTTATTCTTTTTCTCTAAATAAATCATGGTTCTTGCCCAGAGTCCTGGAGCCCTAGAGCATTTTGTCCTTTTTACAATCTAGTCTTAATCCTTAAGCTGGAAGACTTCAGCCTCCATACAATCTAGAACATTTAGACTGCTAGTCCAGACCTAGAAGGCTTCAGCCTTAGCCTACTGAGACCTACTGCTGACTGAGTCACTATAACAAGCTCCTTCTGAACTATGTACTCTTCAGTACTCAACTGACTCCTCTTACTGACCCTTCAAGTGACTTATTTTGTCTACTTCTGCTAGCTGACTCTTCTTAATGAACTCTGTTAACTGAATGATTCTAACTCCTATGTAACTCTCCTTAATGTAGCCGAGAGCTTACTTTTTCTCATGAGAGTTGAGCATGACCTTACTTTGCTAATTCTTCTTCTGTTTAGTCACTTTGTCTGCCATTCACTCTGACTCATCTCAGATGTCACTTCTTGTGTGACACTGACTCTTTCTGAGTTCTGCTTCCTGTGTCTGTTTCCACTGTTTTCTCCAGGGATTAAAGACATGGACCACTATTACCTTCTGAATACTGGGATTAAAAGTGCTTGCTACCATCGTTTTCTGAACACTTGATTAAAGATATGTCTATACTCCATCCAGATCACACAGGCCTCTGAGTGTAGCCCCTCGAATGTAGACCCCAGCTTTCACACAGTGCTATTCCTCTACATTGGTCAAAACCTGGAGGATGGGAGCAAATCTGGTAAGATGTAAAGGTTTCATGTGTCCTGGGAATGGTCTGTGGACTGGGGCTAGTAGGATCCTAGCAGAAGCCTAGAGATTGGTTGAGGCTCAGGTGCAGACAGAATAGAAAGGGGCATTGGATGCAGGATTGGGGAGAAGGTGTGGATGGGGAGGGTCAGGGAGACTTATCAGAGTAGATCTTACAGAAGACTATGGGATATCTGACTGGGTGAAGAATTGACCTATGGGTCATGGCAAGTTTGGAAAGGTTCTGGTAGATGCTAAGAGGTAGGTTGTGGTACAGGCAGTGGTTGCCAGAACTGGCAGAAACACCAGGTCTTGATATGGGGCCCATGCTAGTACTGGTTGGTTAGGGAAAAGGCATGGATAGGTAGTGTTATTGAAATTCAATGAGCTAGTAGACCATGGAGAACAAAGTGCTTTTAAATAATATTTAAAGTTAACATACAAAGTAATGGGCTTTATTGTGGCATTTAAACACATATTTGTCATTTTATTTTGTTTATTTGTTGTTACTAACCACCTTGTGATCGTTCCCTTCCTCTCCTAAGTAAGTGTATTCTGTTATCAGGACACATATATTCTATAACTTTCTCCCCTGCCCCTTTAAGAGTTTTTTCCTTTCTTCTCATTGTCCTTCTACTTTCATGTCACAAGCACACACACACACACACACACACACACACACACACACACACACACACAAATTTAAGTATTGAACATTAAGGAAAACATGTATTATTTATCTTTCCAAGTCTGGATTATTTTCATTTAGCATAATGATCTATAGTTGTATCTATTTCCCTCTAAGTGTCATAATTTTGTTTTCCATTGTGGCTGAATGAAAATTTCACTGTGTACTTGCAAAATGTATTTATTCATCTGTTGCTAGATATCCAGGCAAGTTCCATTTCCTGGTTATTGTGAATACTGTACCAATAAACATAGGCTGTGAAAGTATCTCTGTGGTATGTTGACTTAGGACCTTCCAATCTTTCTGGCATGTACCAGGAGTGGTATAGCTTGGCCATTTTTTAAAAAAAAATTTAAATATTCTGAGAAACTTTTACACTGATTTCCACAGCGTTTCACTAGTTTACATTCTTCCTGCGAATCAGCAGTTGTTCCTCTTTCCTCACATTCTCCCCATTATTTGTTTTCTTGAGATAGCTACATTGACTGGGGTGAGATGGAATTTCAAAGTAGTTTTAATTTGTGTTTTCTTTTCATAGCTAAAAATGCTGAACACTTTTTTGAATATTTATTGGTCATTTGAGTTTCTTCTTTTTACATCTGTCTGTTCAGCTCACTAAACTGCTTATTGATTTGTACTTCTGTTCTTTTGGTGTTTAATTTCTTCAGTTCTTTATATATTCTGGGTATTAACCTCCATGTCTGAAATATGGTTGATAAAGTTTATCCTGCACTCTATAGGCAGTTCCTGTGCTCTGTCTGTTTCTTTTTCTGTGCAGAAACCCTGCATGAAATCTCATTTGTCAGCTCCTACTGTTGTTTGCTGAGCTATTGGAGACCTTTTCAGGAAGTCTTTGCCTATCCCTGGATCTTAAAGAGCTTTCCTTCTGGAAGTTTAAAAGCTCAGATCTTCCATTTTCCATTGCACTTTGTGCAAGGTGGAAAGTGTGGATATTGCTCTATTCTTCTACATATAGATAGTCAGTCTTACCAGTACAGTTTGTTGAAAAGTTTTTCCTTCTAATTCATATATATTACTGAAATCTTTTTTGAAAAATATGTGACTATAGTTGTGTAGGTTTATTTCTAGACCTTTTTCTCTATTCTGCTGGTCTATATGTTGTCTGTTTTGGTGCCAGTACAATGCCATGTGTGTTATTTTCTGTTGTAGTATAATTTGAGGTGGGTTATTGTGGTACCTCTAACACTGCTCTTTATACTTAGGGTAGCCTTGGCTATTGGCATCTCTTATACTTCCATGTGGATTTTAGGACTGTTTCCTGTAGTTTTGTGAAGAATCTTTATGGGAACTGCCTTGAATATTTAGGTCACTTTCTGTAATATGGCTATTTTTACAATATTAATTCATAGTATTACCCCCTTGCATAGTATTTACCCCCTTGGTTTTGATTCCCTCAACAAGAAATTAATGGACTATCGATATGTATTAGGCTCTAGGACAGGACTAGGGAAATGAGTGTGAGAAAGATATTATCCAAACATCCCATGTGATATCATAAAAAGAAAAAAAATATCAAGGCCCTATTCAAAAGTTAAGATGAAAAAATTGAAGAGAAAGATAACACCAAAAAACAAAAGCAAGTTAAGGAAGAACTCTACTATGGAAGCTGAAAATATTACTGAAAGGCAATCGAATCAGAAAATACGGGACATGGTGACCACAGGATAAAGATTTAGCAAGAGCAAATCTCAGTAGTGCAAGGGTTGAAGTCTGGGAACTGTGTCAGATGATCCCAGGCTTTAAGACACCAGCATCCTAAAGGCTGCTTAACCTGCTTCTTGTTCAGATGAACAAACCAAAGACCAAAGGAACACACCTGGCTTCTGGCAAAAACAAGCCTGGAATCAAGGGTTTGTCTTTGAACTCATTTTATTTTCCACTGTGGAATTACTTGGGGCCCGTGTGTTGTTTCTTTTCTTTTCGTTTTTCTTTTTTTTCTTTTCTTTTCTTTCTTCCTTTTTTTTTTTGATGGTATAATTTGAAATGAGTTGCCCATTGATTGTGGTTACAAGGTGGTTTTCAATGATGTTTATCTTAACAAGCTTTAAAATATAACTGAGTGTTCATCAATGTCAAAGATCCTTCATATTAGAGGATTTGATCCCACTGAACTTGTGTGCAGAGGAAATGACAGGCGATAAGACATTGAAGATACAGGAGGTGGAAGGTTGGGTTGGATCTCATGTTATATGAAAATGAGAGAGGGAAGGAAGAAAGGCGTTAGGATAGATTCGCCATTTCTTTTATGGTGACTGCAAGGATGTTGGTAACATTGGTTGCTGCAGGTGGGTGGTGGGGCAGGGAAGCAATATTGATGTCTAAGAAGGAACAAGGAGGTGTGGACTTCCACGTATAAAACTGAGAAGCACCGGGTGAGAGGAAGTCTCTGCAGCAAGAATGGACAGCAACCGACAGTGGGCTGCACATGTTGAATGGTGAAAAATAAAATTAAAATCCATGGTACTTAAGGGGAAAGAACATGGGCTTTCTGCAGGAATAGAGACCTGCAAAGCCCTTGGAACAAACAGGAACTTCAGTTGCATGTAAGACACCATCACAGATAATCATAAAAATTTAGGTCTAGGACGAATGTAGACAATAATGAGATTTTTCTGCTTCTAAAAATAATACCTTTTAGGCTCCAATAATAGGTAATTTAGTTTTTGTTGTTGTATTTTAAATAACTTCTCTTTATGTAGTATTTAGATATATAATGATCCTTTCCTTAGTAAATCATTCCACATGGACACCTCCGTCTTTCTGTCTCTATTCATTCCATTCTCTCAAATATAAGTTTGGAATAGACAGCAACTAAGGCATGATCTCCATTTACCTCTCTAATGTACGAAAGAATCTGTAGTCTCAGAACTAAGTCTTCCATAAACATTATTCCAACTTCAACAGTGCTATTTCGCTGGTCCTGTTTTTACTTTGTCTATTACTATTGTGTGTGTGTGTGTGTGTGTGTGTGTGTGTGTGTGTGTGTGTGTACATGCTGTGTCTGTTTGTATGTGAGTGCAAGAGTGAGTGTGGTACATGCAACACATGCAGTGATCATTTGGTGTCAGTCCTAGTCTTGTCTTGTTTGAGACAGGGTCTCCTGGTTACTCATCACTATGTGTGTGTGTGAGTCAGGTTAGATGGCCAGCAAACTTCTGTAGACTTTCCTATCTCTGGACCCTTTCGTGCCACAGAAACACAGAGATTATAGAGGTACCACTCTGCTCAGGTTACATAGGTTCTGGGAAATAAAACTCGGGCTCTCACACTTTCATAGCAAGGGCTTTACCTACTAAGCCATCTCTTTGCCCTGTCATTTATTAGTTTAATTTAGGATGAAAGAAACACACACACACACACACACACACACACACACACACACACACACACACACTATGTTGTATACCTATAAACACAACACAATACAAAACCAAAAATCAGCAGTATTCAGGAGATGGTCATACTTATTGTGCTTCCTGTGAGTTCCTGTTCCTGTGTCCAGGAAGAACCTTTTGTGAACTTTTTAAAAGAGCCTCATATTTTCTTTAAAGTTAAACTGTTATGTGGCATGTGAAGTTTCCCTTTAATCTCCCAACAGTACATAGGAATGAATCCTCCTTCTTTGTCAAACTCTGGTAATTGCTTGGGCGACCACAAAAGGAACTTAACAACGCACTCAGGCTGTCTCTCCAGTACGGCTGCTTTCATCTTGGACTTCCTCTGCTGTCATTTTGTGGAGCACTAGCACACACTTCCCCAGGTTCACAAAAATGGCCAATGGAGAGGACTCTCCAGTTTTATAAAGACTTCAGATTAATATCGCTGCTATAATCTACAGTACAGAGATTGGTCTGTTGGTAAGTTTGATAAGTATCTTATTTTTGGAATTTTCCATTTCTTTCTTTATGTGTAGCAGTAACTCATTGGGGTTTCTCACTATGGACATGTGACATCTATTTTTAAGGGCATCTGAGAGAGTGTCAACACTTCCATTTGTCATCAATTCAGCTTCTTCCTGCAAAGGATCAATAACATCCAATGAAAGAGTTAAAATGCTGGTGTTTTTACCCCATCTTGCTTCAAATTCCAATCCCTGTCCTCTTTATCCTTTTATCTCCCACCTAACTTCCTCAGCAGGTACTTTCTTCACTTCCTCAAACACACTCTCAAAGGCTCAACTATTTTTCATCTGTTATAAAAGGATGGCTGCACCAAAGTAAATTCCTAGTACCTAGCACTTTAAGTGAAGAAGCATTTATATTGTGAATGGAAACAAAAATGTAAAGGTTTACTTACTGGTCTGATTCCATTCAAGAGATACCGTGTTACCACATGCGTGTTTGTGCTATTGCTTATGTCTGAAACAGTGGAATGATGCTATAAATACTGGTGAAAAACAGTGGCATGAGTAGGGGGGACAGTTAATGGATTTGAAGATTGGAGGGAGTTAGGTTAAGTTGGGAACTATTCATGGTGTTACAAGTTTTATTACCTTGATGTACCATGTAGGAAAAAGTTCTTTCAGGGACATGTTAATCTGAATGTTTTTATAATGGGATTTCTCAAAGTGTGGTTAGAGGATCACATTCAGAATTAGCAGCCCATTTTAAATTTCAGATTCTCGTGTTTCACCCGAGTCAGACTTAATGCAGGGCAAATGGGGACTGTCTTAGACTCTACATTTTAAGCAAGGATTTCAGGTTGTTGTCTTCAATTAAAACATTTGAGACTCTCTGGTTTATACTCTGTGTGTAAAGCATTTCTACTCTTACCCAGATTTCCTTCTTCAAATGCAGAATCTGTCCACAGAAGAATGTTCTGGAAGACTCTGAATTTTATCTTTTGCTTGTCTTGCCAACCAAAAGTGCAGGAGCCATTGTAGACCCCACTCCCCCGCCCCCCAGCTAGCACTCCACTTATCACTAAGTGCTCTTATGTCAAGCTTCTTAGAATTCTTAAGTCTATCTCATCCTCTCCATCTCCACCTTTTCTAACATATCAAATGATAATGGCTTTTCATCTGTAAAGTGATGAGACATTGCAGAATATACCACCCTCTTTTATGAGCCTCTAACAGGCGATATGAGACAGAGGAACAGTAGGGGTGATCTGCCAGATGTGCAAGCAAGAAGTCTTCCTGTTATTTGTAGAAAAGTGAAAAGCAATAATAAAATGCTTGGTCTGTTTTAATTATCACCATTGAGAAACACTAACAATAAAATACTCCTTGCTGCAGAGCTGTTCCCACAGTCCTTGTTCCCCTCAACACACTTTGTGCTTATTTTTACTATCATCACACATGCCACTTTCTGGAATTGTTTGCATATTTGTCCATCATCCTAGATTCTAAGCTCTGTATTGATTTCTCAGATGTCAGCAAGAGGGATCTCATTGCATTATAGAAATTTAATATTAATACATGTACATATTTATATTTGGATGAATTCATTATTTTAGAATTATATGCAAGGGATAGATAAAATTGCAAGATTAGTTATGTGTATATGGTTACTCATTTCTACAAAGTTCTCCAGAAATGTGGGAGAGATATTTTATAAATGTAATTGTAGGTTGCTTATGAAAAACAAGAAGATGCCATTTTGTATTTGTGTGTGTGTGTGTGTGTGTGTGTGTGTGTGTGTGTGTGTGTGTGTGTATGTGTGTGTTGTAGTACTGGGTATAGAACCCACTCTACTAGTGAGCTATACTCTGGGCTAAGTATCTCAAAGACTAACTCACTGACAAAATCAAATAATTAAGACTAACTGAATAAATCACTCCCCTAATACTGACTATAGAGCACCTTAGGTACACAGTGTACATAAACACACACACACAGACACACACACACACACACAGATACATCAGATGAATTTGGAATCAGGTAAAAATGAAGAAGGACACACTCACTTGCTGCTCATATAGTCAGGTATTATACAAGAATGTAAGAATATTCCTGTAAACTGTCGATCATTATGCAACTTGGTGTCCTAAGATTATAATGTGTAGAAAAGCCCTCTTTTTAAAGTTAAGTCATAGCCATAGCAACTTCAGAGCGCACACTACTCAGTGCACGTGCAATGCTGGTGAATGCACACTTGCAATTCTAGTTACAGAAAAGTATTTGCTTGTAATTATGGACAAAATATTTTCTTTAGCAATGACTATAAACAACTCCTGGCCTATAAATTTACTATACTATATGATACTCTTAAGTGTGATTTTAGAATGTGTCTTTTATTTAGGTAAAACTAACTGCAGAAGCAATTCATGAAAGTTCTTTAGGAGGGAATATCAAGAGAAGGTATGGCCATCGATGTGGCTGTTCTAGAAAGCCTTCCAGTTGGACAAGATATAGAAGACAATGATATCTGTGACTCTGGTCTTGTCAAGATACAAGCTAATGTATATCTTTATGTCTTAGTTTTTCACAAGAAGTTAAATTAAGAACAGTAAGAAGCTTATAGCATGAAAATATTTTCATACAGCTCTATAATGCATTTGTATTTTAAGCTGCATTATTACAGAAAAGCCAAACAGTTAAAAAACTTAAAAGTTTGTAAAGTAACAAAGTTATAGTAATCTAAATCATTACCGAAGGAAGAAAAATATAGAAGTAGCGTATCTTGAGTGTTTTTCGAGTCCACAACAGCGTAGGAGAATGCCCTTGGCCTTCTGGCCCATTCACTGACTCACTTAGATTTTCCAGAGGCACTGCCAAGCCTGTATCAGCCCTTCACAAGGCTGTATACAGCCATACTGTTTCTCATCTTCTATATCATTCTGGACTGTACTTTTCCTACATTATATTTCCAAAGCTGCACAAACTTCTGCACAAAGAGCTATGCACTATGCCACACAATCTCAGGTATAGTGGATTGCTGGCCATGTAGGTTTATTTAAATGAAGAACCAGTTCTTAAAAAGATAAATAAGATTGACAAATGCAACCAAATTAACCAAAAGAAAGAGAAAAAAGATTGAAATTAATCAAATTATTGATAAAAATGAAGACAACACCAGATACAAATGAAATCCAAAAGATACCATGTGAAATAGCTTAAACTTATATTTCACTAAATTGAAAAATCTAAAAGAAATGATAATTTTTCTAAATGTGTATATCCTACCATAAATTAAAACAAATGAGACAAAAAATTTAAACAGACCTGTAACTGATGATGAGACTGATGCAGTAATAAAGTCTCCTAACCAAAAGAGCTCAGGAACGGATAGATTCACTGCAAAATTCTACTAGATCTTCAAAGAACTTCCATAAATATTATTCAAATTATTTCACAAAATATTAAAAAAACCCCCAATGTTTCCATACCCTTTCTCCAAAGCAGTCATATCCTAATACCAAAACCAGATAAAGACACCATAAAAAAGAGGAAAAAATTGTACACCAATCCCTCCAATGAATATAGATATAAATTCTCAAATGATTTGCAAAATAAATTCATGACCACATCAAAAAGATCATATATGGGGCTAGAGAGATGGCTCAGCAGTTAAGAGCACTAGTTCTTGCAGAGGACCTGAGCTCAGTTCCCAGCATCCACATGACAACTCACAACCATCTGTAATTCCAGTTCCAGGGAGATCTCACACCTTCTTTTACCACCTCTGAGCACTGCATGCATGGAGTGCACATAAATACAGGAAAACATCATACAAATAAATTTTAAAAAGTCATTTTTAATAAATTTTATACAGTATGCTCATGTGGGTGTCACAGTGGGATGATTAAATGTATACAAATCAATAGACTAATTCACTACATACAGACTCAAGGAGTGAAATAAAACGATAATCTTAAATGATGTACAAAAGATATTTGGTCAAATCCAAAGCCACCTCACTATGAAAAAGACAAAAGGATTTGAATAGAAGGACCATACCTCAAAATAACAAAGGTTATATACTGCACACCTAAAGCAGACATCATCTTAATGAATAAAGAATAATACACATCATTTCCACTAAGATTAGAAACAAGACATGGATGTTGGCTCTTTCCATTCCTGTTCAATATAATGCTTTAAGTCTTAGCTAATATAATCAGACAAGAGAGGGAAATAAAAAGAATACAAATATATATAGAAAGGTTATATATTTATGTGCATTAGTCCTGTAACCTCTAACTTTGTTGATAGCATTTAAGAGATTTTTTGGTGGATTTTTAGGATCTTTTAGAACCATATCATGAGCAAAAGAGATACTTTGACTTCTCTTCATATTTGTATCTTGTGTCACCTTCTGTAGGGTAGGGAAATTTTATTCTATGATTTTATTGAAAATATTATTTTTGTGCCTTTGATCTGGGTTTCTTCTCCTTCCTCTATTCCTATTCTTCGATTTGATCATTTCATAGTGTTGCAGATTTCCTGGATGTTTTGTGCCTGGAATAGTTTAGATTTGACATTTTCTTTGACCAAGGTATCTTTCTTCTATCTTGTCTTCAATGCCTGAACTGCTTCCTTCCATCTCTTGCTTTTTGTTGCTGTGGCTTATCTTTCAGGTTCCTGTTCAAGTTCCTAAAAATTTCATTTCCAGATTTCCCTCAATTTAGGTTTTCCTGGCTTTTATTGATTGTATTTTCACACTGGCATCTAGACATCTGGCTTTGGGATGATTGTAATTCTAGGTGCTGATATCTGTTCTTGCCTTTGTTGAGTTGATGTTTTGTTCTTTGGTTTCTGTTGCCTTCTCTGGTTCTTAGGAGGGTGTGTTGGCTGTGTGTTTCCTGTTAGGGAATTCTTCTTAGATCCTGCCAAGTGTAGCCATTGGGGGTTCTGGGTAGAATGTGTTTCTAGGTATTCAGAGCTGACACTTTGGAATGGCGTGAGGGGAGGCTGAGAGAGTCCACTGGAGGCAGGAAAGCAGAATATTTCTCTAAGTTCTATTTAGTCCCCTGGGAATGGGGGCAGAGAGTGAGGAGATACCACAAAAGGCAGTCCATTGTAGAACTGGGGATGAAACTGGGGTGGGTGGGGCTGGATTTGGAGAAGAGTAGGGAGACATGAAGATCTGCAGTTACCCCACTTCCATCTCTAACCAGTGTGGCCAGATAGTTCCCAGGGAATGATGGAGTTGGGAGCTGGGACAGCTGGATGAGTGGGGAGGAAGGTTGGAGGGGCAGATCTGTGTGGTCTCCAGGAGATGGCGGCAGAGAAGAAGCAGATGTTGCAGTAAGTGGTCTGCTACAGAGCTGGGGACAAGACTAGGGGATTGGATTTGGAGGAGAGTTTGGAGAGGTTAACCTAATCTGCAGTTAATCTGCCTGCTTCCCTGGCCAGTGTGGCCTGTAGGTTCCCAGGGAATGCCTGTTGTTTTGCAAGTAATTTTAGTTTTATAAACGATGTCAGACTATTTTCTGTTATTTATCAGTGGTTTCTATTGCTGTATATCTGTGCCAGCATTTATTGATATTAATGTTTTGGATTTTAGCTTTTCAGATAGGTTTATAGAAATACTCCAGCATTTTAATTTTGGAGTTGTTATGCCGGGATGTTGGCTCAGAACACCTCATTTATGTGAGTCATCTGCTGTTTGCCAATCATGATCACCCACAGTGGACTAGCTACTGCTTTCATCCACTTTAAAAGATGGTATTATTAGTTTCATTGTCCTTGTGTTTTGATAGAGTGTACATTTGGGTGAGATTCTTATTAGCTATGTCTTCTGCAAATATTTTCTCTCAATCTTTGGCTTGCCCTCAGGTGTTTCTTGAGAGTTCTTTCTTATTCCCATATTAAGAAGACACCCTTTCACTGTAGTCTGACATTCTGTTCTTCATTTTCCTTGATATACTATATGTAATGTGTCATTTTCTCCCCTATGGCTATTTCAGGATTTTTAAAAATTTCTTTGATCTTTATCTGTTTGAATTTTTATGTGTCTAGTTGTGATTTTCTTCAGATTTATCCTTCTGTGTGCTGCCTGAGATTCTTGGAACAAAATTTAAAGTGTTTTGTAGTTATTTCATTCAATCCTTTTTTCATATTAGCTTTCTTTTCATATTTGTTCTCATCTTTTCTTCCGAGGATTCAGTTGTGAATGAATTATACTGCTCGATACTAGCTAATAGACCAGGTGATCTCCATTGATATTATCTGATGGATTTTCATCTTTTCCTTAGAATGGATAATTTTCATTATTTTGTCCTTTAGTGCAGTGGCTTCTTTACTTTACCAATATACTGTGCCTCCCCTATCAGTGCTTCATTTCAGTGTAACACCCTTTAGTTCTAGATTTCACTTAGTTATTTAGGGGATGTTATTTTTCTGTTGATATATTCTAGCTGTTCATCTGTTAAGATCACTTTTAAATTCCTCAATATATTTATAATAACTTTGTGTTTCCTATTCTATACTGCTGGTTACCTTTATGTTTTAAAAGAGAGCATTATTATTTGCAGATATTTTTCATTTTCCTACAATCTTAAAGTTACTGAAACTAATAGCAAAATTTCAATAAACTGGGTATATACGGAATAAATGATGATCTTGCATGAATAATTTAAAGGAAAATGTGTCACTTATTCTCAAGTATAAAACTTTATCGTCACTGATTAAGATATAATAATATTGCTCCTGAATAAGATGTTTCATTTATATGAGACACATGTTAAGATATTCATTAGAAGAAATATAGGAATAATTGCAAGAATGCAGAGCAGATAACACAATATTAAAAAAAACAACAACAACCCAGTCTGTAAATTCCATTCATACAGGTGTTGACACCTTTACTGGAGTATATTATTACAGATAGCAATTGTATTTCACATCAATTACTGCATTTCCTTCTAAACTATGTTTTCTGCTTTTGTCGTTGCTTCTTGTCATCTATTTTAAGCCCAGATGTGAAGTGATCTTTGTAAAATGTTGATCACATGATGTCACTTCTATGTGGAAACTGTGTCTGAACATGAACACTATGATCCAGAAAGTAAGCACAAGCTAAAGATTGACATCTTATATGTTCTTTTAAAAAACTCTTGGATCTTCCTTACTACTGTTCATCTTGATACCCATTATACTAGACATGTTCTTCTCTTGGGAAGAAGCAGTTAAGCAGGGTACAGAGAACACAAGTTATCTCTAGTAGATGGAATAGCATTTTCCTGCTGCACTTACTACTTGGGTAGCTTCTTCTGGGTCATGTAATGTTCTAGTTGCAGCAATGATGAGGGAGAAGGCTACTGGCTGTGTTTTTTGATAAATATAGTGGTTTAATTTTGAGGTCATTACTCCTTTTTGATGAATGCTTTCTGAGTTTCATCTGGCCTCCATCTCTTGAACTCTGTATCTTAGGAAGAAGGGCTCTATTTCATTTAATTTTTTTCTTTCCTGTAAACAGACCTAGCTTTGAGTTTCACTCCCATCCTTCCAAATGCTTTGTTTGGTAATCTACACTAATTCTGCTCATCTCTAGTCCGGGACCTGCCCTAGACACATTCATCTTTATCAGATGGCAGTATTCATTACAGAGTCTATGGCCATTGATTGTTGCCCACAGAAAAGAACTGCTGACAGATATTTTCAATGAAACTAAAATTCAGTTGTATAATGGGGACATTTGAATCCAATGGCATCTGTGTACTCTTTCTTGTATGTTAATGTATAATTATAGATCATTTCCAAAGAACACACAGAATGGGATAAAGAAGAAGGCTAGCTTTTTGACTAATACTGTATAAGAAAACTGTCATCTGTAGACAAACTTCAAATATCCTTTCCTTCTTAAAAACCTATGAATAGAATGCCAGGCAAGATACTGGCTTTTGTGATATGGTGGTATTACACCTTAGTAGAAAAGACTTCGAGCAATACTTTGAAGTTTATTTCTTTCCAACTGGGTGAATTTCAGAGCCCTTTTCAATATTTTGAGATGATATAGTCTAACTAGGTGTAGCTACTGATTGCAATGTGCAAAATGATTTTGACTAATGCTGAAGCACTGTAGCCAAAACTTACTTATAAAGCATTTACCATTATGTATCCATAGTTTAAATGTACGCCAGTACTAAACAATATAGATTTTTGTCTCTGTGAGTTAATAGTCCCCGTGATTTCCTGAGCTTGCTTTTCCAAGATGATAATGTATTTAGCTGCTTACCATGGTCACAGTCTAAGTCACAGCTTCTCAAACCATGGGTGGCAATACACAATCGAATGTGAAGGTTGTGAGCAATTTGGCAACAGTAAAAATTTTCTAGAAGTGAGTGACCAAATTTAATTCAAAATCAAATGTGTAATGAATCTGGGATGTTTCTAGCGCTGCCTGCTTGTGCTGTGTCAAATGATTTCACTCTATCTTGGCTTTGAGCACAGGAGAGCACTTTGTAATGACAAATGACAAACAGCAACAAATGCTGTGGGAATGACCTCAGCTCAGACTCCAGGCTACTGTATGTGAAGAAGATCTACAGTGCATTTATTGCATGTGCAAAGTCTTCTGTTGTCACCCAAGCATAATAGTTTAATTATGGAAAACAAATAAGTTTTGTTTGCTTTTAAGATTGTATTTTAATCACAGCATTTCTCCTTTTCTTTTCCTCCATCCAGATAACCCTAGCTGCTCTCCTTCAAATTCATGGCCTTGTACTCATTAGTTGTCATTGCATGCAAATGAGTGTCAATTTAGTATAACCTTCTATTGTATTGTTAGGATGACTCATTTTCTAAAATTGCTGTTTGAGCTTGTGACTTGAGCTCATTAAAAAAAAAAAACATTAAATGAATTTTGGCTTGACACAAAATTTCCAACAGTTCTGAAATGGCCCTGTGCATGTCTATATCTACCATTTTGCAGAATGTATTTATGCTAAGTGACAGTCTCAACATTGGCATTATAATACCAAAATGTTGATCAACTCTGATAAGCCTTGAAGAGGCAGTACCAAATATTCAGCCCAAATTTAATTCTTCAGATGGAAATAAACCAATTGCACCTATATTACTAATATGCAACGGCATTTTCATTTTTAAGAAATGGTAAACTAATTTATGTTTATTTGTATATATGAATTGTTTTAAATACATTTATTGATGGTTTTTGTCAGTAAGTTTTTGGTTATATACCTTTCTTGAGTATTTATATTCCTGGGGTTATATAAGAATTTCTCTGGAAAAGGAAAGAAGTAGCTCTGTCTATGTAGCGTACAATATTAAAGGCATGTCTTTTTGATTATGGCTTGATAGAATACAAAGAAGATGCCATTGGGAGAATTGCCACAAGAGTGAGTTTAGATAAACTGTGAGAAATATTGTTATATTCAGTTATTACAGTGATTTTCATAGCTAATTGTTATCATTAATGGATGGATCTTGATCTATACCTTTCCAAGATGCCAGTTTTTCATTGATGAAAATGCCTACATTGATAGTTATTTCTTCATAAACATGGGATGAAGATGTCACTGATGATAAACGAATGCTTCTATCATAGTACTTGGCAATGTCAACTGGATGTATACTGAAAGTCATAATATGTAATGCCAAGTAATTTTGTTATAGATTGTACTGTGTCATCAGTTATCTGACAATATTGCTGAAGACTTAATTTTGTCATTTAATTAGAGATAGAATGTGGCAAAGAAGACTCATGTTATAAATATTGGGAAGAAATCAGATTTACATACTTGTTGATTGAGATTTGACTATGTTTTTGGGAGAAATAAACAATTTTATAGTAGATACCTGTAAATTTTAAGCTATAAAACTTATTTTTATTTTTATTGAGAAATAATGTACACAATGGAAACTATGTAATGGTATGTAGCTGGATGAATTTTCACTGTCAATTATTACTTTATAAATACAACTGAGATTAAAATATTATTGTCATCTGTCATCCATATGTTGTGACTTTCTAGTGACTATAGTTAAAATCCTCAGTTTTAATATCTCTTGGCATTATTGTTTCCTGTTTGTGATAGATGAATACTACTATAATGGTTAATTTGAATTGTTTACTTGACAAAATCTACAATCATCTGGGAAAATGTCTGAGTGAAGAGTTTTCTTGATCAGGTTGGCTTTGGGGAATGTTTGTGGGATGTTTATATTGCTTATAATAACTAATGTGTGATTAAAACAACTTACTTATTCTAATATTGATGAGCTGCAGAGTTTTAAAACTTTTTACTATTGTGCATAGATCTTTTAGTAACCAGGCATGAGAAGCTTTTTCATTTTCCCTATATGATTTTAGACAATATTTTTAAGTAGTCTACAAATAAAACAAATTTGACTTCTTTCCTTCTCATTTGTTTCTTTCATTTGTTTTTCTTGTCATGTTGCTGTAACTCAGACTCTGTGTCTGTATTGAATAAACATGGAGAAAGTGGATACCCTTGTTTCATTTCAGATTTTTGAGAAAATGCTTTCAGTTTTCCCCATTTAGTATAAAATGGTCATGGGTTTGTCACACAAAGCTTTTATTATGTTGAGATTCATTCTTTCCATTCCTCATTTATTCATGGCTTTTATTATGAAGGAATGTTGAGCTTTGCTGAAAGTATGTATGCATTGAGATGACTGCATGTTTTCATGTTATTATGGTTATCGATTTATATATGTTGAATGAACCTTGCTTCCCTGGAACAAAACTGAATTGATTCTGCCACTGATCTTAATGTGTTCTTGAATCTTATTTGCCAGAGTTTTGTTGACAAGTTTTCATTGTGTGTATTTTTTTGTTTGTCTAAACTCATCAGGGAATTAGTCTATAACTTTATCGTCTATATTTGATTTTGCAATTAACTAATATCATTTATATACAATGAGTTTTGTAGTGTTCTTTTTTTTTTCTATTTCATTGAACAGTTTGAGGAGCATTGATGTTAGTTCTTCTTTAAAGATTTGGTATAATTTTACCAGTAAATTAATTTTGTCCTGGTTTTTTTTTTTTTTACAGATTTAATTTCTAGTTGAATATTATTAATCTTTACAAAATTGTTCAAAATATTTATGTTCTCTTGTTTTCATTTTGATAAGTCATATATGTGTAGAAATTAATCATTTTTACTATATCTTCTAGTTTTGTATAATGTGCTTTTAAGTGTTTCTTCATGGATTACTGGATTTCTCTGGCATCTATAGTATCTTCCCCCTTTCCATCTCTAATTTTATTAACTTGGGTTATTTCTCCCTTCTTTTGGTTAGTTTGGCTAAAGGTTTTCCAGTTTTGTTTATTTTTTTCAAGAGCCAATTCTTTGATTTCATGCATGTCCTTTTAGTCTCCTTTTCTTTAATTTGTTCCTTGATCTGTATTGTTTCTTGCTGTCTGTGACTTTGGAGCTTCGGTTGTTTTTATAGAAACTTAACATGCATCATTAGGTTATTTATTTGAGACCTTTATCATTTTTTTTTCAAATGTAAGTACTCACGGCCATAAACTTTCTTCTTAAAACTGTCATAGCTGTGCCCCAAATGTTCTTACCAGTTGTACTTTTATTTTCATTTGATTCTGGGAAGTTTAAATTTTCCTTCCTTGTGTTTTCAATGACTCATTAGCCATTAAGAATTTATTTTTCAGTGTCCATGTACTTGTGTGGTTTTTTAGTTTTTCTGGCTTTATGTCTGTAGCCTCTGCATTATTATCCAAAAATATATGAAAAAATATTTTAATTCTTTTGTATTTGTAGGGCTTTTGTGCTCTAGAATATGGTCTATTTTAGGAAGGTTCCTAATTGTCCACTGAGAACATGCATTATGTTTCTGATGGATTAAGTATTTTGTATTTGTCTATTTTGATCATTTGACTTATGGTCAATAAACTATAGTTTATCTCTAAGGCTCATTTGTTGAGTTTTAATTAGAATGGCCTATAAAAATCAGAGTAGGATATTAAAATCACTCACCTTCACTGTATCAGGAAAGACCTGATATTTTATTGCCATCAGTTCTTGTTCTATGAAATTAGAATCCCAAATATATTTTGGTGCATATATATTCACAATTTTCATATCTTTTGGTACACTGTTCCCTTTATTAATATATAATAGGCATCTGGCTTAGGAAGTAGCCTCTGCCAGGGGACTGTAAGGCTAGGTTGAATCTTTATTAAACTTGTTCCATTTCTGATTTTCTTCCTCTTATCCACTTTCAGTTGTTCCAACTCAAAGACATTAAAAAATGTCTACCAAGCACAGAAGAGTAAGTAAAAAGTCTTTTATATTTTTTAATCATTTTCATCTTGGGTTCTTCTTTTTTGTAGGGAGGTGGTTCTCAAGTTAATCAGCAAATGACTCAAGAAAAACAAGAGTTACAAATGTTGTGTTTAATTCTTGTTATCTCAGTTCCCTTCCAGATTTTATTTTCTTAGTTGATGGTTGCTTTTGCACTATCAGACTCCACCTCCTGTGTCCCAGGCTCAGAACTCTCAACATCTTAGGAACTTCAATCTCTCCTACTTTCTAGCTCACTTCATGTCAGGGCTTAACAAATGTCCTATAATATATCAATGGGAAACTTAAACTTACTTCAAGAACTTTTCATTTTGCCTATAGTACAGGTCCATTTGTCCTTCCTGTCACAGTAGCATGTCAGAGGCAATAAACAGGTGTTTCACATTCAAGGGGCTTTATAAGTTTTTCCTCTCTGGAAGTACCAACATACTGTGTGTTACTAGAATCAATCAGCAAGCAAAGTTTTCCTGGGAAAATTCTTAACAAATTCTATAGGCCTTATTATAAAAGGGTTGCTTCCCCATAATAAAATTTTTCTGAAATTGACTCATTTGTTTGAACACAGGAAAACATCTTAAGAAATCTGTACTTCCAAACATATTATAATTCTTAATTTTAGAAATTGTTTTTCATATTGGATAGTCTTTATCTTTAATTGTGAGCCAAAGGGGGATATTTTAGAAAGAAAACAATGTCAATTCAGCCTGCTGTTTTCCATGTATTCATGGGTTGTAAATGTGACGAATATGTATATGCATATAGACAGAGAGGAACCAGACAGTACTGCAGACATCAACTCTTTGAATAATACAGCCTAGAAACAGCTGCTGTTCTCTGAAGAGAGGAGACAATATGCTTGATTTTAATTTTAATTTATTTTTATGCAATTTTATGCCTTTTAACACTTCCTTATTCTGTCATTAAACCCTCAGTTTTATAACTTAACAGTATATTCTCTCTAATGCACATATTATTTAGCCCGTTTTCTATAGCTACTCATTACATTCATAACACTCATCATTAGGAAATTGTTAGAAGAGTCTTTCAATAGAAGAGATTTTAAATTGAAAACTGTATGGGATTAAGAAGGGAGACACTGACAAGTGAATGAAATTAGTCACTCATCAAGCACAGTAAAACTGCTTTCCAAAGAATAAAGATATTATAAAGTTAATGTTTGGTAGGTATGAAATAAATAATGTTAAAATTTTTAGGCCCCCTAAATTTAAAAATATGTGAGAAAAGCTGAAATTGTAACAAAAAAAAATAAGAGTCATTGAATTTGTCTTAATAGATTTCTTGGTCACTGGCATATTTATTCTGAAGGATTCTGAAAATTATAAAAAGATTATGTAACATAAAAAGTATTTGATTTTATGTAGAATTCTTTTTACACAGCATTTAGTTCTCTACTGGAATTCTCTGATTTGCCTGTCCATAGTAAGCACAGTTCTTTGAAACTTATGCCTTACATTTCTATTTGATTAGCATTCCTAGAAGCTATATAGCTTGTCATTTTCAATTCTACTCTCTTGTCTTTGTTTCATTAGTTCATTTTGATTGAGTGTTGGACATTGTACATGAAGAACTGAAATGGCAAATCAAGCATGTTTATGACATCTCCCATTTGAGAATTCTGTGTGAATCTGGCAGAGAAATATCTTGTTCTGGTTTTTGATAGGTGAACTAGGCATTACAGTTTAATATTAATCTAATCAGGAATTAATAATATGATAAGATAGGCTTCAGACTTCTGGTCAACCCTTACTTATTAGGAATGTGTACCCCAATTTGAAACAGTAGAGTTTTTTAAATAACATGATTTCTACATTAACAACACCAAATTAAAATTTTTATCACCAAGGACCTGTGGGGGTTTCATTATTCAACTCAATAGCCTGATTTTCAACTATTATTTCAGAAACCCAGAGGTGCTCTCAAAAGCAAATCAATTTCAGAGGCTGGGCTCATCATTCTGGGTCTTGTTCTTGTTGCTGTTCTTCCTCCCCTCCCTCCTGCTTCCCACACTCCTCTTCTCTGCACCCTTCTCCTTACCTTCTTGTTTTGTTTTGTTTTTTCTGCACCAGAGACTTTCACTGAAATGTTAGTTCTTTATTGTTTTTAAGAAGTTTTAGTATTCTACTTTCTTTTCAAAGCTTTTATCAAGAGATTTAGCATGGAGAAGTACTTGGTGTATCCTATACCATTCTATGAATTATTTAAACTCAAATAAAAATATTTTTTCTGCCATCCCAAAATGTGAAATTGGTTTACACAATGCAGTCATCATGTGGACAATTTATATTCTATTATGTTCATTTATTACACTGATATTTAATTGATAGGTAATAAATATTTAAAAATGATTTCTTAAATAATAGTGAAATACAATAATAAAATAGTAACTTCTTTCTACCTCATTTTTCTTGTATTTAACCAACCTCTATTCTTGAAAATAGTCAAGGCTCAATGCATATATCTCTATACTTAGTTTTATAGGTGTATGCACAAACACACATACAGAAGCACTTCAAAAGCACCATGTAAATTTAATAAGTTTTCAAATAAATTATCTAAGGCATATAAATTATGTACAGTTTCATCAATCTGGGGTCGACAAAGAAATTTAGAACATACAAGTTTTTTTATTTTGTTTTTGGATGCATGATGTTTCTTTGGTTGTTTTCATTTTACTGGCTCCAGGGAGAAAAAAATCTTTTTAT
Organism: Cricetomys ansorgei; assembly: GCA_026225945.1. NCBI lineage: Eukaryota > Metazoa > Chordata > Mammalia > Rodentia > Nesomyidae > Cricetomys > Cricetomys ansorgei. The sequence continues at coordinate 628,876 of JAMJFZ010002601.1, read as the reverse complement.
ATGCCATTCTGGAGAGAGACATGTCTGTGAATGAGCAGAAATACAATGAGTTTTAAGGCTTGTATCATCTACAGCAAAATATGTTTGGAGAAATTAGGTTTTGGTAGAAGGAAACCCTATACAGTCTCTGTCTATATATATATATATATATATATATATATATATATATATATATGACTAGGCTATATGTTGTTAATAATATCATATACTGAATGTTTCCTATGTGCCTTGTATTGTGCTGTGTACATTATATACACTGTCTTATGAAATACAATATATATGGATATGTGAGTATATGTGTATATAATATATAATTATAATGGAATAGAATTCTACATCATCTTTTCTGTGATATATATATATATATATATATATATATATATATATATATATACCAACCCACTATATAAAGACAAATGGATTTATATACTATAAACACATTATATTCTGTTGGATCTGACACATCTTTAAAACAGCAGTGCTCCTTCATCTTCCAAAAAAAGTTTGCAGAACTGAAGAGAATATCAGTGCCACGACACAGAAGATACTGCTGGCACCATGACCAGGCTGTATGATGTTAATGATATCATACTCTGAATGTTTTGTGTGTGCTTTGTATGTTGCTGTGTACATTATATACACTATATTATGTAATACAATATCCTTGTGGACTAGGTGAGCTTTTCATTATTTGACACTAGGGGAAATCAAGACAAAAGATAATTTATTTGCTCTAAAGCCAGGAAATCTGAGACTGAGGTCTGTGGTTTGGTTCTGAGCTCAGTTGTCTCCTGTCAGTAACACCACACTCTAGTGTCTTCAGTTGTGTTGTAGTTGTAGCATTGCTTTGATCCTGTATTTTCTAGTATTTTGTATCTGACTTCTTGTTCTCCTGTGTGTGAAGTTCTACTCCACAGAAATTGGAACAATGTTGGGGGAACCTGTACTTTGCCACCTGCCCCCATCTTTAAGTGGAAGAAATTCAGTGAATAGTATGAACTGTGTTCTCTCCCAATCTGAGGCTGCTAGTTGAAGAGGGTACCTGGTTATTCTGTTGAAGTCCTCCTACCAGTAACTATATCCCTAAACATTTGACTAATTAAGTAAAACTACCAATTAAAGTAAGAGATCAAAGAATCTGAGCCATACAGTAGTGCATAGTTATGTATATACAGATATCTTATCATAAGATACGTCTCACTTATTTTGCTTTAATGGAAAATTTACATTAGTATTTTGCCAATCAATATGGTTTTCTTATATGATATCAATCAAATATTTTTATTACAATTATTATAGTTTTAGTTTAACTTCTGCCCACAATTCACTACATATACTTTCCAGGTTTGTTTTACTTAAAGATTAGGAAGAATTTAAAGATACTTGAGAGCAGTTTAAAACAAGACACCTTATGATTCTCTTCCTCACATTTAATTTTATAATATTTATAAACGACCCATTATTCCTAAGAATTCAACTTAGTTTTCCATGAAATCCAGTTTTCCATTAATATAACCAAACCCAAGATGATCAGCTCATAAAGAGAAATGGTATATTGTGCTCATTAGTTTGGAGGTGTTAGTTCATGCCCAGCTGACCTGGATATTTCTGTGGCAAGGCAGCACATGGGGAAGAGAAGAACTTGCCTCATTGCCAACATACAAAGAGAGAAAGAGCAAGCAACAATTGAGGATGTGTCTTCAATGATGTAAGCCTCCCACTAAATTTCTTCTGAAAGCCTTCAACATCCCTAATAATGACTTGCCATTAACACATACCCTGAACTCTAACTGTATCAATAGCAATTTCTAGGAAATCCCTTTGTCCATTTAATGTAAAGGAATATTTAATCTTTTAATCCATCAGCATTGCTGCTCTAGGGTAGAAGAAATGTTGGTGCATACCTTTAATCCCAGTATTCAGAAAGTGGTAGTAGCACACAAAAAGGCAATGGTAGTACGTGCCTTTAATCCCAGCACTTGGAAGACATGACGCAGAGCTCAGATGGAGTCAGTGGCAGACAGGAAGTGACTTCTGAGATGCATCAGAGTGAAAGGCAGGCAAAGTGAAGAATTAGAGGAACAGTTAGCAAAGTAAGTCAGAATGAAGACATGCCCGACTCTCGGGATATAAAAATAGACTCTCAGCACAGAGAGTTAGAGAGGCAATACAGAGGATAAGAGGCAGAAAGAGGGCAAGACACAGAGATAATGAAGTGGTCTGACTGAGGATAAGCCAGAGGAGCAGAGAGGCTAACTGAGGTAATATAGAGCAGTGAGAACTCACAGTGACACAGAAGCAGTCTGAAGAGTTGAGTTCAGAAGAGCTAGTTGGGGTGGCTTAGTTGGCAGTGTATCTCAGAGGCCTAAACATTCTAGATTGCATGGAGTAGACTGAAGCTTTCCAGTTCGAAGCTTAAGTGTAGATTGTACAAAGTCCAAAACATTCCAGGGTTCCAGGACTAGAACCTGGGATTGAATTAGACAAAAGGATAAACTGCCCTTTGAACCTGAATCAATGGCTGCAGTTCAAAGTTTGTCTAAACTAGAAATAGCAGCACATATTCACCTAGAACATGAGAAGCTGAGGCAGGAGGGCAGTGAGTTTGAGGCCAGTCTGGGACAAACCAAACCAAACTGAAATAAGGTAAATCCTAGACAATACAATAGAGAACAAACAGACCTGACCCTTACTAAGTGTGTCACTGGCAGATGGAAGGAGGCTTGAGTAGATGTGCTGAAGTGTTGCATTGGGATATCAGGATACTGGGACTGAGTGATTCATGGATTACAGGTTACCCAGAGTGAAGAACTTCCTTGTAAATGGAGAGTAAGTCAGTTAAATAGTTGTGGTGACATTATTCTTTCTATCCATCACACCCCTAAAACTAGAATAAGAGAGATACCTGGTGTCAGGAAATGTTGGTTTTATGCTATGGTATGCCATTTTGATTAAAAAAATTGCTACAAAATAGTATATTTTTTAAAATTTCATTTCTTTGGGTGTTTATACACTGCTAAAGTGGTTGGTCCTATTCATGGAGATTGCTGTACATTTTAGATTTGTCACTATGAAACTCTACCTGGGAGATGAGGATATAGCTCAGTGGTATATCATGTTTCTGTGAAGCACTGAGCTTAATTCACAGCAATGAACGCACACACACACACACACACACACACACACACACACACACACACACCGAAAACCTATTTCAGAGTGCTCTGACTACCCAAGAAACTTCTTCATTTATTATACAAGTTTTCCTTTTCTATTGTTTTATAATTCACAGCCATGCCTGAAATAAAATGATCTTTTTAGCCAAACATACCAGCTAAACTTAGAAATAGATCTATATTTTTACTTCCCACAGTGCCATATCTGGCAGCTGACATTTCCCATCAACCAGTTGCTTGGGACACATTTAAACATTACTTAAACAGATTTACTTTTACATCTGGGCTTGTTCCTTTAAACATCTCTGGAATTCACTTGAAAATTCTCAGACTACATAGAATATTAGAGGGTGCTTTGACCAATAAAATCTTATCAAGTCATAAGTATCTTGCCCAACTATAATCAGAGCTATAGCCCCTTGAAGCCATTGCTACACAGTCCTGAACTCAAGTCCTTTCCCAATCCATTCATGTCTGGAGGCAAAAATGTCAATGTGTTAACCCACCATTTCTCAAACTTTCTGTGTTCCTATATGTTGGTGATGTATCAAAAGAGTTGAATCTGATAAAATAAATCCAAGGTGATTAGATGTTGATGGCTTTTAAGAAAGCCCATGAAAATTATGATGGCACCTTCAGTGAAACTCACTTTGAATCTCACAAAATTCTGAAATGGGAAACCAAACTTGAAGATCATTCAAAGTGTAAATACTAAAAACCTTAATGTTTCTTGGTTTGTTATCTCTTCTGGTTGTCATTATATTTGGCCAGGCCAGCTTCCACAGAAATATAATGTGATGAAAGTCAGTATCGTGCATGCATTAGGAGCAGATCAAATGTTCTTTTGAAATGATATGTGCAATTATGTGGCTGATAAGTATTTTCTTTGCTTCCTAAATGCTGACATTATGCTCCCAATTATGCTCCCAAAGCACAATAGTATTTTTGTTGATAGAGAATGTATCAGTCTTGGATGGGACATTGTTTCCTGCCATGAATACAACGGTTCTTGGCACTCCAACCCCTCTTCCAGGCCTGCAGCCTCCAGTTCAGCACCAGCCTATTGCTAGCATGCTCTTGGGTGAGTGTCCCATCTTATGGGCACCTCTTTGCCTCACTGCATGTATTCTTCCAAACTTTCCCAATGATATCTTCAAATTTCATCTTCAAACTTCAAAAATCTTCAAACATCCTCAAACTTCAAAAAAGTCCCTCAGAGTCTGTGTGTTATTGCTGTGTGTCCATCCACACCCAAATGCAATAAACTGTCACCTTTTTAGTTGATCATTATTGAAACTACTTCAGAGCATGGTTGTGTGCTAAAATAATATGATGTTTTGATTGACATGTAACGATTGTACATTATATTGCAATTACATTTTGATGCATGTAACCACCATTTCACTGTCTCTAGCTCTTCTGCTGACATTCGCGGATGTTGGTAACTGCCATACCACTCTTCTTCTAGATCAACTATTTTACCTTTCATATTTGAGTAAGAACACATGGTATTTGTTTTTCTGTGCCTGGCTTATTTCACTTAACACACTTTTGCTTTTGGATTTTCCATGCTGCTGATTTATGTTAAAAAGCAGGGCTTAACTTCTTTTTTAATGTTGGAATAATTTTCTATTAAGTATGAATAAAATTCTTTCTTAATCTATTCATTCATTAATGGCCAGTTTGATTGACTGAACCAATTACTGTGTCCATTGTTAATCATGTGACAGTAAACACAGGAGTACAAATTATCTCTTCAAAATATTACTCTCCATCCGTTGGACATGCAGCCAGTGGTGAGATTGAAATGATATTTCCATTTTCAGTCTTTTGAGGCTCCTCTTTACAGTTTTCCTGTTACTCAGTTTTGGTTTACCTCACTACTTTTCTGGCTGAGTGAAGAGACATTCTGAAGTCAGATACACATCACTCAAAAACTACGGTTTGCTATGGGTCAGCTCAAAGCTCTTTTCTCCATTGCATCCTTCCCCTCTCCTCTTTCTCTCCTCCCTACTTGCCCCTCCCAAGGAGATTCTAAATTGCTACTACAAATAGATTTCTTACTTCTCTGCTTTAAGCTGGAGTTTTTGTTTTGTTTATTCTTATTGTTATTACGGCCTACTGTCTTGATTTGTAATTCCAACTTCATTTAGAAGGAGTCTGTTAGTACCGTTTTATCAGTGGTTACATGACATTAGCCTGTCCAGCAGACACGTTGTGCAGATTTACACCCAGAGGCAACTGAACACAGGTTCTGCTCAGTGTCTCCTCATCTATTATCTCAGTCCCTGAGCATTTGGAGAAAGCTGTTTGCTGCCATCACTGGTTCTGTATAACCCCACCAGATTCCAGACAGACACTTTCTCTGCTTTGCCACATTCATGGCTCTTTTATAAGTGAATTTTCATTTTGCTTTGTCTTGCCTAATATGTGCATTCTGGTGATCTTGACCTTAAAGACTCTTAGAATTTTGCTCAGGATCTGACTCCCTGTGAGAGAAAAACAGATCTCACAACAGGCCTTGTCGATTACATAATGCTAGTCCCCCGAAGCCTAGACATGGCTTAAAAATTAAAGCATTTTCTAAGAAAGGCCTCTAGAAAGCAAGGAAAATTCCATCTATTCTCTTAGTTTACTCTCCTGTTTTTCAGGAAGTGAGTCACATCGACTTCCTCAGACTGAAGAATCACATGTATTTACCTCTTTCCTCTTTTTAAAACTTTCCCAGAGAAGTTTATGTTTTGTTTTAAGAGAACTGCTTGCACATTGCTTTTTAGTTAATTTGAAATCTGTGTGGCACCAATTGTAAAGAGCCATCAAGTAATGCTTGGAGAAACATTCTTTGAACTGTGGAACGTGGAATCTAAGATAAACTTAGCTCAGTTCTCCATAGATGTTTCAGTCTCTAATGACAAGAAACTGGTGCATTTCCCATGTCCAGAATGGACCAGTACCCAGAGCCAGAAGAATAGTTTACTTCCTAAGCCTTCCCACCACACTCAAGTTATTCCTATACTGAGCTCAAAGCTTCTGGTCTTCAGTGCCCTCTGAGAAGAAACAAAAAAAAAAAAAACAAAAAAAAAAACAAAACACCTAACTGTAGTAATATACTACTGTGTGGGCTCAGCAAGAGAGACAAGGAGGCATTTTCACAGACTCAAACCCTGTCAGAACTCAGCAGAGGGAACTACCATCCTGGCCAGCACCGTACTGATTGGTAGTGGAACCACGAGCATCTGAGGTCAGGTATATTTATTGATTCAGAACTCCTTAGGTGTCCTACTGATACCACGTGCAGATCTTAAGCAATTAAACAACCCCCACAGAAACCCAACACTTGCAAACAATAAAGAACACACCGGACCTAGGATAGCCCCTCATCCAACAGTGCATAAAACAATTTCAAACAACTAAAAATAAACTTCCCCAACATTTCCCTTTTTCTATATAAAAAAATTGCTTTACCTTTACAACACAATTTAACACTACTCTAGCAAAGCCATTTACAAGAGGAACAATCATGAGTGTTGCTAATGCACAGGACCAAATGAAACCAAGTATCCATCTTTTCACAATGTCTTTGGACAGCAGAAAAATATTATCAATGTCCAATTATCTGGAATTCACTCACAATCTTCTGGGCTCCTCCAAAGGGCTTAGATCACTTCTCTGGCTCTGTTCTCTGTAGCACACACATTTTGTCCTCCAGGGTATGGCTGGTTCCACTCCACTGCTGTTGCTCTTGGTGGGTTGTTCCATGGTACTGGTGTCTTCAGAATGCTGGGGTCCCTTGCTACAACTGGGCTGAATTTTCATCAATAGCCTTTCCTGGGCTCTCTTCATGGTGCCAAGCCTTAACTTCTTTACATGACCCCTTCATTCTGGGCCTTCAACTGCCACTGAGGCTGTACCTTCACCAACAACCTCTCCTGGGCTCTTTTCATGGTGCTACACCTCAACTTTTTTGCATGACCACTTCTGGGTCTTCTGGGTCTTCAACTACTAATGAGTCTGCACTTTTACCAATGGCCTATTCTGGCACTCTCATAGTGCTGAGCCTCAGCTGCTCTCTAAAGACCCCTTCCTTCATGTCTTCAAAACCAGCACCAGCTGGGTAACTCTTACAGTATCAAGTTTGGCTGCCAGCACAAGCTACAAACTTGGCCAATTCTGGGAGACAGTTTCTTTACACTGACTCTTAGGAAATATTTTCCAGATTTTGAGATAAAGTCTGGTTTGCAGAAAAATCAACTGGTCACCTTGTCTGCAGGAAGAGTTCCCTCATGGGATGGTGTTCTCGTCACCATCACTGGTACCTGGTCTGCTTGTAGTAAGGTTTGCAGAAAAACAAAAACAAAATAAAAAACAAAAACAAAAACAAAACCAAAAAACAAAATGACAAGAACTTCAAAAAAACCTATTCAGTTTATCTAAGTGGCTTTTTGGCTCTAAGCCACAGCTTCCACAACAGCAGGGGGTCCTGGGACAGTGGGAAGAATATCCAGCTGAAACATCCTGGTGGTTTGATATTCTTTCTCACCACTGCTATGGGGAAATATGTACCCTTCTTCATTGACCTCAAACACAAGACAGACTTTGGCTTCACACATGCAGAAATCCATCAACAAACTCAGTTTATAGAACAATACACTCTGGTTTCCGTTTACTGTGCCCTGTCAGGAAGGAACATTGACTCCGCGATCAGGAAAAGTGGTTGAAATCTTGGTTTTTCCCTGCTCCCAGCTGAACTCTGTCCTCACCATGAAAAATTATCCCAAACATTTGTCTGAAACATGGCTCTCACCTAGGAGCTTCTTCCTCATTTACAACTCTCTCTTATAAAGCTTATCTTTTATTAATACCTTAGTCTCTGTCCTCTGGGGACTGCTCTGAGTGTTGGAACAGTTTGGACTTTTCGAGGTCTGGAGTTTCTTTCTTGTTCTTTCTTATCTCCACGTTGGATGAGCATGACTTCAGCCCCACATTGCAGGCCATTTGTAGTAGTATGTTGTTGTGGAGTTCAGTATGACACTGAGGCATTTTCATAGGTGGAAGCCCTGCCAGACCTCAGCAGAAGGAACTACTATCCTGGCCAGAGCCAAACTCAATCATCAGTGGAACCCTGAGCATCTGAGCTCAGGTGTATTTATTGATTCAGAACTCCTTAGGTGTCCTACTGATACCATGTGCAGATCTTAAGCAATTAAACAACCCCCACAGAAACCCAACACCTGCAAACAATAAAGAACACACTAGACCTAGGATAGCCCCTCATCCAACAGTGCATAAAACAATCTCAAACAACTAAATATAAAATTCCCCAACACCTAATGTTTCTTCTGTACAAAGATCTTACAGAAACCTTCCCAATGCTCTCATTAACATTAAAAATAACTACTTGCATATATGTATGTAACACATTTAATGTAAAAAGGGGCCATGAATTTGCAAGAAGGCAAGGAAGAGTATATGGGATAGCTTGATGGAAGGAAAAGGAAAGAGAGAAATGATGTAATTATATTTTAATTATTTTTTTAAATTAGTTATTTATATTTTAACTATTATTTAAAATTTACAGAACACACAACATGTATAAATGCACTCTGAAACCAGATGTAATGATGCACACCACTAATCCCAGCAGGTGACTGAGACTTTGATGCTAGCCTAGTCTACATAGTGAGTTCCTGCAAATGAAGGTTCCATAGTGAGACCCAGTCTCAATAAATAAATAAATAAATAAATAAATAAATAAATAAATAAATAAATAAATAAATAACCTGCTGTTTGAGATAAGAAGAGATCAGTGGTTACAGGCAATGGAAATGAGTTTTAACAAAGTTGAAAGCAGGTTTCTCCTGGCCCCTTTCTTTGTACTCCAGGAGTACATTCTCTTATCATTCCCCATTTAATGGTCTCCCACTTTGTCAGTGACTCCCCACAGAATCCGTACCAAAGTCCACTCAGTGTCCTAGACATTGTCCCAGTCTCAAGGCTCAATGGCTCAGGACTGAAACTAAGGGCTGAAACCCGCTCTGGTTAATGGATGGATTTCACTCCCACAGAGATAGGGCTGCTGAGCAGGTGCAGGCAAAGATCCAGGGTGGCATTTCTTGGGAACTGGTTGTTACATAATCAAATATCCCTCTAGCCTTTCCTCTTGTGTGTTTTGTTTCTTGTGTCATCAAATAGTCACACCAAATTTCCATTTTCCACATTTTCAAAACCATTCAGAAGTTAGAGTTTTAGGAGACTCGTGCACTGCTGCCTTTGTTGTTGCTGTCTGAGTTATCTTGCTACTGCTTGGGTGTGCTTTGGGTGTGTGTGCTCTCCAAAAGTCTGTATGTTGGAAACCAAGTTCTCGGTGTGATAATATTGAGAAGTAATGGAACCTTAAAGAGATGTGACCTAGGGGAAGGTAATTAGATTGCTAGAGATGTGGCCCTCTGAAGTAATTGACAATTATGTAGTGAATTAGTGGTTCTCACCAGAGGTAATTGTAAAAATACAAGGCTCACTCTCTCATCATGTGGTCACTCTTGTTTGTTCTCCTACCAGGATGCCACCTAGCTTGAAGCCCTTCCAAAGTATAAACATATGAGGTCACAGGGTCTTGGACGTTGAACTTTCAAACTGTGAGCAAATGACCTTTTTCCTTTATAGATTATGCAGCTCTGGTATTTTGTCATAGCAACAGTTAAACATATTAAGTAAAAATCTTTGTGTTTTCCTGGACATTTGAAATATTATCCTATTGTCTCCTACTGTTTCAGTTACTGTTGGTGGCAAAGGGACATCATGTGGCCTTTAAACTGGTGACTTCTGGCACACTGGTTGAGCTCCAAGATGGGAAAGACCACCAGGGTGGTGTCTACTTCCCCCATCTTTATGGAAACCTTGTTCACCAACATCGGCAAAATGGATAGACTAAGAGCTTAAACATACAAGCCTAAAGATGGTTGGATTTTTCCTGACCTTGCCCACTCCTCCCTGCTACAGCATGCTTTAGATAGGCGGATTGAAGTGTCTAGTAATCATGGACCAAAGTGATTGGACCTCTCCCTTATGCAGCACCCTACTTCCTCTATAAAGCCTTGCTTCTTTCACAATAAAGTAGATTTACACTGCAAGGCTGGTCTCAAGTCTGAGTCTCTTGGGCTAGTGACTCCATGGCCATTCACCACCTCAGGGACACCCCTGCTTCCACAATAGACTACAAGTTACTTTTGCTGCAAATTCACAATCCACACTGTTTACTGGTTTACCCTAAACTAAAATCTGGTAAAGTCAGAACTATTCAATAGTGCCCCATTATGTAGAACATAACGGGAAGCACCATAGGCTTGCAATTTAATTTGGGATTTTCCTCCAGTTCCTTAAAGTCCTTCACTAGGAGAGAGTCACATCTATAAGACTATAGACTATAGGAATTATATTTGTTGTTCTCTAATTACAACTTCATTTCCCCCAATTCTTTGTTTTGTAGCAAAATAGATTCACCCTCTTTCTGAAAACTTAGTGCTTGGCTTCTTGGCTTCCTGACAGAATTATCCCCTTTACAAAGGCCCAATAAAGTGTGCTTCCTTCAAAAATCTTCCTCTGTTTTCTTTTTGGTGTTGTTGTTTGCTTATACTTCTTTTCAGTTTTCTGTTATATTAGTCAGATTGAGTAACAATTATTTTAATTCATACATTCAACCTTTTGATCAGGGCTCTTGGAGGAACAAAACCAAAAGTGAGTATATGTATTAAAATAATTTATTAAATCAGTTTATGCCAAAATCTTAACAACCATTGCCTCCCACCTGAGAGGAGAGGGTCTGGTGGTTGTTCGATGCTTGGCTCTGTGTGCTTCAGCACTGGGAACAGGCCCACAGTAGCAGGGGACTCTCACTAAGGCCAACAACCCTGGGGTTGCTCAGTCCACAGGGCTGTGAATCTCAGCAGTCCCCCAATCTGGTGCTGAAAGTCTGGAAGGTTCTTGAAGAGCCTCTGGTTCTTAGTCAAGGATGGAAGCCTGGACATTCTGGCTATGATATTAGAGAAAGAATCAATAGCAGCAACAACAGGTAAGTCGATGGTACAGCCAAAGGGAAGGCCAAGTGAGCAAACTGCAAATAAACCTTCTTTTGCCATGGCCTTTTTATCTGCTCCTATACCAGAAGGTTCCACTCAGACTTGGGGAGAGTCTTCCAATATTAATTAAAGGAACCAGGACAATTCTTTGGTTGAGGCTCCCTTTTCAGATGATTCTAGTTTGTGATAAGTTGACAATAAAACCAGTAGTCACAAGGACCATTGTGGGCCGATTGCCCTCAGCAGTCTTCTCGGGACCTTGTGGCTCTCTGTCCACCACTGTATCTTCCTACAGCTGGTATCCATTTCCTTTTAGTCTATGAGTTCACTCACAGCTTCTTATTGCAGCTGTCCTCTAGGATGTCTAGAGGGGTTCTTACTTAATTCTTCCTATTTGTGCTAATTAAGGAGATGCTGATAAACATTTGGACTTCTTGTGATTCAGTTTTCAGGATGTTTCTCTGAACAATGTGTTAGGAGCAACTGAGGTACAGTATATTGTCCCCAAGGACACCTGACGTGTGATTCATGTCAATATCTCAAAGTGAGATACTTTAGAAAAACTATTCATACAGCAGAAACTCCATTCTTCTTAATATTATAAATAGTATAGAATAAGCCAACAGTACTTAATCAATGCTTAAACATGTGATCTCTGGAAAAGAAACTGATTATTGAGCTCAGTTCCCCAGATGTTACTTTTTCTTTGACCTTCACACCAATACACTCATGAATTTGGCTTATTTCATTCTTTTTGCTTTTTAAAGATTTATTTATTTTTATTTTGTGTGTAGGGGTATTTTACTTGCATATGTGTCTGTGCATCATGAATGTACACGGTGTGGGATGCCATTAGAAAGGGTGTTGGATCTCCTGGATCTGGAGTTGCAGACGGTGGGAGCCACTGCTCTGTGGGCACAGGAAGAGCAGCTAGTGCTCCTGACAGCTGAGCCATCTCACCATCCTCCTGTTTCTTTCCTTGCTTCCCAAACAAGAGAAAATAAGATTGACAGTGACAGCTACAATGTACAAGATTTTGCTGCTATATTTCAGAGTTATAACTAAATAAAAGGTGGAGTAATTCTACATCAATGTCTCCTCAAATAAATCTGGGGATTTCCTGCGAGCTTTGTTCCCAGGAAATCAGCACTGTATCTCATTGTGGAAGTATTTCTATGTGTAATTAATTTATATAACATAAAAGAAGCAGGCTTGCGATGAGAAAGACAATAATCTACTCAAGCTTATTCAGCCACAAACTAAGGGCATACTTTGTATTTTGTTCTTATTTTGATGATCACAGGATGTATCTTATTTGTGGCTTACTTGGGCTATTTTCAGTGCCTGGGGAGACATGATGTACATTGTAGAATAATGCAATAAAATAATTGAACATTTTCCCTTGTCTGGCATATTTGTACTTGTGTGCTCAGTCACATTAAAGGGGTTGGGAATGCAGCAGCCTCTGCTGTAAGTTATTATCCTGATGGAGCTGGAGGGCTGATGCTCTCACACTGAGAAGCAGGCTGGGTGTTCAGTGGATGGATTGCTGTGGAGGCAGTGTAGCTCATGGAGAGAAAATTGGCTGTGTTTAAAAGAAAAGAGGACCAAAAAAATTAAAAAAATAAAAATAAAAAAACCCCAAAACATCTAATCCTTTGCCAGCAGAAGTTTTTCAGGGAAGTGCCAAATTAGTGACAGACCACAGTCCCTCTTCTGAATCCAACATGGAGAAGTAATCCAGCTGTGGTCACTCACGGATTCCAGCAGTCCAGCTGTGGTTGCTTGAAGGATTGCCAGTGAAATGGAGATTTATTCTGACCTCAGACGTGAGAAAAGTGATTTAAAACTTGTCATTTCACCTCAGAAAATCCAGTTAAGAAAATGAAACAGCGTTAGAATCAAGATGAAGTCAATACAATGTAATTTGAGAGTGAGGGTTTGGAATTCTTAAAACAGCACTGGAAATTTGGAATATACCACAATCAGAAATAGATCTCCATCCACTTCGAAGGAAGGCAGGAGAGTCCCAGCAGACCATCTCCTCTATCTAAGTCACAGTAGTTCTGGACTTGAAGCACAGACAGGCTCTGTTATATTTACCCAGAGCAAGCAAGGTCGGTTTGATTTTTGTTTTCTACGAAGCATGGCCTAAGAGTTTTTACTGAGAGTAAAACTCTTAGTTGGTTTGGGGTAAAGAGTTAAAGACCAAGATGTGAACTTGCTAACATGAAAGTTTTGATGTTCTTAGACCTAAGGACTAAAGTAAGCTCGTTGTTGCTTCAAGCAGTTAAGGAGTATGACCAAGGCAGGTGGATCCTGAGTTTGAGGCCAGCCTAGGCTGCATAGTGAAACTCTATCTCAAAGAAATGGACCTGTAAGTTCAATTTCTGAATTGTAATTCCATTCACTTCCCAGGAGCATTTTGAAAATGTACTTAACTTCCTAACGTTAGTATTTTTTGTCAGAGAAATGAGACTGTTATCTCATTTAGTGCTTCAGATCCAGAAATGCCCCAGGGCCTTAGGCTTGCTATGCAGGTGCTCTCCCATTGAACTAGACTCCCCAGACAATGTGGTAAATACGATGTACTCACATATTTGCAAAACTGTATCTATACAGAGAGTTCAGGAACTTTTGAAGTGATAAACTCTCCCTCGATTAGTATTGCCAAGTTAATAATTTTCCTCATTACTTTCAGTGAGTTAGAAATCTGTAATGAATTGGCATCAATCTGGTAAAATAACTTGCAGGTATCATCAAAGATAATTGTGACATAACCTGCATCATTTGACATCTAAATAGGAAATACGCCAGCCTCAAAACAACCTTAAAGTTGTGTCGTTTACTTCATTTTATAGTTGAAGAAAGTATGTCTACAGGAGGCTGGATACTTTGCTAAAGTTTGACAGCTAGCATGTGGAGAGTTCAAACTGGAGCCAGGCTGTATTCTACCCCAGTGACCTAACATCAGGCAATGGAATAGGTGGAGGAAATGAAATATGTGTTCATGGCCTGAGTCTTTATGAAAGACAGGGAGAGATGAAAAAGAAGGGCAGTGGGAAAGGGGAGAGAAAGGAATCAAGGTAAGTCACAGCAGAGCAAATGAGCGGCTGAGAGCAGTTTGACATTTTTACTGGCACTGTCATTCTTATTCTGTGGAGACTTAAAAATGGTTATAAACTCTGCTTTTAAAATGTATCTATGTATATTTAAATATTATAAATATTTACATATTTATAATAAAAGTACACATATGTTTCATACTTATAAACATAGTAAATGTAAAATCATGTCAGTGGTCTTAAAAAAAACCTCTTAAATTAACACAACATACCATAGTGCATCTTGTCCATGGGTGTGTCTATGGTGTCTATAAGAATTAAGTGGGGGATTATGGGTTCTAGTTTCTAAGTAGTTCTATGAACATAGCCCATAAAATGATCTTAATGAAATTGCATCTTAATTAAGTAAGTTGATAATAAAGACAAAAAACTGGTATTTATTCTAATTGAGAACAAAAGCCCTTTACCATGAAATAATGGCTTTTTGAGGTAGGTTGAGAAGAGTAATTTCATCTGTAAACAATACTCAAAGATCAAATTTAGGAAATTTTTATAAAATTAGTTATAACGTTGGTTATCCAGCATTTCAATTTTTGTGTATTCATATTTTTTGTTTTGAAAAAATTGTCATGTTTTAATTGAATTAGTTTTTCAGAGAATATGTTTTGATTATATTATTTCTCCTTTCCCAACTCCTCCCATATCCTCTACATCTCCATACCTCCTCAACTTCATGGTTTTTTCTTTCTCTCAAAACAATAGCAACAAGAACAAAATAAGCAAAAAGTTAAACTAAAAATAAACAAATAGGAACAAATAAGACAAAAATACCTCCAAACAAATAAAAAACACAGAAGCCCTTTTGTGTTCATCAACTGCTCCTGGGCATGGGTTTGCTCTGGAGTGTGGTTTGATACTCAGTGATGCTCCATTGGAGAAAACTGAATTCCTTTTCCAACAGGTATCAATTGCAAATAGCTTCTTAGTTAGGGATGGAACTTTATGTCCAATGTCCCTTCTCAGTGTTGGAATTTTTAATCTGGTTTCAATCTATGCAGTTCTTGTGTGCGAGGTCAGTCTCTGTGAGTTCACACATGTATCAGTCTTGTTGTGTCTAGAAAATATAGTTTCCTAGAAGCCATTCACCACTCCTAGCTCTTGTAATTTTTCTGTTTACTCTTCTAAATAGATCCTAGAGCCTTGAGGGTTTAACAAAGGCATTCGATTTATAAAAGAATGCTCTAAAGTCCCTCATTCTCCATAGATTGTCCAGTTGTGGGTTTCTGTTTTAATTACCATCTACTGAAAGAAGAAATGTCTCTAATGGAAATTGAGGGATGCTCTGAGCTATGGAGATAGCAATATGTCATTAAAAGTCATTTTATTTACCTTAGTAGAATAATAGTAGAAGTTTTTCTCCTAATGCCTATGATTCATCCAGTCTCAGGGTCTTGGACACTTTAGTAGTGTCAAGTATGGGTTTTATCTCATTAAGTGGGCCTTCAATCCAATTTTTAAAAAGTCATTGGTCACTCCCATAACATTTGTGCCACTATTGCACTAGTATATCTTGCAAACAAGTCTCTGTTATATGCAACAGGGTTTATAGTTAGGTGAAATTGATGATTACTTTTCTTCTCAGGTAGCATAGAAAGTAACTTCCAGCCCCACACACGCTAGTCAATAGGGGTAAAACTTTAGTTGGGCATCAGCTCAACTTCAATATTTGAAGTTGAGCTTTGTTCACCTAGATAAATATGGATCTACTTTCATTCTGTAACATGTAGCTAGCTAGTGTGCCCAGCACCATTTCTTGAAGATGCTGTTCTTTCTATAGTGTGTATTTCTGGCTTTTTTTTTCTTTCAAAAAACAGGTGTCCATAAGAGTTTGGAATTATATCTTGGTCTTAGATTGTATTTCATTTATCAACATGTCTGTTTTTATGACAATACCATTCTGTCTTTATTACTGTAGCTTTGTAATACAATTTGGAATCTAGGATGGTGATTCATCTGGTAGTTCTTTTATTATTCAGGATTGTTTAGGCTATTGCTATTTTGGTGTGTGTGTGTGTGTGTGTGTGTGTGTGTGTGTGTGTGTGTGTGTTTCCATATTGAAGATTTCAATTTCTGTGAGGAATTGTGTTGAAATTTTGATGGAGTTTGTGTTGAAACTATAGACTTCTTTTGGTAAGATGGATATTTTTACAATACTAATCCTACCTTCCCAGGAGCATAGGAGATAGTTCCATCTTCTGATATCTTCTTCAATTTCTGTCTTTCTTCAGTATCTTAAAGCTTTTTCTTTTTTTAATCAACCAAGTCTTTCACTGGGCTAGTTAACAATATCCCAAGATAAATATTTTTGAGGTGACTGTGAAAGGTCCCGTTTCTCTCATTTCTTTCTCAATATTCTTGCCATTTGTATTTAGGAAGACTACCTATTTTTATATGTTTATTTTTCATCCTACTAATTTTTAAAAGTGTTTACCAGCCATAAAAGTTTCCTGGTGTAGTCTTTACTATCTTTCACATATAAAATCATATCATCTTAAAAAGTTTCAAAAGTTGATTATCAGAAATAACTAGAGATGAGATTAAATGAGATTGTTTTTTTCCTGCATGTTCTAGCTTTTCAATGATCCTCTAAAATGAACACTGTTTAGTAAACAAAGTAAAGTGGATCATCATTGAAATTGTCATCAGTTCTTAAATTGTAGACAAGACCAATTCTTTGGAAAATATGTTGATAGTAGATTAGATCAAGTTTTAGATAGAAATGACAATTTAAAATCTATTTTGATTAAAGTCAGCTCAGATCTCTATAACTTTTAGTTAGTTGATTTTTGGCACTGGTAAGAGGGACTGAAATGTCCAATCTTCCTTTCTCTTGTGTGATGCTGAGACATGGGGCTGCCTTAACTCTTCTGGGCTTCATTCACTTTAATTAGTCCTATTAATTTTCAATGTAACAAAGTAAATTGTGTAAGTTAAATATGTACACTTTATTAAGCTTTGACTTACCTTAAGGTAAGTTCTATCAACAAGTAGAATTAAGCCAAACTATCCTCATGCCCTATTTCTTTAAACCATTCCTCGTGTGGTGAGCATTGCAAAATATGTTAGTTATATTGTGGGTAAGATAGATATGTCCAGGCTCATATCAAAACATTGCCCTTATTAATGATCTTGTTTCCACAAGAAAACACATTTCACATTTAAGGGGTGGAGATAGCTCAGTGGTTAAGGGCACCACCTGCTCTTCCAGAGGACCTGGGTTGAATGAATTCCCAGCACCCATGTGGCAGTTCACAACTATCTGTAACTCTATTTCCAGGGGATCTGGCACACTCACACAGCCATATATGCAAGTTAAACACCAATGCACATAAAATAAAAATAAATAAATCTTGAGAAAAAGCATTCTAAAATCTGTAACATTTATTTGAGATAGAATGTTAATGCATTTTGTTTGAGATATGAAGAACAAATATCTACCACTTCCCTGTGTAGACTATTAACTGTATACAGATGGGCTTCCCACATATCCCAGGTATTATTTATATTCTCATAGGCCTTTTTAAAGCACATTTCCCATAAATCTAATTTACTTAACACCACAGACAGCAGCTTGTTGGAGTTACTACTGTTGGAGACTTGTTAAAAAGTGACCACTGATGCTGTGAGCTTCACAGGAACAATGAAAGGAGTTTTATCATAAATAGAGATGTAAGATTCTGGGCTTACTTCAAGAATGAACAATTTTTATTTTTCCCACTGCTCTTTATATATTGTTAAGATAGCTACTAGAAATAGTAATGCAAGCAGAGCCTGTGCAAACAGTGTCATTGACCCTCTTGTCTGAGTTCTTTCTTCTGCTTTTCTATGACTCTTGTGGAATTGTTCTGCCTTGGAGGACATTCCTCCTAGGCTTTATATTGTGCCTGAAGTTTTCTGCAGTCAGTAGGTCATATCTGAATCACGATATGTGCTGGGAAAAGGAACTGCAGATCATCTTGAGCCAACAGTGCTAGAATGTGCCTGATGTTACTCTTATTTTCATAAAAGATATCTTTCATAAGCAAGCAACTATTACAACAACATTAGAATTTTGCATTCATTCTTAAAATGAGTGTGTTTTGATTTTTTACCTTTTATTTATTTTATGTATATTGGTGTTTTGTCTGCTTATATGTCTATGCACCATGCTATGCAGTGCCTGCAGAAGCCAGAAGATGGCGTTGGATACCCTGTGACTGGAGTTCAATGCTTGTGAGTAGCCAGATGTATTCTCAGCTCTCCAGCTCCTTGATTCTTATTATAATGTAATATGAGTGACCATACTCATTATGATGATGTGATTTCTTTTTATTCTGAACCAATTGCTGATGCAATTATAAAAGTGGAGTTGATGTATTTGATGGTTTGGTCACTGTTGTACTTTCTGTGTCCTTTGAAAAAATTATTCTTTGAGAATTTCTTTCATGTGTATTTCTGTGTCTTTTTTATCCCAGCAAGATTTGGGTGAAAGCAGCTAAGGCTCAAAACCTCAGAAAACAGTGTTGCATGTGCTTTACATGGATTTCCACATTTGGACTTCGAAGCAAGCTTATGAGCTACGTGCCATCTTTCTAAACTTCCTGACTAGAAACTGATGCCCTGGGACCAAGATAATGTGTTCAGTGTCACACAGCAAGACACGGAGGTCTGCCCTGACCTTGGTCTGCATGGCACCCTTTACATAGCGCTGCTCTTATGCGACAGGCCTCCCTTTGCTCACCAAAAGGGGTTGATTTTATTCTTAGGTCTATCACTAACATTGTTAACTTAGATAAAGCTTATATCTCTGGTTTCTAACATCATCTCTGGTAAATGGGATTAAAACTGTCTGAGAGAAAACATGTTTGAATTAGAATCCATTCTACAATTCAAAAGGCGTGATCTTTAGTTTTAAATGCTGAGTGCTCCTCTGATTACTGACGTTTTTACCTCTCCTGTTATCACCTATACTTCCATGTCTAAGCATTTGGTATATGTATTCTTGAACATTTGCTGAGTTTCACTGTTTTCCTGTTTTAATAAGGAGAGTTTAATAGTCTGTGTTATTCATTTTAGTATCAGATTCATTTCTGTTTGCTTTCATAGTTCAACAAGGTGAAGATGCATAAAAGAACAAGTGAAGAAAAGACTGAAATTAGAATCAAAGGCCTGACTTGGTAGAAGGCATGCGAGGTGCGTTTAACTTGGCTTTAATTACTCACACTAGGAAAGAAAAATTCTTTGAAATTGCCTAATCACATATGAGTTCAAAACTAAGGTTTGGGGGTTAGCAAGATAGCTCAGTGAGCACACATATTTGACATACAAGTCTCATGACCTCTGTTCCATTTCTGCAATACAGGTAAAGGCGGAATGAGAGAAATGACTCAACATGTCCTATGATCCCTGCAAAAATACCATGTCACATGTACTCACACATGCACATCATGCACACACATGCAAGAAGGATGATAAATACAATTTTAAAAATAAAAACCTGAAATTTGTTCAAAATTCTACAAGCTATTTTAGTCATTGTGTGTAGGTTTAGTGTGTGTGAATGTACTATACACTTGTGGGTGCATATGTGTGTGATACACATTTGAATGAAGAAAAGGTTAACAATGACTTCAGAGCCATGTTGATTAAAGTTTGGCTTCATTTCACTTTGCCTAAGTTTACGTATTTCTACTGCAAATTGGAATCAAGATAGTTACTGCATCTGTGTTGCAAGCCCCTTGCTTGCATGTGTTTGAGCACAGACAGAAGCACTCTCAGACGTAACTGCAAGCTTGCTCCGACTACACAGTCCTGAAATCTTCACATGCTTTTTTTTTTTTTTCTTCACAAACAATACAAAGAAGTTGACAGGTCTGAAAGGGGCTTATGTGAAAAGATAATTAAGAGCTTTAGAGAGTGTCAAGAGTCAATAGCTCAGCACTGTCAGCACTCTGGAGTGTTGCAGGCTATAATTAGATGGCATGGAGGTGTAAGGCATGCTTGGCAGTTGATTTCTGCATGATCTCCAAGGAAAAAAACAAAGGGCGGCCTCCATGAGCTGTCAGGCAAAGTGGGGAACAGATGTACGGGATTCAATCCTCTCAAGGGTCTGCTCTGTTTTCTCAGATGGCATTGTTTTGGTGAGAAGTTCCTTTGCCTTTTGACTGGTATTCACGTGGGCCATTTTTGTCTGTGCTCAGAATTCCCATAATCCTCCAGGATGTGGGCAGAGACCTCCTTTCACTATATGAATGAGATCATTCCTCATTGGCCTCAAATCATTGTCCATATTACTGAGGAAAATTGCAACTATTTGACATTCTTTTAGTTTTGAGATTATAATATAATATAATTACAATATTTCTCCCTTCCCTTTCCTCTCTCCAAACCCTCCTGCACAGCCCTTCTTGTTCACTTTCCAATTTATTCCCCTTTTTCATCAATTGTTGCTACATAATTAATACTACTAGTCAAAATTTGACCTTCAAAGTTTCCTATCATGCTGAACCATCTCCAATTGAAGAACAGTGCTTAATTTAAAAATGATGTTCATTAATTAAATATGCCTATACTAATACTTTACTAAATACTTAACTAAATATGCCTATACAATGACATAAATCAAATAAACACAAATTTAGAGAGCATGTAACACTAAGTTGACATAAAATAAACTGGTGTGTTCTCAAAATGTAACTATATTTTGAAAATTTATTTCTTCCTTCCACAAAATCTGACTATGATTAAAGAATAAACCCACACAGATCTACCAATTTTGACATTTCATTCAAATCATTTTAAAATAAGAAATCATAAAACATTACAGACCAAACTGAAGTCCTCCTCAGTCTCATTGCCTTTATTCATTCCAAGGATAATTACTTTAGTTAATTTTCAATTATCTGTTTACAGTAATCTGGACAGCAAACTAACTTACCAGGTTGAGTTATTTCAGGCCAGGATGTTTTATCATTGTTGAGAACAGTGGTTCTCAACCTGTGGGTCATGACCTCTTTGGGGGTTGAACTACCCTTTCACAGGAGTTGCTTTAAGACCACCTGTATATCAGATATTTACATTACAATTCATAACAGTAGCAAAATTATAGTTGTAAAATAATAATAAAAATAAATTTATGGTTGGGGGTCTCTACAACAGGAGAAACTATATTTAAGGGAGTTTAGGGAGTTGAAAATCATTGCTTTAGAAAGTCCTCTTGATGCTCTCATTCTCTCTAACCCTGAACAGCAAGCTAGCCCACATCCTCATTGTATCTTAAAATGTTTTATCTCACTTAGAGCTATGGCCTTGACTTGTGGTCCCACAAAGAGTTCCTTCCCCAAACAATGTTCTGCATAACCCTCACACACATTCCTCCTTTATCAGATGCTGTCATGCCATTTAATGCTCTCTCATGCTGTGCAAAGCTCCACTTTCTCTACGTCAGTGGTCATCGACAAGATCTAGTCTTGGACATGAAAGCTGAGGCCCCATAGTCTAGTCCAAACCAACTTTTCATAGTCACTAATTCTTACGTATCAATGTTCTTCCTGGACATTAACTGAGTCTCAACCATTCCCTAGTTTTTCACAGATCTAGAACTATTGCTGAACATCTTAAAATGAAACCATCATGATGAAGCGTTACTCAACACTAAACTCCTTAACTGAACTACTTAACTCCTACTCACACTTTCTAGGTACTTTGATGATCCACATGTTAATTAACTCACAATAGTTACTACTTATATAATTATCTAACTCTTCAAACTCTGAACCTAATCCAGTCAAGGAAGAATGAGCCCATTGCCCATTGTATCCATTAATATTTCACTATAAATGTTTTATGCACTCATTTAATAGAGTGGAAGACGACAAAAGAAGTATTATTTCTTACTGACTTCTATATTTCTTGCACCCAAAATAGCATTTGATATACATGAAATACACATGAATAGGTTTTAATATATCAAAGGTTCGCAAACTATGAACTATTGATTGAATACTCCTAATATTTATTTTAATGAGCAAAGATGTACTGGAGTGCATGCATACATTCTTTTACATATTGTTACCAGGACTTTAGAGTAGTAGAACTGAATAGTTGCAATGGACTATATGGCCCATGAAGATTAAACGTTTCCTAGGCACCCGTTTCCAGAAAAGGCTTTCTGACCAAATGAATGAAAATGGGTTGTGCATTAGGGTGATGCAGGATCAGACAATAGCACAAATTATCACTCAAAATTGTTATTTTAGAAGAATATTCTGCCTTTCATTTCTAGCCACATGAAGATAGACATTTATGCAGCTATTGCCAGCTTTTTTGCCTTTACTTGAAAATGTGTGATGATCATTCATTCTCAAAAATGATTTAGACAGATATTTGGGATCATATATAATCATGTACATACATATATACATACGTGTGAATATAACATACATATGTACACACATATCCATATATACTCATATACATTTATATAACATATGTACTTATAAATATGATTTTTGAAAATTCTCAGAAATATAAAGAAAAAATGATCATTTCCTAATCATACAACTCAGTATCTTAGAAATCATATGGATGCATGTCTTTGATTGCTTTTAAGAGCTCAGCAATAAATTTCAGGTTTAAATACATATATTCATTACCTGCTGAACAGCCAAGACTGACCTGCACATAATTGAAAAGGAAGAATATTATAATTCCATTAAAATGGTGGCACTTATTACATGGTAAGGCATGTTTATCCTAGAACTCCATCATCTGATGAATATGCAATTAACCTACATATTGCCACAGAAAACATCTTAGAAATGCAATATAGCCATATAGTTTTTAATCTGATCTTCAAAGGCTTTCTGTGGGAGAAAATAATTTTCCAATAAGATATATTATTGGAAACACAACTCTGTGTAGCCAATTCTCTACATCATCTGATTTATTTTAATTAGAGGTTAGCTGCTGAATGTGATTACAGTAATAATTATTACAATACCAGTCACCCACGTTTCCATTAGCATTCCACTTGATAGTTAGCAATAAGTAGAAATAAAATATTAGGACTTTCAAGAGAAGAGATTACCAATTAGTACAATTCTCCATTGGCACAAGATAATTATTAATTATACTCATCATGATAATTATTCACCAAGCTAAATTCACAGGGCTACCTGTGTGCGGGTTTTCTCTGCTTGGCACCCTAACACCATCTCCTTCTTAGCTGCTCAGGAAATCCTGAAGCAATGTTTGTATTAAATACACAGTTGACTGCACAGCAAATGGAAAAGCAGTCGCAAAGGGACAGGACGAATATCCATTTCATTAAAGGATCCCTTCTCCGTAGGGCAAATCTAGGTAAGGAAAGCAAAACATACACCATAGGGAAAGTATGAAAGTAGTAATAGTCACACACATGTGTGCTGATCACACATGATCAAATTGACGCTAAACAGCTCTCTACAGAGTAGCTTTCATTCTCCTGACACTGTCACTCAGACTCATACCATCTTGCTTATTGTAAAGAAAACAAACCAAATGCGGTGGTTGTTGATACCATTCTGAGGAATTATAATGGTATCTCCAGGCATTCTGGCTTCTAACATGCATTCCTGTTGTGCTGAAAGACAAAACCATTATTTTGCAGTTCATATATTCTTGCAAGTAAAATGCCTGCATAAACCACCATATTCTGCCCTAGGTTTTCTTTCTGAAATTAAGAAAATAATTCTAGAAGGTTCACAGGCAACAGGCAGCAAATGAGAACTTCCCTGAAAGAAGGGCAGTTTGCTGAAGTGGATAGCGCTGGAGTGGTGATTGGATGACTCACAGCTGATCCACTCTTGAGTTTTAAAGGTAGATTGTTGGACATTTCTCTTTGCATCATATAGGAGGGAGGCTGTCAGTAGAGACAGATTATATTGTATGTGAAATGGTTTTCATAAGGTATAAAGTATTGTTCAAATAAGGCAACCTTTGATAATTCAAAGGGTCCATTAACAGAGGGTTGAATGTTTCTTTTCAAAAAAACGTAAAGAGTGTTATGTAACATGTGATTTATGATTTTACTCAGCAAACAAAAGTGTGGCATTGTCCCAAACAAAATAAACAAAACCTCATTGTTTGGAAAGATACTGGAGTTTCTTAAATCTCTGAATTAGCAAACACTGATAGAAAGTATAAAGGAATCCACCTCCAACCTCGTGTGTGTGTGTCTGTGTGTGTGTGTGTGTGTGTGTGTGTAGAGGCAGCAGAGGACTGTGTTTGGGGAAGAAAGAGCATAAGCTAATCTCCTAATCTCTCTCTGTCTGTCTCTCTCTGTCTGTCTGTCTGTCTCTCTCTCTGTCTGTCTCTCTCTCTCTCTCTGTGTGTCTCTCTCTCTGTGTCTCTCTCTCTCTGTGTCTCTCTCTCTCTGTCTCTCTGTCTCTCTGTCTCTCTCTCTCTCTCTCTCTCTCTCTCTCTCGGGTGTGCAAAGTAGAACATCCCAGAACCTCTCTCAGGAGGCAAATGGGCTGCATTTGTCAGCAGGAGGCACACGGACCTGCTGTAGCTGCCTCTGTGTGACTACACCAATCACTGCCTTACTGATTCTAAATAAGGGGAAAATCAAGTAAATTCCAAGTGATTCTTTTCATTGCTGCTGGTGTTTGCTGCCAATGTTTGCCTCTGTGCTTGAAAACACGGACAAAGATTTGTCATTTGCAAGCGCTCAATCTCTCATGTTTAAATAACTCCTCCCGCTCTAGTGGCAACTGAGCTGAGCTGGGGCCCTCCACTAGCTGCTGGAGGGAGGGGCACATTTGCTCAACAAACATATTTAAGAGCAAAAGAAAGCAGTTTGTAGCTTGGCATTGGGTAGTGCTTATTCATGTTCCAAGATCCATTGGAGAAATAGGACAGATGTTGCTCAGATTATCTTTGCATGTTTATCATTTTAAGTACTTGGAAAGCCTAGTTTATGTAAATTTCAGTGTTATTAAAGACTTATGGATACATTAGTCATTCTTGGTATTTTAATTTTGTTACAATTTAAAAGAAATAGACATCAATTCCAGGCCAAATTTCTAAAATATCTGAAGAAGAAATATATATGGATCTCCCCCACTGTGAATTGATTAGATTTAGCAGCTTTTATGAACATAATAACAGTAATTTTATCAACTAATTTACCTAAAATCATTTTTTTCCAGAACCTGAAAGTTGCCCTAAACAAATGTTCTCTTTGTCTAAAAAGTTACACGAAAATAAACACTTCTAGTTATTTGAGAGGAGAATTGAGGGTTTCGTGATGCTCAGATATTTGGTAAGCTCTCAAGGAGGCGTGGTGGAAACAACCTGCTTGTAACAGGAGAGGGAAACAAAAAATTCCTTCCTCAGGAGGAAGCTAGGCCTGCCCTTTAACACTGGCTCATGGAATCCATCTACACCATCCGCCCATATGGGGTTTTGTTTAGAATTCTACTGTCAGAGGTAAAGTGGGGAGAGGGGAATTTGTACAAATCAGGTCCTTCAAATTAGAAGAAAGTTGGTAAAAGATAATAATTTTTTTTTTCAAGTTTAAAAGTTAGAAGTATTTTTGTTGATTTTAAGTTCTTGGATTGAAAATATGACCTGGAAACTGTGGCTAGGAATTTCCATAGATTTCTTGAGGTTTTGAAGGCAGATGCTTCTCCTGCCTTCCCTATGTTACTGTCTGTGAGTGCTGGGAAGGGAAGTAGACAGCTTTGAATGAGATTGTTTCCTTATTCTATAATGAGAAGACTGTAACCAATCAGATTAATAAATGAACTGCCACTCGACTAAAGGTTTTATTAGGTGATGGAGATCTAGTTTGTTTATGTCCAATCAGAATGCGTGAGAAGGCATCCAGCAACTTTTCTATATCCTACTATTGTCCAGAAGACAGGATGTCACAACACTCCTCACCATCCTCTGGTTCTTACGTTCTATCTGTATGCCCTTCCATGGTGTTCCCTGAACCTGAATGGGAGAATTGACACAGATGGTCAGATAAGGCTGAGCATTTACAGTCACTTGCTCACAACATTTTGGCCACTTATGAATCTCTTCATTGGCCACTGCACATTGCAAAAAAAAGAAGCTTTTCTGACACAGGTTGATAACAGTACAGATCTATGGTTATAAATACTGACATTTAAAAAACAGTTTGACAAGATAGCCATTTAGTGAAATAACAGTAGTTGGATCCTGCCTAGGGCATATGACTTTCCAGGCATGGACTTTTGATCAGATTTGCAGTATCAGGCATGTATTCTCTCTAGCATAGCCGACCTCAATATTGAAACAGTTTATTAACCCATAAAAGATATGCCACTATTGCATTAGTGTGCACATCTTGCATGCAAAGTTGGGATTATAGCAAGTCCAATCCATCATTGAGGAAGACCATTGCTACTTTTTTTCCTGCCAACAGCCTGCAAAATTCTTTCTGACATTGTGAAAGCTAGCCAGCAAGAAGGAGGTTTCCTGGTTAGTTCAATACTGATTTTTCTACATCTTACATCCCAGTTGTGTGGTGTCCTCAGGAATATGGTCTTACCATTTGGTTATGTTAAGCAACCAACAGCAAAGCCAATAGCCTGAGTCATTTTGGAAGTCTCGAGAGCCTTCCTGATCATGTCTGGTACTGGGGCTTTCATTAAATAATCCATGTCTGCTGGGATCAGCATTGTGTACCCATGAAGGTGGTCCTGGGCTATATAACAACGCAGGGTGAGAAAGCGATGAGGGAAAAGGCAGAAAACATCATTTCTCCATGAGCTCTGCTTCATTTCCTGCTTTCGAGTTCATGCTCAGATTCCTGCCCTGGCTTTCCTCAGTGATGAACTGTGAGATTGAAGCATGTCCAGTGAAACATTTCTTCATGGTGTTTATCACAATAATAGAAAACAAACTAGAACAAGTGGCTCTCCCGGGTTTTATTTCCACCAGTAGTGTACAGGACCCACCCTGTCCCCACCTCCAAGCTGTCACTGTTGTTCTTTATATTCCTGATCTTGGCCATTGTGACTGGAATGAAATGCAATCTGTTGAGAGCCATATTACCCAGACTATGGAAGCTTCAGCTTGACAGGGATCCTGAGCCTCTGTTGCTGAGAAATTGGAATTCTTTAACTGCTTTGCCCCTTTCTTATCTTTACTGTAAAGTGACATATGTTTCTCATCAATAGTAAGGTCTGCATAGCCTAATAGTAATATCCAAATTAATCCCTGAGCTGGCCACTGCTGGCTGGAATGGAACACAATCATGCTATTCAAAAGTAAATTGTACTCACTTTAGGACTTCCAAGTCCTGGCATGCTGAGAGCTACCCAGCCACATGTATCTCTCCTTTTGAGAACTTTCTGTTCAGTTCCTGTCCCATTTCTAATTGGATTGCTTGTTTTCTTGATGTTCAGTTTTTTGAGGTCTTTGTATATTCTAGACACTAATCCTCTGTGGAATAGTTGACATGGATTTTCTCCCATTCTGTGGGCTGCTTCTTCACTTGACTGACAGTTTCTTTTCCCATATAGAAGCTTTTGGGTGTCAGAGATCCTATTTGTTGATTATTGGTCTTATATCCTAAGCTACCGCAGACCTATTCAGAAAGTTCTTACCTGTACCTGTAAGTTGATACAAATTCCCTCCCTTTTCCTCTAGCAGCTTCACAGTAGCAGGTCTTATGTTGACTTCATTTGCTGCTGAGTTTTATTCAAAGTGAGAGATAAGGATCGCCTTTTTTATTCCCAATTTTATTAATTTTCATCTTCTCTGACTTTCTTTTCATTAATTTGGCTAAGAGTTTGTCAAACATGTTCATCATTTCAAGAAACATTTTTCATCCATTTTATCAACTCCCATTTTAAACTTCTATTTCATTATATATATTTTTTGCTTTCTATTAAATACTATTTATGTGTATACATATGTGTCTATGTCTGTGTGGCTGGGTGCCATATGTGTAAGGGTGCCTGCATAGACCTGAGGTGGGTGTAAGATCTCCTGGAGATGGAGTTACAAGCAATAATGAGCCACCCAATGTGGGTTCTGGGAACCAAACTTGGGTCCTCTGAAGAGAAGGAGATGCTCTTAAGTGCTAAGCCAGTTGTACTCCATCCTCATTTAGTGTTTTGGGATTTGGTTTGTTTTTGTTGTCTGAGGCTTTAAAGTATGTCATTAAATTAGAGCTATATTTAATTTGTGTTCTCTGTAGGTTTTGCTTTATATTGTTGTTTTCTTTTTGAGATAGTTTTGGACTATGTAGCCCTGGCTGATTTGGAACTCACTATATGGATAAAGCTGGCCTTGAACTCACAGAGATTCATCTGTATCTGTGTCCTGAGTGCTGGGATTAAAGGCATGTGCCACCACACCTGGATTCTGTTATTTTTTATGCAGACACTTACTGCTGTAAACTTTCTTAGGATGGCCTTCACTGTGAGCCATAGATTTTGGTTTATTGTATTTTCATTCAATTTTAGAAGTATTTTAAAAATTTCACTCTTGATTTCTTCAGTGACTCATTCATCATCTTTCAGTAGTGTGTGGTTTAGTCTCTGTGAATTTGCAATTTTTTCTGTATTCTTTATTGCTGTTGATAACCAGCTGTATTCTATTGTGGTCAGATAGACTACAAACAGTATGCCATTTCAGTTTTCCTATCTTTTTTGAGCCTTGCTTTTTGTCCTAATATGTGAACAATTTTGGTGAACATTCCATGGGTTTCTGAGAAGAACGTGTATTCTTTAGTGCTTGGGTGGAATATTCTCTAGATGTCCCTTAGATCCATTTGATTTATGAACTCAGTTAATTAACTCCAGTGTTTCTCTGTTTAGTTTTTGTCCCAGTGATCTATCTGTTGGTGAAACTGGGGTATTGAAATCATCCACTGTCACTGTGTTGTGATTAATCTGTGGCTTTATATCTAGTACTATTTGTTTTATGAATTGAGTGCACCTGTGTTTGGTGCACATATGTTTAGAATTGTAATTTCCTCTTGATGGATTGTCCTCTTAATGAGTATGAGGTAACTTTCTTTATCTCTCTGACAAGTTTTGTTTGGATTCCATTATGTCAGATATTAAAATAAATATGCTTGCTTGCTTCTTAGTTCCATTGACATCTTTTGCAGCCCTTTTGCCTTAAGGTGGTATATGTTTTGGATGAGGAGGTGTATTTCTTCAGTGCAGAAAAAGAAGATTCCTACTTTCTAAACCAATCTGTTAGCCTGTCTTTTCATAGAGGGCATGAGATTTTTTTGATATTCAGATTAACTATTGAGCACTATATATTAATTCTAGGCATTTTTTCTGGTTTTGTGGTGTTTTCATAGATTTCCCACCACCACCATCCGCTTAACTCTCCTGACAATATTTATTTGTCCCCTGCGGTCTCTTGAGTGTGTTTATCCTTTTCTGTAGACTGAAGTATTCCTTCTAGTGTCCTCTACGGAGAAGACTTAATGTTCAGAAGATTCTTTAATCTGTTTTCATCATGATATTTCTAATTTCTTCTTCACTAATTTTTCTGGGTACAAGTTCCCTACTATAGTTTATCAGAATTTATAATGTGTCATCCAGGCCCATCTGACTTTACATTTTTTATGGATTAGTCAAATGTTATTCTGATGGGCCTGGCTTTAAAATTGACTAGACTAGACACTTCTTTTTTGGCAGGTATCTATCTATCTATCTATCTATCTATCTATCTATCTATCTATCATCTGTCTGTCTGTCTGTCTGTCTATCTATCTGTCTATACCATCATCTTCTATCTAAATATTTTGTTAGTTCTTTGAGAATGTCATGCATGAATGTAATGTATTTTAGTCATATGCACCCCTCATTCCTCTCCCTAACTTCTTGTAAATGCACTCCTACTCTAACTACATGTTATTGTATTGTTTTTATTTTGTACCCCATTGTGTCTAATTTATGCTGCTCATAAACACATGGATCTGGGCAATATGTTGAGCAGAGTCAACATAGCCTTACCTTCCATGTTGGAATATTGGTTAGCTTGAGCTTATGCAATCAATGCCCTTTATTCCTCCTATGTTTTTAATATTTTAACTATTAAATGTCGTTGGGGATCTAGAGGTTATCTTACATAAATTTGCAACTTCTATAAATTTTTTTTCTATAAAATTTTCATCTATGATTTTATTGAAAATATTTTGTAAAGTAGTCTTTTATGACTATAATTAATCTTTATAGTCTTTTCATGGTATCACCAAGCTTTTCTAAGTTCAAATCATATATTGAAAAAATTATCATTGATCTTTACTGGATGATGTAATTCCTCTACCTTGTCTTTAAACCCAGATACTCTGTTTTCCTCTTGCTGCAGTCTACTGCTGAAGCTTTCCACTGAACTTTTTATTTGGATTATTGTACTTTTCATTTCCAGGATCATTTCAGTTTGGCTTTTGAAAACATTTCTATCTCTTTATTAATTCTATTTCATGCTTTTTTAATTTCCTCCTAAAGTATTGCGCATTCATATTTTCTTTTAGTTGTTTGGGCATAGTTAAAATCATTTTTTAAAAATTCATTGTGTGGGATTTCATCCAAGTAGTTCTCACTGAGGTCATTATTATAGAATTAGTTTTTTTTTGAGAAGTCATATTTTCTTGGTTTTTCGTTTTTTTAATTTTTGAATGGTGATTATTAATTAGATTATTGGCTGAATCTTTCTTTTGAAAATTAGAGTCACCTTTCTTTTTACAGTGGAAACATTTGCATTGTTCAGGAGATTATTAAGTTATGGTAGGGCTGAGGTGTCATTTTCTTGCACAAGACTGGTGTTCAGCACCTTAGACTGTATCCTTAGTCGTCTCTGAGAGTCAGCTACTGTCTGCACTAATAGTCACTATTCAAGGGTCAACACCCCTGGCTTGTCTGAGTAGTGTAAAACTCCATACTAGATATTCATCGTGGGCCAGCTCTGGCTCAATTCCTTTTCTATAGTCTCCCACAATTGTTTAGTGTCTCCGTGTGCCAGGGTGTCTTAGCCTGGATCAGTTATGACCTCTATCTGTTTCCATAGCTTTTGTCATGTGTTGAAGTATCTGCATACCTGAGTATCTCACATTGGGTCAGCTTTAGTTTCCTCTCTGGGTTTAATTCTTCCTCCAAAAGTTGTGTAAGAACTGCACTCCTACTCCTACCGTGCCTGTTGCCTTCAGCTGTGTCAAATTCTGTCCTCTCGTTAGGTGTACACCTTCAACCATGACTTGTGGGATTCTCCCAGTCTACGCACCTTAGCATGAGTCAACTCCATTGGCCCATCCCCTGGGGCTGCAGCTTCCTCCAAGAGTTGTGTATCTTACTGCTCAATTAATATCTTTATTCTGAAGCTGTAAGTGAGGTCACTTTGAACAAAAAATTAGAGGGAAGCCGGTGGCTAAAACAAATTTGGCTTCCCTAGGGGATGCCAGCATGCGTAATAACAGCTTTTCATCTGGCCTTGGAAGCTGATGCATGTCAGACGGCTAGGAAAGATGGGTACTTTTCTTCTGGCTGTAGAAGATGACATAGTGCTGGTGGCGTGATTGCTCAGGCAGCAGTCTAAACGTAATTCATTTTGAAACAGCAACATGTATATTGTAGTTTAATAGCGCCATGAGTTCATTTAGACTTTGCCGCAGTGACTGTGCTCTACATAGTGTTTATGTTCTCAGTAACTTTTAAAGGTTAGTGGGGTTGAGAACAGGTTCTACAAGTTAGAAGTTTCTATTGGGTTGTTAGTTTTGTTTTGTTTTTAATGTAAAAATTCTTTGAGCAAAGTTTCAAAAAGATTTTAAGCTAATTATGAGAATTATACAAACAAGTTTCTTTCCAAATCATTTCACTTGTTTCTTAAGTATTTAAAATGGAATTTGATGAATACTTTATAAGCATTGAGCAACATTATTCAACAATAAATGATTATTCATTACTCACTTTTCAATAATTCTGGAAAGATTTCAGGAAAAACGATTTATGAATGAAAATCTTCCAGAAATCTTTCCTCAGGGGTCCTTTTTAGTCTTATTCAAAACATTATGACTCAAAGGGAATCCCATCCTCCTTCTTTCTGTTCTCCAGTTATCTGTAGAGACAATCGGGTCAGTTGTTAGATCTTGTTAGCTTCTTCTTTCCAAAGTACCATCTCAGAAGCAGGTGTAGCTCAAAACCTACTGGGTTCTAGGGTGCAGTCTACTTTTTAATGATGACACAGAATTGTCACAAAATAAAATGGTTCTTTGGGAGGCTACCCTATTCCCACTTCCTTCCAGTTCCTTCCATCAGTTTTGCTAGTTTTAAGAGGTTCTTAGAGACAATGAAATATTACACATACTCATACAGTATATTATAGAGATGTTTGTAATATTGAGTATAAGAGAATTTATAGAATGCCCAAAATTAGATCGAGTTTTTCCTTCAAACAGTTATTTGAGCATCTATTTTTAATCTGCCTATTTCTCTACCTCTATGAGCATTTGAGTATTTTGATCTCTTCTACCTTCAATGATATTTCTAGATATGTATTATTTATTTGCTCATATTATTTCAATAGACTGGGCATAGACCATAAACGATCAATCTTTGAACAGAGTCCTTATGGGAAATAGCATAGGAAAATTCCTGCTGATGAAGAAAGCACTAACAAAGTAAACTTAGTGGAGTGATTTTCCTTTTGTCTTTCTGCAATTTAAAAGCTCCCTGCCCAAATTACTGAAATATATGCTTCTAAATTTTATAACATTATAATGCAAACTAAATAGAAATTAATTGATAGCTTTCTATCATTAACCTTTCAGTTCAGCAGTTCAGAATGGGAGAAGAAAGAAAGCTAGATCTTCAGTTTGGGGAACTGAAGCACTACATTGTAAAATGCCTAAAGACTATAAGCATAGAAAAAGTTCCAACAGGGTGTCCCTCAGGAATGCAAATGTCAGTTATCTGTATAGTTGCTCAGTATTTACAAGAGTTCTTGAAATTATAAAATCTATATAATGATGTGCACAGATACAGTGGTTCTCAACTTTCCTAATGCCCCCATCTTTTAACAGTTTCTCATGTTGTGATGATCGGCAACCATAAAATGATTTTTGTTGCTACATCATAACTGTAATTTTGCTACTGTTACAAAGTAGGTAGTCTTAGACAAGTCCTATGAAAGGATCATTTTACACCCAAAGGAGTCACAACCCACAGGTTGGGAACTCCTCTTCTAGAACAAGTGCTTAAAGTTCCACAAACCTACTGGACCACACAAGAAATAAAGAGAAATTCTGGAGATGAGTAAGTTATAAAACTGGAAAGTAAATATTTTGTATGAGAAAAAGCATGCCTCTTCCTGGATGTGCTGCATATATTTGTGAGGGATGGTGGAAGTAAGGCAGATCTGTCATTTTAACAGTTCCTTAGAAACCCAAGGGAGACACAAAGACAAGCATGGAAGAATTACTCTTGAATCCCTCACTTTACCAATCCTTAACCAGTTGGCATCTGAACTCTCATTCTGTTACTGAAATGTACATGAGGCAAAGAGCAAACTTAATATTCTTCAGTTTCTAATAATTATTCAAATTTTATGACTTTTTGTAGAGGAACACTTGGAAAAAGTTTTTGTTATTTTGGTTTCTTTAAAAACGCAAAATGGCATTTGGATTAGGTTCCTGTTCCTACCCCAGCTGTGGTATAGTTGTTTACAATTTCGATTTGGAATGCTTAACGCAGGTGGCTATAATTTGATTGGGTGCAGTCGTTCTGGCACCTGTAGCTTGTCTTTGGGATCATGTGCCGCATGGATTTATGAGAACTTTTGGCTTAGGGCATAAAAGGTCTGAAGCATTGATAGTCATGGTGGGCATTGGTTGGTGGTTCATTGGTTGTGTTTCTGTCGTTAGTGTGATAATTCCTAAAAGAGCAAAGGTTGGAGAGATCTAAGCTTAGGACAGCCTAAAAAGAGGCTGTGAAGATTTCTAACTTTCTCTCTTTCTAAATCAAAGCCGCTTGTAAAAACGGTGAAGATTTCTATCTTTTC
Source organism: Cricetomys ansorgei (assembly GCA_026225945.1). Lineage (NCBI taxonomy): Eukaryota > Metazoa > Chordata > Mammalia > Rodentia > Nesomyidae > Cricetomys > Cricetomys ansorgei. Next base: position 594,484 of record JAMJFZ010002601.1, on the reverse strand, counting down.
TTTCTCTTTCCCTAAATTGAGGGTAAAACATTGTATCATACTGCTATAACTTTTATTTAAAATTTGAGATGTTAAAAATATTTCATCAGATATGCTCAGCCCTCTTTTTACAGATGTTTCTAACTGCTGTGCACCCTCGCTGGTGACATTTTTCTCAGTTTAGTGTCTACCAGGCACCGTTACACCAAGGTTTTTTTGTATGTTTTGTCTGTGTGTGTGTGTGTGTGACTTTATTGCACAATTCTGAAGTGTGAATTTTGCAAATGGCCTTATCTGGCACAATAACAAGAGATTTCTCATTCCTGGATCCTATGCTGATGCTGCTTAGTCTTACAAATATGTGCCTTGTTGTTTGGGGGATTTTCCTGTTTGGTGCAATGTCGTCTATGGATTGCACTTAGTTAATGATTGTCTTGATCCATTGTCTTGTCCATTATCAATGTTGTCTATAGTTACTTTGCTATTCCTAATATAAAGGCCACTGAGTAGGTCTCAGACTTGCAACAGATTTGATTCCATGTGATAATGCAACATTGTTAAGATGTAAAATATGAGTAGCTGTGGACACACTTTAATGTCAATAGAAGTCATCTGTGGTGTGGACAGGATAGGCAGAATGAATCAGAGATTCCCTAGGCTTCAGAGCAACAGGAATCCATCCAGCCCATGTGGTACAGATAGAAAGTTAAAGGTATTTCTCCTTCTCAAAATGTTCTTGCTCTTGCTACAGTGTCACTCTCTGCAACATTACCTTTGCCATCAGTCCTGATGATTTCCCTAACTGACTCAAATGACATCTTCAATGACCCTCTTATCCATTTTACTCCAGTGTCCACTTCTATAACCTCAGCTTCAAACATCAGATTTTCTAACCTCTGCCTTGTATTTTCCACCCAACCATATTGGGTCATCGAAGCCCTATATTCTTCAGTCAGAGAGGACTTATTTCACATTGCAGTCCCCCCATTGCTCTCTCTTCTTAGTGTTAACTTAATGGTCTGTTATACTATCTTTTGCAAACATTCCCAATTCTTTAGTCTCTTATTTCATCATACCAGGTTGGCTAAATCATAATGTTAATTGTGCTAGGCTAAAGATTCTAAATGTCATCAAAGTCCTAATTTAAAGGCATTTCTAGTTGCCATGTTGCATGACCAAAGAGACATTGTAGATATGATTGAGGATTTTAAGAAAGGAACCCTGACCTGCATTGCATAAAATGGTCATAAGTACAATTACAAGTGTCTTCATATGAAAGAGATGAAGCAGATTTGGTACAAAGAATGAAGGAAACAAGACAGTAGAAACAGGAAGGGGTTTAAAACACATCACATTCTTTTCCATAGCTGTGACTAAATGCCCGACAGATACAACTTTAGGGAAGAAAGATACACTGAAGTTCATTATTTTGAGAATTTAGTTAAGGCTGTTTGCTCTACACGTATGGTGGTCGGAACAGAGCAGCTTCTTCCCCTTTTGGTAGATGGGAAGTGAAGATTGTGGTAGGCACTCAAAGATGCTCCCAGTGACCCAATTCATCCACTGAGCCTCACTTCCTAAAGTATCCAGAACCTTCTAAAATATAACCACTAGCTATGGATATTGAGAATTGTCACTGTTTTATTGAGTCTGTTTCTGACAAATCATTCTAAAAACACCCCCACCAAGTTTTGTTTCCCTTGTTTTAAAATAACACTCAGAACTGTCACGCTAGCTGTAATCATTTGATTTACTTATTATAGCCTCAAACTTTATTAATGTACAGAGCTCTTGAGATCATACAATTTACTCTTTTATGCTTTGTTTTATTCTGGTATTCCTAATACACAGTGCATAGAATAGTACTCAAGGAATATGAGACACTCAGTAAGTAACTTTTGAATAAACACAAAGATAAATGAGTGAATAAGTAAGAGAACTCACAGCTGCTTCCCTAAAAGAAGTCAATATTAAAAAGAAGCACTATGTAAGTGGAGGGAACCAAGTCAATGGAGCACACACAATGCACTCTAAGGTGACGTGGAGAGGCATGCGCACTACGTGATATTTTATCATAGTAACATTATTTTTTAACACTTTAAGTGATTCTTTTCTGTGTTTATCTGTTTTTGAACATGGAAGTTTCCTCCTTCTTTAAGAAATAAACCCAGGGATGCATTTATCTTTTCCAATGAGTGGTTAGCGGTGGTGCCATGATATTAAATATCATTATCATAGAAAGACTTTGAATATTTTTCTGTATATGTACATAGGAGTTAGAAATATTGGGTAGTATTTAGAAAATAAATACACAGTATTTTGACTCTCATCTTTTTTTCACAAGGAGTTTATTTTGAAAAATTTTAAAACAAAAGAAAAAATGTTATAATAGTTAGTAGTCACATTTTTCTTTATCTAATGTATCAGGTATTGCAATTTTTACTTATTTTACTTATATGCATATTTATGCCCACAAAAATCTATCTCTGCAGAGTAATTTTTCCTGAATTGTATGAAAGCAACAGTATGTCTACATGTTTTGCTATACCTTTAAAGAATAACATTTATTAAACAAAATGAAATAGTCTATCTCAAATTTTTAATAGAAAAATATCTACGTTAAAACAAACCCTTTCAAGATTTTCATTTCCTTGAAGAAAAATATTTAAAGTTACTTATTTGTAGCATTATGAACTAACCAACACTTCTCTTTTGTATTGATTACTATTTGATTTTAGTCAATTTTATGTGACAGTCCAACTTATTCTATCTTTTTATTTAAGTTTTATTGCATGCCTTAATAGTTTTCTCATTTTAAGCAAGGGATTTTGTCTCATAGTTACAGAGGAAAGCTTAGTAAGGAAGCCTTGGAAGCAGTCAGAGAAGCCCTGGTAGCAGAAACAGGAGGTTGACTAATCACAATGCATACACACTCAAGAAGCAGAGTGCGAACAAGAATTGGGAGTGAGCTATAAATTTTCATCCTGTGTGGTGGTTTGAGTGAGAATGGCCACCATAAGCTCATGTTTGAATACTTGGCCTCCAGCTGAAGAGACTGGGAAGGATTAGGAGGTGTGGCCTTCTTGAAGGAGGTATCTCAGTGGGGGCTGGGGTTTGAGGTATAAAAAAGTTTGTTCCCAGTGTGTTGTCCAATGAGGAGAGAATGAGGGCACAGAAAGGAGTGATCTGATTAAAGCAAGTTCAAAATCCATACATGTCTTGGATTTGGTGTGCAGACTGGGGATCCCAAGGGCTTGCATAGCTCTGCTCCTCCATCTCTGCCACCTGAAGAAAACATAGGTTCTCTTCCAGCTTCACTCCATGAATTCTGCTTTCAGCAGTGGACATCTCACAAATCTGGCCTTTCCAACATCCTTTAAATCTCCATTGCAACGTAGATATCACCTTCACAGTTTCACACAGTGGCCTCAGTATCTCCTTGCAGAGGCTCTGATCCTGCCAAACATTTCTTGGCCTCAGCAGCTCTATGGAACTGTGATTCAAGACACTATGTCTCTCTTCGATCATACATATTTCATACTTGAAAAAAACCCAGCATGTAGTTACATAAGCCTCTGTGAGTTTCCATGGGGAAACATTTCCCTTTGGAATTCTGAGCTTGAATTCTGGAATTCTGAATTGAAAGGCTGTCTCCTATCAAATACATTTGAATTTTCATATGTTGGTACCTTTGAAGGGTAGGCTCTTCCTCTTTGGCACTTTCCGTGTTGCGTCAGTAGAGAGCAAGTGGTGTAGATCTACTGGAACGAATCCCTTTAAGAGTTAGAGACTTGCCCATCTGCATTCTCCTTGTTCACAACTTTAAGCTTACTCACATACTTTAAACTTCTAATTTTGTTTATCCACTCTTTGCTAATTTCATAGGTGTATACAATTTATTTTGATCATACTAAACTTTCTTTGCCTCTCACTTTTTCCAAGCACCCACATGGTAGCCCACAACTGTCTGAAACTTCAGTTCTGATGCCTTCACACATGAATGTACATAAAAATAAATCATACAAAAGAGATTTAAAATAAAAAAATCCAGTAAAACCACACTGCAGAATATTATGCTTCATTATTGGTTTCTTCACATTTAGATCATATCAACATTTCGTTAAAACTAATGTTCAGGTTCCATGAATGTTTTCTTTACTGTTTGTAAACCATGGACCCATAAAGTCAGGATTTCTTGCTATTAGTGTTGCTAAAATTTATCACTTGATTATACTTATGGTCACCATATCTCTTTATTGTAATAATATATGAATTTCTTGACAGGAAACAAAGACTCAGTAGAGTTATGTCAACCTTCTTGAAGAACTATTTCTGGGAAAACTTTTCTATATTTTAATAAAAAAACAAAACAACCCAGAGGCTTCTAAGTAAACTGAAAACAAATCTACTGTAAGAACCAAGTATACCATATCTACATATTTACCCCAAAATCTAACTCATTATGCCACTGAGATGCCTGCCTATGACACGTATTGCAGCATTGGTTGCAATAGGAAATTATGGAATTAGCCATAAACAGACAACAGGCATCCACAAACAGACAAATGGCTAAAGAAAATATGGATACATAAAGTTTTATTCAAACATAAGAATGAAACTGTATGATTCAAAAAAATATAGATACGACTGGATATCATCTAAGTAAAATAAATCAGACTCAAAAAGACAAATCTTGCATGTTTATTTTCATTTGTGGATCCTAGATTTGTTTTTATAGGTATATAAAAAAAGGAGACCGAGGGAAGGAAGGAAAAAACAAGAGGGTGAAAGTGTTAAATAAGGAGGAAGGGAAAGATAAAGGAAAGGATATATGTGTATATATGTTAAAAATGTACAGCATACTAAGACATTTTTTATGAAACCTAACATATATAAAATAAATATGCGCCAATATAAAACAGAAAAAATAAACTGTAAAATTTTACAGTCTATAAGCAATATGACAGTTATAGTGGTTTGTATGAGAGTGTCCCCCATAGGTCCGCATGACTGAATACTTGGTCCCTGGTTGGTAGAACTCTTTGGGAAGGATAAGGATGTAAGGACTTGTTGGAAGAGCCGTGTCACTGGGGCCAAAATTTTAGGTTTCAAAAGGCTCATGTCACTCCCAGTGTGGACTCTGGTGCCTCTTTACGGTTTGAAATGTGAGCTCTCAGCTCTTCCTGCTGCTGCACCTTTGCTCATCCTTCATGGACTCTAACTCTTTGTAACTTAAAGCTCAATGAAATACTTTCTTTTAGTCGTGGTGTTTTATCATAGCTATAGAAAAGTAAAGAGTATATAAGTAGATACCAGGAACAGGGAAGTTACAGGCCCAGCTATTCTGTGTTTGGGAGGAATGTTGAAAATCTTTGAAATTTGGAATAGGAAATCATTTAATGATCAAAAGAGAGTTTGATGGGTTTTCCTAGTTGGAGCATGGAAGATAGTAATGCTAATAGCTATATGGACTGTGAAAAATTAGCTCAAGAGGCTTCAGAGGGAAACAAAGACTTTAACAGCAATTAGAAACCATTCTTATAATAATTTGGTAAAGAACATGGCTGCCTTCTGTCTTTGTATTAAGAATTTGTCTGAGGGTAAATTGAGAAGTAATGGGTCAACTTTTTTGGTGGAACATATTTCAAAGCAGCCAAATATTGAGTGTGTCACAAAGTTACTAGTAAACACTCTTATGTAGGTCTACAATAAATATAAGCAAATAAGAGAGGAAGAAATGCAAAGATGTACAGTTTAAAGAGAAGAAAAGCAAAATATGTGCTGAAAGAAATAAGGAAATTAAGGTGAGGTCTGATCCCTATGGGAAATAAAGGGAGGGATGCTCTCGGGGCAAGATCCCACCCAGTTAAGTTCCCAACTTGAGAAAGGAAAAGGCATAAGGGGTTTCCTGCCCCTACAAACCAACAACACATCAAAGCTGCTGCAACGTGAATCAAGGAGGCCAGGTAGGTAGCTGAAATTGGCAGTGTTGCCCATATGGTTCTTGATTCTAGAGACACAAAGATATATAAGTAAAGGGGTTGTGAAAAATCTGTAGTTCAAAAGAGCCTCTGAGGCAAGGCAATGTGCAACAGCACAAGTGAAGCATGGATTGTGTCAAAGACTCCAAGATGTTGTAAAGTTCCAGAGCCATGGGATGGCTGCCAAGTAGAACTGCACACAGGATTTGCAACTAGCCCAATAGAAAGATGTAGCTTGCAGGTGGAAGAGCCTGAGGGGCAAAGGCTTCTAATTCCTATGACATCAGACATGGAGCTACAGGCTTTGGAGTCTGCCCTGCTGGGTTTAGGTCCTGTGTTGGTCCAGTATTTCCTCACTATACCCATTGCTTACCATTTGGAATAATTATGCATATTCTGTGCCCTTACTGTTGGATGCATGCCATTTGATATTTTTATTTTACAGGAGTTACAATTAAGAGATTGCCTTGAGTCTCAGAAGAGACTTTTGATTTTCACATCGAAAGACTATGGGACTTTTAAAGTTGGACTAAATACATTTTGCATTATAATATAGCCATGTGTCTATAGGGCTCAGGGAATGACTTCTTGTAACTTGAATGACAATGGCCTCCATAGGCTCATATATTTGAATGTTTGGTCCCCAGTTGGTGGAACTGCTTGGGAGGGATTAGGCGTGTGGCCTGGTTAAGAGGAGGTATGTCACAGCGGGCAGACTTTGAAGTTTCCAAAGACTGATGCCATTCCCAGTGTTCTCTTGTTTGCTGTTCAAGATGTGAGGTCTCAGAGGTTCTACTGTCATCCTTTTCCTTTGCCATAACGGATTCTAACCCTTTGAAACCACAAGCTCAATTAAATGCTGTCTTTTACTAGTTTTAAATAAATATAAAATATAAATATCAAAGAAGTTCTTATGAGATACAAATTTACAAAACAAAAAAATTGTCATCATTCCTTAGAAAATGTTTCAAGAAATCAAAATAAAGTTAGACCCCACAATTTAATATCTGTATTCAAAAGATATTCATATTTTGGATTCTTTAAACATCCACTAACCTCCCAAGCAAAACCATACTTAGGGAGTCTTGACAGATTTGGAATTTTGGATTCTAAGTACTTTGTTATAAAAATATGAATATGAAAAGGGTTTATTTTGTGTGAGTCTTTTGGAAGTGATTTCATGAAATGCAAATAAGAGAGAAGATGTAGTCAGTGTAGCCTCAGGGCTCTGGTGACAGCACTAATACCATGGTTGCTGATACAGAGATAAGCAAAGCTATTTTTTGTCTAGACTTCCAGGGCTGAATAGAATAAAAAAAACAAGCTCTTTGCTTGTTCTTCTCCCTTCTGCATGTTCTCTCTTACTGACCCATGCTCGAGGGATCTCAGTATTTAAGCATATTAAGATTCAGACATCAAAACTGACACCTAAACATTATTATATCCATCAGCAAACAGAGCCGGATGATGTCAGTGCTGTGGCAGCACCAGGAGAATGTTCAGCCATATCTCCTGATGTCATCAGAAAGTCTCAGAAATCTGCAATAGTTATTGTTAAAGAAAGCACATCAGGGATGGAGCATGTGTTTCTCATAACATTATCTCACAGATCAACTGGATATGGAGACACTGATGGCGTGATACGCTTGTGTCCCTGGATAACACTGAAATAGTTGTTGCTTTGAAAGTTCTAGAAATATCCTCTGACTACTACTCTGCTACTAAGACATTAAAATAAGCATGTATGGTATATTAACATTATTGATATTGAGGGCCTTTTTTTCCTAACACACAATTCTTACCAGTTAATAGAGAAAATCCCATCCATGGGAAATTAGAATTTTAGGCTTTATAGCAATAATGATCATTATTTAGAATGTGAGCTCTTGGGACAGAGAAAAATGGTTATGGTGTTTGGAAGTAGCTGAGGAATTGTTCAAGTGAGCAATTCAGTGACCTACAGGTAGCACAAAACTAAGTCATTTGTAGACTAGCTCTGAATGTCTTTTCTATCTTGATAGTAAAGGGTCATTTGTTCAGAAGCACCAAATTGTGAGCACCATATAAACTAGTATTTGCTGGATATTAGACCACCCTTAAATTTAAGAGTTTTAACAAGAACAACATGTATTTATTTTATAGTCTGTTGGTTGACGTTCACTGGGTGTTTCTTCTCTTCTTGGGGCTTGTTCTCTTATTCATATATGTTCAGTTGCTTAGCTGAGGCTAGCTGTTGTCTTGATCTATTGCTGTGATCAAACACAATGACTAAAATGTGGGTTGGGGAGGGGAAGAATTTATTTGGCTTATACTCACATATTATAGTCCATCATTGAAGGAAGACAGGGCAGGAAACTGGAGGCAGGAGACGATGCAGAGGCCATGGAGAGGTGCTGCTTACTATCTTGTTTCTCATGACTTGCTCAGCCTGCTTTCCAACAGAACCCAGAACCACTAGCCCAGCGATGTCACCACCCTCAATGGGCTGGGCCCTTCCCCATCAGTCATTAATTAAGAAAATGTCTTACAGCCTCATCTTACAGAGAAATTTTCTCAATTGAAGTTTCCTCCTTTTAGAGAACTCTACCTTGTGTCAAATTCACATAGAACTATCTAGCCCAGCTGCCTAAGATGTCCTTTAGCTATGGCTGCTAGTCACTCTGTGCAGTTTTTAATCCTCTAGTGAGGTGGCTCAGGTTCGGACACAAAGGCAAGTCTCCAAGGGAGAAATCAGATATGTTCAAAGTATTATAGCCCTGGGTTCAGAACAGATACATTGCTCTGCCACTTGTTTTCCACTAAAAATTACAAGGCCAGCCTCCATTTCAAGGACTGTGAACCAAGACTCCACCTCTCATGGAAAGTAACATTATAAATTCTACAATATTGGGAGGAGGAAAACTCAGATATTTTCATAGTCTGTCAAAGTTTCTTCTAGGCCAAGTCTTTGACTCTCAGAATCTACTAAGAAATTACCCACTTTTTTGAGCAAATTTTGTTCTAATGATCTTTCAGGAACAGGGACATAGCAGTGTTCCAATAATATTCCTCTAGAACTCTTGTTAATAAATGTGGAGTACGTGTCCTCTGACATAGCACAGAACAGCTTCAGTGGGTTGGATATCATAGAACAGTCAAGAGCTTAAAGATAAGGCAGAGAATTGGAAGGATTAATAGCTTATAAAGTATAGCATAAGCCAGCTGGTGTTCTTGGGCAATGAGGATGAACTGAGCAGGTTGCAATATATTCAAAAGTAAGAACCAGGCTTGATATTGACATGCACGATTCTCTTTTGAATCTGAACAAAATGCTTCATGCTTATTTCTTATATTTAATTTCCCTGTAAGCTAACTAAAATAAATTGCAGTGAAGTGTAATGTTTTGAAATAATCCCATAGTTTTCAAGTGCTCTTGAGCAATGGAAAGCAACAGGGCTCTGTGTACTTTTCTCCACTGACTTAACACTTATTGTTTTTTGCTGCCTGGAAGAGTTCTCTTTAATTGATACTTGGCTTGATATGCTTTTAAATTATTAAAGATTGGAGGCGCTCATTAAGTAAGAGATTAAAAGACATGGTAGACACGGCTAATTATTAAAGGCCCAAGAAGGGACGCGAAATGCATTTTATCTGAGGCTTTAGTGGATTGTTAAAGTAAATGAATGGTTTAGTGATAAACCAGTCGGAGTTAATCAATTGAGCAAAACTATAGGGAAGCTATTTGAGTCTAGATTTGAAGGGTTTATAAGTAATCGTAGTGAGAGGCTTACAGCTACTCCCGAATTCTTTAATTTAGACTGCTGAGCTGCTAATTGGCCAGGAAATTGGGCCCAAGCTCTGGAGCTAATGTCGAGTAGCGGAAGGCTACTTATGGGTCATTGTGAGGAAAGTCTGGGTTGCCAATCATTAGCGGGTCAGAGTTGGAATGATCTGTGATTTAAAGGATGTCATATTTCACTCTAGAGGCAAATCTTTGAGGCCTATTTTCAACTTCCTGAGCTTTCCAGCCTCTACAGGGTTCCTTTAACTTCCAAATAGTGAACAGTGTCTTATTTTTACTGCTTACTAAGAGGGAATGCTGGCTGTTGACACCACCACTGTTGGCCAGTGAGATTAGTAACACGATACAGAGATTTTCACCATCTAAAAGTCACTGCTTCAGCATGGTTCAGATAGGTAATGACTTAAAGCTATTCTGAACCGACAGCTGTAGAGACCCATTTGAAAGGAACTATTTCTCGGTTTGCCTCCAGACAAGGGACATGTCACTGCTTGGATTGCAAAATGTCATCTCTGTTGGCATCCTGCATAGCAAGTAAGGCTCAGGGATGAGTCACCATCACCAAGGCTAAAGTAACATGTTCCCTAGAATTAGGAACATTTGGCTGGCTTTTGGGACAAGGGTTTGAACTCTTTGGACAAATAAATATTGAGTTAGTTTTCCCCCAGAGTCAGATATTCTTCTTATAAGATTAACTAGTTTCAGACACTGGACACCATTTGATATATTACTAAAATCAACCACGGCTTCAGAGAAGATGCATTTAATGTCCTTTTCTTGGCCCTTCAACAAATTTTCAGTGTTCTGTATTTTCTAGTCACTTACTTAACGAATATGTCCAATCAGAAATAAGGTTCTTCTGGTCACCCTCAGATTGCTTTACACATTAACAAAGGTGGGGTTCGCTGGTTCAGTCACCGAGTACTGGGCAATTCCCAGCTTCACAGAAGTCATGGTGAGAAGCTCAGAATTCAAACCCGACAACCAAAGCAGAGCAGGGAAGTGTGGTAGTGGAATGGGAGGACAATGAGAGGGATGGAAGACGACACACAGGCTGACAAAAATCCCTTAGTTTAAAAGCTGTCTGCGTGAAAAGAGGCTGTGATCAGAGGACTGCTTTGTAAGCCTTGAAGTCACCGAATGTAGCCTTTCTTCTATATGTGTGCCCAAAGATGCATCAAAGACTCTAATACTGCTTTCTGTGATATAACTTTCCTCTGCTTTAGGGTCGTTATTATCTCCCATGCATGCCCACTATAAGAAAAAGAATAAGCTGTTTGTGACTTTGTATCAAACCTTGCGTTTAAAAGTGTGCAGCATTTTCACCTGTGGAGTGAAATTCTCATGTCTAGCCCTCTAAAAGGACAATATTCTCGTCTTGCATCCTGGGAAGCATTTCCTATAAAAGTAGTGCACACTTCTGTTGCTTTTGTTTTTTTTTTTACACCCTTACTTTGTTAAAAGCATGCTGAGAATATGGTGGTGGACTTCTGGTCCTCTTTGAGCTATGGAAATTAACTTTCTATTATAAACTATTTTTGTTATTGATTTCACCATTAAAATTTAAGGCAGGAAGATGACTGTCTCAACTGTCTTTGTATGTTGCTCTTAGGTATTGGTAAAGAAAGCATGTGCTCTGAACTTCCCGGCATGCCTTGTTCTCAAAGGAATCAGTCTTTCTTGCTGGTCTGAGAATTCACAAGTAAGAGTAGAAATTCTGTAAGATAAATGTTGGACAAAATACACCCTTCAGACAGATATTCATAGTGAAGTCAAAGGAGCATGGAGAGCCCTGACTGGATGATTCTAATGCATTGCACAGGGAATTTTGGGAATGAGGGTAACACCCATATTTGGGATGCAGTCTTTGTTCATACTGAAAATACAGGAAGTTTTGATAGACTGACAGAGTGTTTCTGTTTTTTCTTTCCAGTGCTTCTGTATGTCCTTAACACTTTTTTCATATTTCATTTCTGTGAAATGTTTTTCCTAACTCTATTCATGTTTAATATGAAGCCAGAAACAAGTTATTCTGATTCCTAGGGTAGGAATACATTGGATGTAATGACAATCTTAGAACAGAGGCTAGAAAGATTATGTCACAAAAAGCAGAATTAGGTCCTTGATGTGCCTTTAGGCACACAATCAGTAGGGTCACATTCAATGACTTGAAACTCTACAGTTAGGGTGTATACTCCCCGAATTCCCTTTACTTCCATGAAGCTTTGTAAGTAGATGTCAGC